>OY776674.1:103023844-103625797 GCA_963675555.1 Leptura quadrifasciata | reverse complement strand
GAAAAAAGAACAGGAGGGAGCAGAAAGAGGAAAGAGAGAGAGAGAAGAGACAAAGATTTAGATTTAAGGATTTTATTCTGCATTAATTTATATGTACATTGAAAACTTAACATTTATTTTAGTTGCTTGTGTTAGGGATAAGGACAAGAAGGGGAGATGTAGAGTAGGGCTGAATAGGATGACAGGGATGAGAGGTCAGAGATTAGATGTCAATGACTTTGTACTTTACTTGGAACAATAAAGTGATTAATTAAATGTGCTTATTTAATAATACTATATTTGTATTATATAACATAATACAAATTCCTTCACATTCAACTTTATTAAAGGAAAAACATATACATTGTGATAAAAAAACTTTTAATCTGATAGTTCTTCAGAGCCGGATAAGTTCCATATGTCTGGATTTTCTATGAAATCTACAACATCCGAATGTCCCTTCAAGCTTTTGTAAAAATTATGGTGAATTAAAGAGATGTATTGAATCAGATCCATTAGGTGTTTCAATTTTTCCTCCATCAATTCTTTGCCGTTTGGAAACAAAATATCTAAATTTGTTGTGCTATAAGCACGCCTACCTTTCTTTCTAGACCACAGGTCCAACTCATAAAAATCCGAGCCTGAATAGTTTTGTTTCATTTTTAATATCAACGGTTTTTCTGTTTCCAATCGTATCCAAACAGTTTTTAACCATTCGACTTTTGAGCCATTCACACATTTTTTTCTATTGGTTATTTTATTTTCTAGAGTTTTGCTGCTAAAGAAATTTTCATTGTTCATTTTAGTAACTGTAGTTTTGGGTTGACTTTTTTGCACGTTTTTACCATGTGTAATGGGGTAGTGAAGCGCAAGTTATAGCCTCTCCTACTCAATTGTTAACCTCACCTTCGCGATGAGTTCAATTTGAACTTGGTGCACCCTGTTTTCACTAACGAGGCTCTAACGACCGAGTAAGGGCGGAATAACCCTTACCTTTTGCCGTGAGCACATCCACCTTCTCACGAAGAGTGCGGTAAAAATAACCAACCGCACACAAAGGTTGCTTTTGGAATCGTTTGGTTACCCCATCGTCGCAGTCTCCTTCTGTGCCATGGGACCACACCACTCGCCTTCCGCAACCGAGCTGGTCAGTTGCATACCTGCTCCAGCTAAAACTTCAAATGCAGCTTCGTTTTCAGTCGATTAAGGCTTTAAAAAATGATGGAGCGTTCAAGTGGGACAAAATCATCCGGAGGTAAAATACCCTCCCGATCGGATCTCCGGGGGAGGGTGCCCACAGGGACATCTCATCGAATGTCGAAAAAACACCGACAAGTTAAATCCAACAAAACTAATTCTTTCATCTACGGCGCTTGGAATGTTCGTACTTTGAACGACAGCACTCGCACCGATCGGCCTGAAAGAAGAACTGCTCTAATAGATAGAGAACTTCACCGACTCAATGTTGATGTTGCAGCTCTCAGCGAAACTCGATTTTTGGAGGAAGGTTCTCTCACAGAAAAGTACTACACCTTCTATTGGAAAGGCCTTCCCACCAATTCAAGAAGACAACGTGGAGTAGGATTTGCCGTTCGGAATCAACTTGTATCCAACTTAACACAAGTACCACAAGGCATATCCGAGCGTCTAATGCTGCTACGCTATGAGCTATCAGATGGCAACGCGGTAAATCTAATAAGCGCCTACGCTCCCACTCTGGATGCAAGTCAAGAATCCAAGGAAAGCTTCTATCAACAGCTGGAAGAAACCCTCTGTAGAATACCTAAAACGGAACGACTCGTTATTCTTGGCGATTTTAACGCTAGAGTAGGGAGAGATGCAGACACCTGGCCAGGCATCATAGGCAAGAACGGTTTGGGCAACATGAACGCTAACGGTCAACTACTCCTAACTAAATGCGCCGAACATGATCTAGTTATAACAAACACCATTTTCCGACAAAAGGATAAATTTAAAGGCACCTGGCGTCACCCCAGATCAGGTCACTGGCATCTACTGGACTATGTTATCGTGCGTAGGAAGCATCTCAAGGACGTCCAAATTACAAAGGCGCGCATTGATAGCGAATGTTGGACCGATCATCGTCCTGTTGTCTCTAAAATGAAAATTGTTATGAGACCCAAACACAGAAGAACTCAAGTAAAACGTAGACTCCGTCTCTGTATTAGTAAATTGCGTGACCAACAAACCGTCGAACAGCTAAAGCAAAAAGTTCAAGAGAATTTGAGTGCACTAGAAGAAACCAATTCTGTAGATGTCGCTGCTACCTGGACACAAATTAAAGACAGTTTAAAAAGTGCGAGTGAGGAAATTCTTGGCACTGCAGCAAGTAAAAAACAGGAGGACTGGTTCAATGATAATGAAGCTTTTATACAAGAACTTCTTGACCGCAAATATATTGCCTTCCAAAACGCTATCAACCACCCCAACGACTCATCAAAAGCAGAAGCTTTTATCCAATCTAAGTATGAAACGCAACGCGAAATGAGAAGAATAAAGAATGAGTGGTGGGCAAGCAAGGCCAGAGAAATTCAAAGGTACGCCGATTCACACGACTACAGGAATTTCTTTCAAGGAGTAAAAGCAGTGTACGGCCCCAGTCGGAAAAATATGTGCCCTATTAAAGATTTAAATGGAAATCTCCTCAAAGAAGACCAGGAAATAAGAGCCCGATGGAAAGAACACTACTCTAACATTCTTAACCAGCAAAGTCAAGCCGATCACGATATTATAAATCTTATCCCTCAATATGACACCTTCGAAGACTTAGATAAACCACTAACAACGGAAGAGATCTTAACCGCCATTGGGCAGCTAAAAAATAGCAAATCTCCCGGCGCCGACTCACTCCCAGCTGAGATCTTTACAGCTGTGTCGTCAGAGCTCATACCCTACCTCAAAAAACTGTTTGATGTCGTGTGGGAAAGTGGTCAAGCTCCGCAGGAGTTTCGTGATACACTCTTAATCAACCTCTTCAAAAACAAAGGGAGGGCTGCGGACTGTGGAAATTACAGGGGTATAGCTCTCCTGGCTGTTGGCGGGAAGATACTCACTAAAGCGATGGCAAATAGGCTAACACCTGTTATGGAAAAGCTACTTCCTGAAACACAGAGTGGCTTTAGACCAAACCGAGGCACATCGGATTTAATCTTCACACTTAAACAGCTTCAAGAAAAAGCACTCGAACATCAAGGAGAAATTCACATGGCCTTCATTGATTTAACCAAGGCGTTTGACTCGGTGGACAGGGAAGTGCTCTGGAAAATTATGTTCCGCTTAGGTATCCCTAGAAAATTTGTGGAAGTATGTCGCAGTCTACATACAAACAACAACGCCCAGGTTATGTATAATAATGAGGCAACCGAACCTTTCCAAACCCTCACTGGAGTTAGGCAGGGATGTGTCCTGGCACCCCTACTCTTTAATTTGTTTACCACTGCTCTAACAATTATTGTTGACAGCAAACTGACAGTCAGAGGAATAGGTCTCAGATACCGTTTTGATGGCGGTCTCTTTAACATAGGGCGCTTTAGAGCTTTCACGAAGACACGCACACGATTCATTTGTGATCTCCAGTACGCGGATGACTGTGCACTTTTAGCCTCTACGCCGGAAGAGCTTCAAGAACTTTTAGATGTGTATGCCCAGAGCTACGATTCCTTGAGACTTAAAATCAACATTGGAAAGACTAAGATTATGTCAACTCCTCATCAAGTGAACCAAATAGACATTACACTTAACGGAAATTCTCTTGAAGTGGTGGATCAGTTCAATTACTTAGGCAACGTTGTTAATGACAAAGCAAACATGGACAGCGAAATTCGCAATAGAATTAACGCTGCATCTAGAGCACTCTGGGGACTTAGAGAGAGAGTATTTGACAACCACGACCTTGCTTTGTCAACGAAAATGGCTGTCTACAGAGCAGTTGTCATTCCAACACTGCTATATGGATGTGAAAGCTGGGTCACTTACCGTCGTCATGTGAAAGAATTAGAACGTTTTCAGCAAAGACACCTCAGAAGTATGATGAAAATCCGTTGGTTCCATCACATATCAAACGTGGAAGTACTCAGGAGAGCAAACAGCCTTCCAATTGAAGTGCTTATTTCAAGAGCACGCCTAAGATGGGCAGGTCACGTTCATCGTATGCATGATAACCGCCTTCCTAAATGTACACTTTATGGTGAATTGCTAAGCGGTAGAAGAAGGCGTGGCGGTCAACGAAAGAGATTCAAAGACGCTCTCCATGAAAATCTAAAATCCTGCGGTATTGCAGACGAGCAATGGGAACAACTTGCAGCGGACAGAACCGAATGGCGAGGGGTTGTGGCCAGCTATCAAGGAAATGTTGCTGCAAGAAGGCCGAATCCAAGACCTAACCAGGTCTGTGTTTGTCCTGACTGCGGTCGACATGTGCTCTCCCGAATTGGCCTCTATAGCCATAGTCGTGTGCACCGTAGATGAATGGGAATTACAATAGACTACACCTTTTACTTGTTTTTTTATTGCACAATTTATCGACTGTAACATTTTTATACTCGGACTCGAGTAACGGCTAATAATAATATGGAAAAATCCCTGTCGCATGAATTAAAACTATGTCCACTAATAAAAAACTTGTGATCGATAATCTCGAGAAATTTGGACTTGGCCACCACAAGCATCACTGTGAAGTATTAAGTGTTTTACAGCATTTGGAAGGTGCTTGTTAATATGTTTAATCAAACATGACGCTACTTCTTGACTTCCACGGGATGCTTGATTTTCAGCCCACATGTACATAAAGGCTTGCGATGCTGTATCATCATGGATAGATAAGCTATACGTCCACATTTGACGGTTATAATAGGCTACTCCAGTTTTTAGGACAGGAGTAGGTAACGTTTTCTGAAGATCAAAGGTCAAAACTCTTTTTGTAGCATCAGAACGTGAATCTAAAATGTCTTTATTTTAGGTGTCATGTGCCGCTTGCGCCTTACGTTGATGAAGATGAAGCTCTTTCTGAATGAGTAAATCTTTTCTTTCAGATTCAGTAAGGGAAGCAGACTGAAGTTGAATTTTTAATTTGTCATATTTTTGACAAGTATCACTTTGGGGTCTATGAAAATATAAATTGAATTTGGTGTTAAAAATACTCCTGAATACAAATTTAGAAAGCGGAGTTCTTGAATTATTATCACATCTGTCTGCATAGAGTACATACATTATACAAATAAGTCAGGTGCAAAGTATTTTCGATTGGTATTATCTTTTGTGCTATAATGAGACTGGTATGTAGGAAATTGTTTAATAAATTTACTCAAATATGTAACGTCTTCAGTTTTACTTTTATTTGCGGGTACATGTTTGCCACGTCTGTCTTGAAGAGGCGCACCCTCATTTGTTTTTCTTTTTAGTGCATTAGTAATCGATCCGTCGCAAATTTGTAACGTGTCTTTGAAATAGTTTTTGCAAACTGTAACATCTCTTTCTCCATCGTTAAATTTATAAATACGAGTGGTTTTACGTCGAGAAGTATCTTTTTTAACGTATGATCTTTTAATATTACTGACATGAACCTGATCCATGATAAACGCATTTTTTAAACTCCAGGACACAGAATAAAAATTTTTGTGGATTTGTGTTCGCCTTTCGACAGATATCATTACAATTATTTTTGCAATTACAAAATCTTTGTGGATCTAATATTTTAGCAGGTAGTACTTTTCCCTTGGCTGATAAGTACTCCTCCCCCCTCATTTTCTTTAACTTCCTTATATTTTGTGTATCAGGTTTTAGTAAACGCTTTCTGGACCTGATATTTTCTTCTTTATCCATTTGTTTTTGCCCTCCCTCCTGCACAAAACCATCCGTAACGTCAGAGTCGTCGCTCTCATCACTTAATCTCTTCAAATTGTTGATGGGTTGAAGTAATGTGTTATAATTTACTCCTGCAAATAAAAAATTATCATGCATAACTTATAAAAATTATTGGAACCAGACTTGCCTAACCCACAAAAACACAATACAGCAAAAGTGTCTAACCAACATGCTTTATTAATAGATGGTTATTGTATTGACGCACCTATTTATACAAAGAAACAATTATTGTAAGTTTACCTACTTTTTCTGGGTGTATTTGAACAGCACGGTTCATAGTCTGGATCACTGGATTTACCTGAAGCACTAAAAACATGTTCACTGCTTTCATCAGAGGCAGCCATTTTGAAGGGCTTTAGGCAAGTGTGACTCAACTAAAAATTAACTTTTCTTGTTGCCACAGTTGACGATAGATGTCACCACGTTATTAGTGTAGAAAATGCCTAGGCAACTTTGGCAAAATAAAAGTAGCTTACATAGGAACCTCATAGGCGGGAATACTTGATTTTTTAAATTTGTGGAATAGGCAACTTTTCCACTCAACCCTTCATATATGAGATACAATACGATTACACATAAACCATGAAAAACCATACACAATATCTTTGACACACTAGTGTTTACAATATGACTTGATGTCATTAAGGCCGCAACAAAAAATATCTATGCGGTGCAGTGTTTGTTGTAGTTGCTACAAATTAAAAATCGGCAGCTACTGGAAGCGACTGGAACCTCCCCACTCGGTGGATCTTTGAAGCCGAAAAGAGCATTAAATTGTGTCACAAAATGGCACTAAACGTAATCCGAACTCATCCAAAACCTTTTCAGATCTTCTGGGGCACTAAAAAAACCCTCAACTTAATGAATTTACAATCATCTATGCGAGTTATTACCTATATTATCGCTCGTTGAATAATATACTATTAGGATATTAACAACTTTAACATCACTTGAACGACTAAGAAAGTCTAGTTATCCTAAATACTACAGATTTGTAAAGCAACAATTTGAAAATTGGTAAAGTGATAATCTATAATAAATTCACCAACGAAGGTACAGAAAGCATATGATATTGTTATATCTACCTTTAAAGTTTGTGACAATCCACTAAAAATTACAAATATGCCGAAGTTTTATTAACATGACATGACACCAACGTTATCGGATGACAAACGATGACAATGACAATCGTCAAAATTTGCCCATTGCAATCCGATCGCTCGCGGCTGTCTTTGTTAAATGAGACATTAGCATTTCAGTAATTTTACTAGTATCATGCGAAATGTGATCTATGCCATATTTGCTTTGTTTTTAATTTTTTTCACGGAAACCAAATCGAAAGGGTGGAAGTGTGATATATCGTTGAAATCAGAATTTTAACTGCTTTTCAATGGCTCCATTGCAAATTGAAAGTAATTATAAATTAAACAACTTGTTGCGTCAAAATGGCACTAAACGTAATCCGATCTCAACCAAAACCTTTTCAGATCTTCTGGGGCACTAAAGAAGCGCACACGCAAAGTATGATTCAAATCCGTTCAGTAGTTTCGGCGCTATCGTGCTAACACACATACACACATACACACACACGGACATTTTTCAAAAATCACTTTTTTGGGTTCCTAGGACCTCAAAACGTAAAGATTTGATGTTATCTCAATTTTCGTTTTTGTACCAATTTTAGTAACCTCTCACAATTTTATTGTGGAGAGGTTAATAAAAAGGTGAATTTTTAACGTATTAATTAGTCCTCGCTGTTGTTATATAAAAAGTTAATTCCTATCTAGAACCTAGCCTAGGGACAAGAAAATTTAACTTTCCTACTATTTCCTGTCAATCCAAAATATTATGAATGACCTTATATAAAAAAAACTTGTGAAAGGTATTGCCTCCTGTCATCAAGACTAACCGTACCAAAAATATCGAATAAGTGTTGTTGAGGGTAACCAATATGTTTCATTGGTTTTAAAAAATAGTACTTTTAGAAATTTTAGTTGCACATTTTCTAAATTGTTAATATTATCATAATAAGGATACCAAACAAGCGACGCCTATTCTAGCTTAGACTTCACAAAACAACAGTATGTTTGTAGAGTGCTTCTGTTTGTAAATTCATGGCTACTGTGCACTTTGAAACCAAGTATTTTAAATGCATTACTGTGTTTTTAATATGGGCATTGAATGTTAACTTTGGAAAAAAAATTACACCTAGGTCACGGTAAGTAACAGGTCTTTGTATGACGGTATTGTCTAGGTTGTAGTTAAACACATGGGGACTTGATTTACACGTAAAAAACTAAACATTACATTTACCGGCATTTAACGGCAGTTTGTTGTCTAGATACTACTGTGATATTCTGTCAAGGTTATGCTGTAGGCGGTAACACTGTTCAGTACTCGTTATTACTGTAAATATCTTTATATCATCCGCATATAGCAAACAATAAACGTCTAGAATATCCACTGTATCATTAATGAAGATAGTAAGGGACCCAGCACCGAGCTTTGAGGGACACATGATTGTAATATTGGTGAATATTTAAATTAGTTTAATTATTTATCATTTGCATGGTACTTGTCGAGTTAAAATAAAACACGTCTATTTCGTTTAAAGACTAATTATATTCTTTTCATTACAACCCTTCCTGGCACGTCCTCATTTCGACATGCTGTTATTTAGTAATAATGTTTACTTCTAACAACAATTATTTAATAACAAACATAATATTCAGTAACAGGCCTAAAGGTATCCTTACACTATATTATTAAACTATACTTACTTATACTACGCCAAGAACAGACTTAACTCCATTATACGCGACATATTGCATTCAAATTGACAGATAAGATCTACATAACTGTAGCAGTGAATAAGATAAACCTATTTCATGTAACTTACGAAGTAGAATATTATGATTAAGCTGTTGAAAGCTTTAGAGATATAGTATATATAACATCAGTTTGCGCCTGTACATCCAAAATTTCATCCTTGTATTGTACAATGGACAATAAACTAGTAGTAGTTGAACGTCCTTTCATGAAACCATGTTGATACGGCGAGATCTGATTGCTGACACTTGGATGAATTGTATCATGTAGTAGTATTTCCAGGATTTTACAGAAATTACAATGATTGAAATAGGTCTAAAATTGATTATATCAAACTTATCTCCTTTTATAAATCGGATATAGTTTAGATCACTTCCAGATGATCGGAAATGAACAGGTGTTAGGGCATAAGTTAGATAAAACCATTAACGGATAAGAAAATATCTGAACGCAGTCCCTAATAAGAAATGCCGGAATGCCATCTGGCCCCGTCGTCATTTTAGGTTTAATTTTATTGACAGCTTTAAGTGCGTCAGATTCGTCACAGGTTCGTGTGTGGATATTAATATTATTCAATCTGATCTTCGAACAAAGTTTTTACACGAGACATAACAAATTTAATTTTCGATCTTAAATGCTTAAATTTATTAAGAGCATCAATGTCACCCGAAGTTTTATATGTATGCCACATTTTAGCTTTTAGTCTGATAGCATTTATAATATTGAAGTTAAACCAGGAATGATACTTATATTTCTGCGACGGGCGATACTTTGGAAGACATAAATCAAAAATCGAATAGTTTCTCGTAAAACATATCACATGCATCGTTAATATCATCATATAAGGTAATAAATCCCATTTGAAAGAAGATAAAAAAAACGAAACCTTAAAAATATTTTATCGATAGAACCAAAATGAATGTCGAAATTGCATGCTCTTAGAACTTTTAAGGTTACGTATTTCCTATGCCTGAATATGTACTGCTTAGAAATGTTAGGTACACCTTAGTACTGATAAAGCGTCCCTTCTTTTCGAATTTCCTCAAAATCGGTCTGCTGAAACCCGAGTAATAGAGGAAAATTTAAAAATGAATTGTTAACGCACGTTTGTTTGTTTTTTGAGGTTATATTAAACTTTTCATATTTCCAACTAGTTTTGTTGCCTTTTCAAAAACAAGGATTTTAAGATGTTATATGCTTTGATAAGACCAATAGAACCGGAGATATTTAATAAAGAAGTTGAAAAATCAGGCACCGTGGCCATTTTGTATAAAAGTGGTCACCGACAGCGGATCGGCGACTTCCAACCACAATGAATAGCATTTTTGTAACCGATGAAGCCCGACTAATGACTTTAAATAAAAAATATTTAAAAAAAAAGCTTTTATTTAAATGCTCTAAAAAGTAAAAATAAACTTTGAAGTAAATCAAACTCATCATTTTGTTACATTATATAAATTTTTTTATCATTAAAAGCTTGTCATGAGATTTTCCCGTGTAAAGGAGATTGCTCGCGACGAGCTTTTATATCATAAAAAAATATATATACTTTTTAGAGCATTTAAATAACAGCTCTTTTAAAAATATTTTTTAATATAATTTTATTTTTTACTTTTTAGTCTTTTGATATGCTCTAATTCCCAGATATCGATTTTGAGACGAATCGGATCATAAACGATAAAATTATCCGCCATCTTGAACTAAATTTTTACTAGAAATTCGTAATCCGCGACCCCGAAAACCCCCAGATATCAATTTTGATCGATTTCGATCTAAATGACAAAAGTCGTCAGCCATATTGGCGCCGCCATTTTTAATTTTGACCAAGAATTCATAATTGGCGATCTCGAAAACCCCGAAATAACAATTTTGAGTCGAATCGGATCATAAACGATGAAGTCGTCCGCCATCTTGAGTTTGCGACTAAAATATTATGTTTTAACTTAATTGCAGTGAAAATAAATAACATAACATGTTTGTCTTTGATTTTGATTGAGACTTGACCAGATCGTTAATTTAGTGAATTATCTATTCCAGGCAGGTAACTATTTTATTTGGAGAAAATGGTCGATTTTGAAGGTGTCTTGGAATAATTCACAAAAGACGAGAAAGGATGCTCATTTATTCGAGTATCTCATGATTCTTAATTGTATATAAAAAAGAAACATATTGAATACAATGACTCAAGAGAAAAAGACAGATGGAATATTTATATTTTTTAGAGACAAATTGATTCTTACATTAAAATGCTGGTATCGCAATATACACTGTACCGTCGCAAATCTCAAACAACTGGTTTTAAATGCAAGTGCAATTTAAATTTTGATGGCTTCCTTGAAACCTAAAGCTTTCCTAAATGGATTATATAAACACGCCACTTATAGTGGGCAACTCCTACCAAATCCAAAGCCAATGCTGTCCGGAAGGAGATTAGGCATTTGAAAAAATGTAGGCAACATCCAGCACCCACCGATATTGCCAATGACTGCTTTACCCTGCAGATTAAACAGGGTAAAATGGCTCCACCCCTTTCTTTCCGACGGTTCGGCCCTTTTCAGGACAGGAACATAAATATGCTGCAATTAAGAATTACCCGTAGTATACTTTGAGCATCGTTATTATAACAACGACTGACGCAAAGAGAATAGATAACATGTTTACTTTTGATATTGACACGAGACGTAACCAAATTGAAAAATTAACCGTTTCTCTGTACCTGGAAGATGGTTGGTCGGCAAAAGTGTTAATAACAGTTGAATATTTGGAAACATTAGTCGAGTTGAAAAAAGAGTCCTGGGACATTTCCCAGAGGACGGACAGGGAAGAACGATGACGAATTTACATATAACATGATCCGCAAGGTATTAAATCGGGTCCTATACAAAAAAAACAGACGTACACGGCACAACTATTTAACAAGAAAATACAGACGCAGTGTTTAAATTTTTTATTGACAAACTGATGCCTTTATTAAAATATTGGTAACACAATATTTCCTATACCGGCACAAATTTCGAGTGACAGGTTCTAAATGAAAGTACATTGGTAAATTAGTGATATACTTAGAACATAATTTAGTAGCTTACATAGCATATCATAGCAAAATCTATGAGAAAGAATGAAATATTTAACATATTGCATTAAGTAATAAAACTTATTTATTTACACCATATCGGAGCAAAATTGATGGAACATCATCGGCCATGCAAATGTTAATAAGAGTGCAGGAGGAACTACGGTGAAGATTAGTACAATGCGCAAACTAGAAAAAAATATGAAATCAGATTATAAAACGTACAGTGTAGATAAGTTTTCAGTTTTGAACTGAAATGTAATGAAAATATTGCTATTTTATACATACTGCAGCGATTCACTTTTGTAATATATCCATATGCTTTTACGTATTATTTTAATCCTTTAATTGGTTGTGTAAACTTCGAGTAGTTAGTTATCTTTTATTTCTGCTGTAAAGATTATTGAAAAATACTTTTTTAGGTATCGAGCAGATAACTATCATACATTGAAAATCTAATTTAAAAACCCTATAGATCTACTGTTGGTGTAAATCTGACAACACTAGCATATTAATAAAGTCAAATCAATGAACAGACAATGGTAATGGCAATTAAAGTGTACTTATCAGATTCGGATCAACAGTATGTATAAATGACGATGGATGACTTTTCTATTGATATAAAATATCAGGTATTGAGTTGTTTTTAATATATTTTCTTGAAATTGTTATTGGCATCTCGTAGAGGAAAGCCATTACCATAATCTCTTGATTGATTTAACATTATTATTAGGCTAGTGTGATTATATTTAGTTCAACAGTATATCTAAACAGTTTTCAAATTAGATTTTGAATGTATGATAGTTATTTGCTAGATATCCAAGAAACAGCATTTTTCAATAGTCATTTACTTATTGAAGAAATGTTATTAAGTTGGTCGGTATACTTCGTAGTATGAGATACCATGCATTTAAACAACTTGCATAAATTTAATTAAGTTCAGTAACTAGAGGTGAAAAAATATGATAAAATGCCATATGTGTGACAATTTATTATGGGTGATTATTATAGTAATAGTTTTCTATAGGATTGCTCTTACCAATAAATCTCAAAACTTTAATTTGAAAAAATATTGCAGTTTTATTTTAAGAATGTGTGTGTGTTTTTGGGATCATTTTGGCAACATTTTACTAAAGCATATTTGGTTATATCCTCATATTTTGGCCCAAAGAATCTACCCCTAAACTATAGCCTATTATTAATGGTCCACCCTGTATATTAGTGAAAAATAGTATTAAATTTTTTTAAATTCCTGGCTCATTACAGTAATAAAATAGCACCATTTTTGTATAAAAATGTATATTCCCTTATTGTTTCTAGCATATCTTCTTTGCCTTATTTGCTATGGAAAGAAAAAATAGATTTCAAAATACGATTAATAATTTTCAAATTCAATTCCTAGCAGTTTTTTTATGTGCCACAGTTTCTGACATACAATATAAACTAAATACTTCGCTATATAAATGCCGGATGCCATTCTTAAACTTTAATACATTCGAAATTGTGACGTGATCAAACAGAAAAAGATCCATTATAAGTCTTGTAGTTTTTGCTTTTGATGTCTAGACATTTTCACTGAATGTGATTGATTAATTGATAAAGAGTTTTGAGATGCTTTTTTCTAAAATTATAATCACAATTTTCAAGAGGTAATAAAAACTATTAATTTGTCAGAGCCGGACAGTCACTTCTTTTATCAAAAATTAGTAACTTAGTTACTTTTTCAGAAATAGTAACTTAGTAATTTTTGTAAAATGAGTAACTGTAACTAAATTACTTATTCCTGGGACTAACATGATTACTCTATTTTGAAGTTTAAAGTAATTAGTAAATTTTGATATTTTGCCCTCCAGTAAATTTAAATTGTTATGTTTTTGTCCGATTACTGTGATCAATGTTGCAATTGAATTATTAATCTTTTTTAGATAGCGCTTGTAACGTTGAAAGTGTGATTTTCTTGTCCAGGCGCACCTACATGTTTGGAATTAAAATTATTTATTTCCTTTTGGGCAATTTAATTGTACAGTTGAGACTTTATAGGTTTATAAAAGCCTTTCAAAAATATAAGCATTAAAACGGATTAAAAATTAAATAATTGCAACAAAATGAGAAAATAAATTTGAGTAATTTTTCACAAATACTAATCAAATGTACTGTTCAGTTCTTGAAAAAGAACATTGTTCTACGAATCGCGTGCGTGGTGATTTTATAAGGCAGCGAGTATATACACAATTTATGTTTTTTTTAGTCGTCTGGACAAACATTTGCAACTTGAAGTTTTTTCTGTAGGTGTTAATGTTAAAGAACACGCCAAAACCCTCGATATACTTTTCGAAACTGTAACAAAATCCGGAAACATTTCGCATGAAAAGCGTGCTTCACGTAAAAATGCAGTTGGAAGAGGTTTTTATATTTTAAATCATATTTTCGCTCTACGGGGAGTTTTTTATGCAAAAATTTCAGAAACTCATCAAGGAGTGTAGCAAATGTCGCTGCACGGGGACGTAATGTCGCCCCGACCACCAAAATTTAGAAAGTGTAACTAAAATCGACAAATTTCAAAATTAAAAACCCTTTTATGAATCCACGTTGTGTAGCACTGCAACTCACACGTTGTGTTAAAATATGAGGGAAATATGAGGACAAGTTAATCCCGTCTCTAGTCAAAGTATATCGAGAGTTTTAGCGAAAATAGCCTTTAGCGACAAGGGTGCCCTATCATTTTCTAGCATTCGGTTTTGACGGGAAAATGATGGGTTTTAACAGAATTTGCCCTAAACCGGTTCCTCAGTGATTCGGTGTCAGAAAAGTATAGTTACCATGTACTCATATGTGCGTGGGACCGCCTTGCCTGAACGTATGAATTTATAATTGCTACAATATAATTCAAAGTCGTTGCGATTCAAGCATTTTTAAGCTCTGAAGAGCGAACCAAATTATAATTAAACTGATAATACGTAAATACACAGGCACGCAAGAGCCCACCAAAAATTTTTAAACATTGAACTTTTCTTGAATCTTTTTGTGTTATCGTTAGCTATAAACCGCATATTGGATGGTAGTTGGTACATTATAAGTTAGACTATAGTTTGTCAATACATTCTTCTTGAAGTTTCTGTAAAACATGATTTTTTAAAAGAGATTTAATATACATTTTTTAACTTTATGTATTTTTCTTGTGTTTTCAAAATTCCCTTTCAAGTTTACTTTTAAGAAAGTGTTAGTACTTACTGTGTTAGATTTATAGTGTTACGACGTCCAATTGGTACCATCAGTGAAGCAGTTAAGCATAAACGAACAGTAAGTATAAATTTTGTTATTGTTCTCCGTCTGAAACAGTCGTTTTGAACCCTTCTTTGTGAATGTTAATATTCATTTTTGGAAAATATAATAGAAGTCCTGCAGACGCGAAAAGATGGATCGTTCACATTAACAACCACAAAGAACATATTTCTGAGAATTGCATCTAAATCGATGTACTGGCATAAATTTATATTAAATAGTTTCAAAAAAGTATAATATATTCGTGGATATGGATTACTTTTTTTTCTGTAAGTGTATATTCACTAGAGATCTGATATATTGAAATGTGTTCAATATTCGATTGCAGACGAGGACCATTTTTGTTTTTGCAAATCGACAAATATCACCGGAAAAATTTGCAAAACACATGTAAAAAGCGATGTTCCGCAAATTCATATGTTTAAACGAATATGTTTCCGACCCTATCCAAAAGTTGAAACCATTTTCTACTATTTATACTCCAGTTTAGGTTAAAGTAAGTTAATTAATTAAGTGATCATCTCTATATTACTTACGATATAGGGAAGAAACAAGTCACTCAGGTGGTGAAAGGCAGAGGCTGGAAGCTAGGCAGGTTAAACAAGGAAGCATTCAAAAGAAGCTTGGCGGAGAAACATTGAATGAAACGGAGGAAACCCTCACCGATGCGGTTACTAGAGCCTGTGATGCAGCAAAGCCCAGGAGGGGAATCAGGAGATTGAGGAAGGAGGTCTATTGGTGGGCGGAGGAAATCGCAGCTCTCAGAAGAGGATGCATCGCGATCCGTCGGCAGGGTACAAGGCAGAATAGGAGAGCAGAAGCGCCTGGGGAGAACCTGTATCTCGAGGAGTATTGAAATGCCAGAAGAAACTTGAGAGACTATTAAAAGATCAAAGAAAGAGAGGTGGAGAGAACTATGTGAGAGTGTGGATACGGATGTCTGGGGAGACGGCTATAAGATTGCTACCCGACAAATGAGAAATCCCCTCAGGCCTTGCTAGCTGAAAAGGTGGCTGAAGTGGTGAACGCTCTGTTCCCAGAAAGGAACATAGTTAGGTGGAGGGCGGTAGAGGTGAATGCGGTCCCACCGTTTACGGAGGAAGAACTTGAGGCAGCACGAGCCAGGCTCAAAAGTGGAAAGGCGGCAGGCTTAGATGAGATTCCGCCTGAAATTGTTAAGCTGGTTACGGAAGAGTATCCAGGGTAGATCTTAAGGATAAAGAACCGCGCTCTAGAGAGGGGGTATTTTCCGAGTAGATAGCGGAAGGCTAGGGTCGTCCTGATCCAGAAAGGAGGTAAGCCGCCGGAGGGATCGTCATCCTACCGACCGCTATGTTTATTAAATTCAATGGGCGAACTTCTCGAGTACTTGATACTTGAGAGACTAAAAAAGGAGATAGCTGAGAATGGGGGCTTATCTGAAAACCAATTCGGTTTCCGGAAAGGACGATCGACGGTCGGCACCATTAGACTACTAAAGGAGACGGCGGAGGAAGCCCTAGCCGCGAAGAACATATGCGCCGTTGTGACACTGGACGTCAAAAAAGCCTTTAGTTCGGCGGGATGGGCGATAATTGTCAGGAAGATGCAGAGTATGGAGATAGCCCCGTGCCTCGTAAGGGTTACTATGAGCTACTTCCAGGATAGGATGATCGGGTATGAGACGGAAGGAGAGAATGTTTGGAAAAATATCACGTGTGGGGTTCCGCAGGGTTCGGTGCTTGGGCCGACCTTGTGGAACATTATGTTTGATGATGTCTTCCGATTGCGATGGCAAGATGGTGTGAAAGTCATCGGTTATGCGGACGATCTGGCCATAACGGTGACTGGAAGGTGGACAGTCCACATAATGGAGGCGGCCAATGAAGCCATCAGAAAGATCGAGGGATGGCTAGCAAGGATGCAGCTCGAGCTAGCTGCTGAGAAAACGGGGTTCCTAGTTATTACCAGGAAGAGAAACCTACCGCCATGAAAGTTAGGGTGGGACGAGTGGAGATACGCCCAGGTGACCATCTGAAGTACCTAGGGATTTGGCTGGACTCTAAGTTGAACTTTGGCGTTAACGCCACAAAAACGGCCGAAAAATCAGGAAAGGCAGACACAGCCATCGGAAGACTTATGGCCAACACTCACGGACCGAGAGCTAGCAAGAGGAGATTGATGTGCAGCGTCGTACACTCTACCCTCTTGCATGCGGCTCCGGTCTGGGAAAGCATGATGAAAGTGGACAGGACGAGGACTAGGATGACCAGGATCCAGCGTTGTGCTGCGATAAAGGTGTGCAGCGCATATAGAACTATCTCCTACGAGGCGGTATTGGTAGTGGCGGGGATTCCCTATCCCTCTGGATTTTGATGGCCAAAGAGCGGCGGAAGTCTATGAGGGAGTTGCGAAGGCAGAAGCCAGGGAGAGGCTGTTTGAAAGGTGGCAGGGGCGATGGGAGGTCACACACAAGGAAAGGTGGAGCAGACGCCTTATCACAAATGTATGGACGTGGATGGAACGGAGACAGGGGGAAGTGGGGTATTATCTTACCCAAGCCCTGAGTGGACATGGGTGTTTCATGGAATACTTAAATGATATTGGTAAGATTGATAGTCTAGAGTGTATATATTATGGGGAGGCTGACAATGCGGAACACACCGTGTTCGTATGCAACAGGTGGAGGGAAGAGAGGCGACACGGTGGAGCATCGTTACTGCCCCCAGACGACATGGTAGAGAGAATGCTGGAGACAGAGGCGATAACCCGCATTATCAAAAAGAAGGAAGAGGATGAAAGAGAGATAGGGCTGACCCCATGGAGGAATTCATAACAACGAACTCAAATGACCAGCTGGTTTGAAGATAAGCGAAAGCAGTTCCAAACTAGTCGGAAACACTAAAGAGGCGGAGAGGTTTTAGCCAGTTGAAGCGCTAGACACTAAGCTCAGGTGCTTATGATGAGTTTCCCCTTAAAAAAAAAAGGTTAAAGTAACTTTTATATTTTCTGAATCTTGGATATTATAAACATGAAAACAGGCTTGGTTACCTAATATGAAACTAATTTAATTAATGACCTCATTACAAAATGCATTAGAAATAAGTAAGTAATCCCCTAAGATCCTCATGGTTTGTTTGTAATTAATTTTTCAATAATTATTCTTGGAAGCTTTGAGTTGTTGTGCATTCGCCTATGTCGTACTAATGAGAGCTAACAAGCCCGAAACTAGTCTACGGCCGGCGATTGATGCACAAGCAACAGCCCTGCACTGTAGTGCTTTCTTTAGGATTAATCTGCCTGCTGGGGGCTCATTGCAATTAGATTTTATTTTCCGTTTTCCGATTGAAAACGTAGTATGTCGCAAGTTATCGGTGGCAATGAATCAATTTCCTTTCATAGGAAACAGTGGAATACTGGACTTTAGTAGTAGGTATATTTTTACTTTACTACAAATTTATTCTTCTTGTAATAATTTATCCACTTTACGTTGGCTTATATATTTTGTTAGACTTTGTTTACTTTGAATCCATTACTAATTTATAAGTGGTTCTGATTTGAAGTTGGCAGGCAAGTGTAAAAAGCTCTTGGAGCAGACAGCTGTGGCCCCGGCGACTCCGCCAGAACATGAAATAATACTACTGTCTAAATGGTTATATTGTGTATTTTAATTGGAAATATTTATGTTACTAAGTACATGCTTGTCTTCGTTTTCTCTTATTAAATTTTCAAACTAATATAACACATTTCAAATTATTATCTATATTATATTTAAATAACTTTCTTCAGGGCAGCAAAGTAAATTCACAGCAAACTTTTGTAGAATCAAATCGGCCGGGAACAAACAATTTTTCTTTTTGAAAATGTACTGAAATATTTCCTATCCAATAATAGCAACTATGTCTACGAGAAAACTTTGAAAGAGGTGGAAATTTAACCAAATTGGGAGAAAGACGAGAATTTCCGAGGAATTTCGCAAATGATAAGGATAAATAGAAAATGTCGCCAAAGAAAACACTTTCTTGACGAGTATGATTTCACTGTAAAATACGTAGCTTAGACGAATTTTTTTAGTGGCAATATATTTAAAAAATCGTGGAAACACAAATAATCGAGTTTTTATGCTGTGCAAAAAATAATTACCGTCACTTATTTTTATTTTAACTGACAAGAAGTATGAACAGAAATGTTTTTTTTTACAATATTCAAAGTATTGCAGAGTATACTTAATGGTAATATGTTCTTCCATTTCGACAAATCGCGAAAATTTCGATATTTATATACAATTGCAAACAGAAAAAAAATCATGTCTAATTTCACTTTTAACGCTTATTTTACAAAACAATACGATTAAAAAGTTTCAAAAATGATTTTTTTCTATTAAATAACATAAAGTACAAGACAAAGTCAAATTTATACATATACCTTACTTTTTATGCCTAACATAAATAATCCCTATTAAAAAAACACAAAACAATAGTTTAGTTAATTAGATAGTATTATTCCATATTCTGGCGGAGTCGCCGGGGCCATATACCCCAGTCTGTATAAAAACCGGTTGATTTAATTTATTACGGGGTCTGAAGGTTGTAAGTCATAGGGGGTAGGGGGGGAGTTAGTAAATGATAAATATGTATAAACGTACAGCCAGATTTGCCGACCAAAGGCGGAAAACTCAGTTTTCGGTCTTGTAGAATATTTCAATTACTAGAGAAAAGTTGTATTAGTAAAAGTTTTAGGTGTTAGAAAGACCTTTAATTTCATTTTTTATGCGTTAAAATCGATAAATAAATTATCGAGATAATTACGAAAAACCCCTTTTTTGTACTATTTTATGAATGTTAATAACTTTTGCAATAACGGCAGTAAGTGACATGTAACATCTTGGTGACGAGGCCATTATGGGTCTTTATAAGTTTGCGAAATTTGAGCCAGATCGGTTTGATAGTTTATGAATATTTGCATTTGTTTATCCCAGAGAGCGTCTGTTTAAACAATCGTCATATGCAAGATAATGGATCTAGAGATGTTTAACGACGTGGAGTAGATTCTTAACAGGTTAAACTAACTACAAGGTAAGTTAAAAAAAATAAACTATTTGTTCAAAAAATTGTTGTTAAAAAGTCCATTTAAAAGGTGGGTGTTGTTTTGCTTATAAGCAAATAGAGTAACTCTGTTATTCCTTATGATAAACGCTTGTAATTGGCGCATTAAAAGCCGCTTGAAAAACACGTATTTTAAAAAATGAACCGAACCCTCTATGACCAATAGCAGTCAAGATAGCAGTCATTAATTTATCAAATATTTAGATTTAAAAAAATAGTTTAGAATAAAATTGAAGCAAACGTAAAAGATTTACTGCAAAATTTTTGCATTCACGTTGTAAATAAGGTATGGATAATGGGCATTTCCCAATTTTCCAGGGCAATAGAAAATAGCCAGTTCACTTTCAAGGACTAGGACTTCATACTCATTACATAAATTGTACGCTTATCAACTGAATCATAAAATATAGGTCTTCATTGAAAATATGTGACAATTTCAACTCTTAAAATTTATGAATAATAGAAATATAATTTAAAAAAAAAGTTGTTATCTTGAATGGTCTCACTCCCAGTTTGTGGACCTCTGGAACTCCCGCCCAGGACTTCGGCAAGCGAAGCTCCTCTTCCCAGGACCCTTGCCGAAGAGGGCGGAACATTTACTGCATTTAGGCAGAAAGCAAGTTAGGATCGTGGTTAGTCTCCTGACTGGACACGGCCCTTTCAGGAAACACCTGCACAACATCGGAGTGGTTAACAACCCCGAGTGTAGGTTTTGTGGAGAGGAGGAGGAAACTTCCATCCACCTCCTAACCTCATGCCCCAGTCTCATGAATTTGAGACACAAGCACTTCGGTATAGGCTTCCCTATGCCGGAGGAGGTAAGGAATGCCTCGCTGGGAAGGATTTTGGCCTTTGGTCTGGAGTCCGGCCTGAATGGGGACATCCACTGATCAGTTAGCTGATGCACAATGGGCCACTAGGCCTGAGTGCCGCACCGCTAAGAAGAAGAAGAAGAAGACTGTTCTTGGTTGTAGAGAGTTCATTTTTTTTAAATATGTGTTTTTCAAATAGCTTTCCAATGCGCCTAATTAAAAACGTTTATCATAAAATAATAATAATAATAATGATGTTATTCTATTTGTTTATAAGCAAAAAAAACAGCCACCTTTTAAACGGACTTTTTAACAACAATATTTTTTTAACAAATAGTTTATTTTTTTAACTTACCTTATAGTTCAACTTTTCAAGAATCCATTCCACTTTCTTAAATATCTCTAGATCCATTATCTTCCTTATCATGATTGTTTAAACAGACGCTCTCTGGGATAAACGAATGCAGTTATCAATTAATTACTCATAAATTATCAAACCGATCTCGCTGAAATTTGTAACGGTTGAAAAACCCTGTATACAATAACATCAATAATTTTATATTTGTTTCGGTCATCACTTATATGCAGTCCTCTGTATAGTGAGAATTTACGTTGATATATGTCTGCTTGTATATTCAACTGATTTTAATTAGTTTTACTTTATTTAATTATTAATTATTATAATTGTTTAATGAGATGTCATGTTAATATTAATAATAGCTTTATTGTTAGTTTGCATGAAGACATTCTTTGACATAATATTTATCATAGTAAATAATAACAAAGTATGGAATATATAAAATAGTGGTACAAAAATTTTAAACTAGCGATAGACAGTTTTTTCTAAAATTCCGACAGGCAGACGGTCAGCGGGAATGATAAGAGTAAGCGAGATTGATAATTAAAGTATATACGATTGGAATTGAAACCGTATAAAAACTAAAAGCCGGCAAAAACAGTCGGCATCTCTTTATTGTACATGGGCGGAGGTAAATAGAAATGCTTGTCATAACAAAATGATAAGATTTTCGGGCGTTATTATATTATCCTCTGTTTCAAATGGTCTCCAGAAAGCCATGGTAAATTAGTAAATAATTAAAATATTTTACCTTTTATACAGTAGTAAATATTTATAAATATGAACAGTAACTAACTAAACTCCTACGCTTGATATTATAATAGGTATTTATGCGCTGCACTGGCACATAGACAGCACGATATTAGACTTCCACGTTCCAAGATAAAGAAACGATTTACGTGCTAATAGGCCTGTCCGTTTTATTACCTTTAAACCAGTGCAGTCGTAGATGGTTCATTCAGGCTGATTACATTGCCAGTCTCGGACTCGCCTGCACAATTTCAACCACCGTTCGAATCTCAATACCATTGCCAAATATATAGGACAAAATATCAAGTTCAGTACGTACGGTCCTGTGCTTTAAAACTGACCAGTTTTAATTCCAATCGTATATACTTTAACACTGTTACATATTTCCCTAATTTGCAATTGATATAATAGAATAGCTAGAAGTTTTACACGTAAAAATTTGTCTAGACTTCTTGCACAACTTATTACGTTTTTCACAAGTTAAACTCAGCTAGCTGAACACTGTATTGGTTTATATAAGCCGTGGAATATTGAAGTAGAGGAGATGCAGATTTTGGTACGCACAACAATTGAAAAATTACTTTTCGTGCATAACTGGAGCGTTGGTTATTTAAAAAAAAAACAATGTATTCCCAAGACTAGACCTATCATCACAGTATCCGTATATGGTTTGAAATCACAGGAATTGTTGAGCCTATTTATCGATTTTATCATTGAGCTGTTAAGCACAAGAGGATCTGAAAATTTATAGTGCTGCAAAAATAAGATTCTTTACTGGTAATTTTGGTTATTTATAGTGAATGTTTAACCGTTTAAACGCATATTTATTTATAGTATTATGCTAATCGAATAACAGCTATTACTTGGGTATATAAGCATCTATCTACCACACATAGTGTGAATTCTATTAGAATTATTGTTAATTATAATTTAACAATTTGGAAATCATTTAATTACTGTTGTTTATTCACATAGAGTTTATAGTATAGGCACTGTCCTCTGCATTGTGCATTTGTGCATTATAAATTTTATACTAGAATTCTAAAAGAGCTCAATATATTATTGGTTACGAAATATTAAGGAAACTTTATCAAATCTAATCCACGCTACTTCTGCATATTCATAACCTATGATAATGTAATGTTAAAGTCATGTCTGTAATGTAATGCGTATTTTACATCACTGTTGGTTTCTTCGTTAATGTTGTTTATGCTTTAAAATTATTTAGTTGTATATTTTCTATTTATTATATATATTTATTTACTTTATATTCTATTTTCTTAACTGTTTTGTGTGATCTTTAATCCCCTCACCTCTGCCGATTTATTCGGCTGGCGCCCAGGCGAAACTTGCTATAAAAGGCGTTAAACAACATCTATACGCAGAATCTTTATTATCAACTTTGATTAGATAATAGAATATTTGAAGTTATAAAAAATCCTTGTCCACGACCCGCTTCCGAAAATACTGACTGCTGTGCATTTTATAATCTTTGGCTTAATTACAATATTAGTAGAAGTTAAGGTTACAAAAAAATTGACGACTATAGTTAGCCGGTAAATAAAAAAAAATAGCAAGTTCGTTTTTTACCTTTACCTTTCCTTTTCTCAAACAGGACACACAAAAAATTATTAAAGCAGAAAATACAGTGGTTTAGTTGAGTAAACTTATAGGGCGAGCAAATAAAATATAACATCTCAAGAAATTAATTAATAACTTTTGCATATAATATCTACGTGTACTATTTTAAGAAAAAGGTAACCAGTTGTACAGGGTGTGTACATACAAGCACTTAGTTATATACAGTGTGCAGATAATTAACAGAGCGTATATATTAATTGTTGCTGAATGGTTGGTAAAATTATATCAATGCGCATACTAGGTGCATGTATTTATACAGCGTGTACAAATTTAATTATTTTATTGACTAATTTTGAATACGGAAGTGCTTATTTATATCTAGGGTACATACATAACGGTGTCGAACTATACAGGGTGTAGCATTTAGTGAACATACAATATTGATCGATAATTTATTTATATCATTTATGTACTTGCTTATATACAGGGTGTGCATAATACATCTGTCTATATAATTTCTCGGCATTTGTATAAAACTTAGTGATACTGGGCACAAATAAATAATATTATCCTATACGTTTTTACAGGGTAGTCACTAAATAAGTTTTGATTATTGATGTATGTTTACGAATTTTGTGCGACTAATTTAATTTGAATTATACAGGGTGTCTAAAAAAATACATATTACATTCATATTGTGTACAGGGTGTGTTCATGTAATTCTTCTTCAATTGTTTTTTTTTGTTTGCTTTGCATAGATATATTAGTGTCTTTATTTACAATTTACAATAATATTAGGGTTTAACACGAAAGTTAATTATTATTTTCAACGTTTTTTAAAAAAATGACATGATTGGAAAAAAAGGAACTTGGCGATACTATTGAATGAGTGACAAGTTTGGTAAATGACTTTGATAGAATTAATGAGGACGTTTACAAGAGGATTCGTAACAGACTAATTCATGTCACAGGTCTCTAACGAATTCCAGAAAATATCAGCGATGAGATTGGCGGATATCGTGGTGACAACTTGATTATCGTGAGTACACTAGAAGATCACATTGAAGAGGTGATGGAGAAACACAAGCAAGGAGAAGCTAATCGTCTAAATCTCACTGCACATCCTGAAACAGCCACAACTAGCAAGTGTTTCCCAGTTGGCAATTTGGGACTTACGTTTGATGGGGATACGACAAAACAGCCAGTTAATTCATTCTTAGAAGAACTTGAGTAACTATGTTTTTCATGCAACGTTTCTGAAGATGAACTTTTCCGATCAGCTGTTGAATTGTTCGATGAACCAGCGAAAGTATGGTACAGACGTATAATGAAGAAAGTAGAATCGTGGTATGATATGGTTACTGCATTACGAAAGTATTTTCTTTCTGAAGATTCGGACGATGATCTGTGGGAGACGATCCGTAATCGTAAACCAGAGCTTGATGAACGTGTAATTATTTACATTTCGGCAATGGAAAATCTGTTTGGGCGACTGGTTACGAAGGCTACAATCACAGAAAAGCTAAAGATAATTAAGAAGAATTGGTTAGAAGAGTATCATGTTCACTTGGCACTTAGAAAAATTGTTTCTATTGATGGGATTGTGGACGCATGCTGTTCTTTAGAAGCTGGTATTATCAAGTCAGAATCTCGAAGTTTTAATTCGTCAAGAAGAAGTAACTCTACCCTCGAAACAGATTTGACGTATTTACCTACTCCATCCACCAACAAGAAAAATTTCAACAAGTATGATAGTAAACATTCGTTTAATCGCAATGAAGTAAAGGAAGTTTTAGAATTGCGCTGTTACAATTGTAAACAACTTGGCCATGTAAAGAAGAATTGCACTCAAAAGAAACCCGATGAACACCGAAATAAAAAAGGAATAAAATGTTTTGGCAGTGGCAAAGAAGGAGTTATTCGTCCGAACTGCACATGTTCAAAAAACGTCAGAAGAAGAGACGCTATGTAGGCCGACAGCGTTTCTTTAATAAATAGAATGATGAAATGGTCTACCACAAAAGACGAGTATATAATAGTGAGACACATAGTTTTAACCAAAATGGTAAGGAAATTTATTTTGCACCCAATAAATTCTCTGCACATGAAATGAATTTAAATAAACCAAAAGTCACCACTTCTCAGACGAGAAACCATTTAGTATTTAGACTACATTGGTAGCCAGGTTGTACAATCTTATTAAATGAAGATAAGTGCGTATCGAATTGTTCTGTAGATATTTGTACAACCTGGCTACAAATGTTAAAAGAAGAACTTAACAAACTCAACATTATCTAAAAAAAAAATATCATCAGTTCTATGTTCTGTGTAAGTAGTAAGTATCTATGGAAATAACATAAACAGAATCTTAAAGCTGTGTATTTAACATACACAGCAAAATAAGAGTTCTTCAAAAAATAGCTTTGAAAACGGAAAGAGATTACTTTCCGAAACGTCAGCAAAATACATTATTTTTGTGTTTATTCCGATTTATATTATTTGCAAAACATAGCCTCTGACTTTTCCTTTGGCGTAAACGTCACGGGCGCAGAGGTTTTTTTTCCAATAATTCTATTATTTTGTAGATTCGGTGATTTGTTTTGAAGAGGATAATAGTACATGTGGTAGAAAACCCAAATAATAGGAAAGAATATTCATAGAATGCCACAAATAACTTTCAGACAATATTTAGAGTTAAATATGTTGCATGTGCACAAAAAGTACGATAATCGGCCATATGTATCTGTTAAAGTCTTGAGAAAAGATGTAATAGCGTTATTGGATACAGGCGCGCTAACAATTCCTTATTTGGGGGAGACGGTTTCAGATTGTTAGAAAGTTTTGGTTTAAAAATTTCTGAACTTGGAGGTCCGCGAAAGTAGTCTTAAAGCTGCTGATGGTGTTCATCAGAAAATTATTAGATATATTTATTTACCAATAGAAATTGGTGACAAGTTGAAACTTGTAGAAATTCTAGTAGTTCCGTCCTTGTCACATCAAATAATTCTAGGAAGTGACTTTTGTAAATTATTTAGGATGAGAATACATTATGAACAAGACTCGTACTTCGTGGGAGAAGATCGTGGAACATTATATGATTCACACAAACATGTAGGCATTGCCGAACTCAATAATGTCAAAACTGTGCAGTCCAGGGCAGAATTGACTGAACAACAGGCAATTGAGCTGGAATCCGTGCAGTGCATAAAATAGATACGGGCGAGGCAGAACCTTTCAAACAGCGAGACACCATAATATGTCTCCATATATGTTAGAATATTTGAACCAAGAGCTTGATAGGACTTAAAATTGAGTTACAATATTTTTTGTTGTTTAAATGTCATTTTGCACGATTCTCTAAATTTTAGTCTGAACATAGAGCGTATCGCCCTTTTTGCAACACAATTCCAGACAATAGCAGCTCAAATTGTATTACTATTAACAGAATAACGCTTTAACAAATTAATGAATAAATTTTAAAGCTGGATATTAACAAAAGTCCTGAACCTGACAATATTCCTCCCTTATTTATAAAATCATATGTTTATTCAATAGTCACACCATTCGAAATAATTTTTAACAAGTGTTTATTGGAAGAAGTCTTTCCAGACAGGTGGAAATGTGCCCGAGTGATTCCAGTTTTTAAAAGTGGTAATAGGTCCATCATTACTGTGTAGATTAGGGAAAATTTTTGAGGCTATACTATCTTCGGAATTATTTTTTAGAGTTAAACACGTATTATTAAATCCATTTCAGCATGGTTTCTTTAAAGGGAGATCAGTAAACACAAATTTGATACATTTGTTCAGTCTGTGTTAGAGACAATGGAAAATGGATAACAGGTGGATACCGTGTACACCGATTTCTCGAAAGCGCTTGACAAGGTACACCATCCTACCTTGTTTATTAAGCTTTCGAATTTTGGTGTGCATGGTAGTTTCCTTAGTTTGTTACGCTCCTATTTGCTGGGTAGAACTCAGGTTATAAAAATAAATAATTGTCAATCAGCGCAGATGTAAGTCATGTCAGGTGTACCACAAGGACCGCATCTCTCCATCTTTATTAATGACATCGTTGATTGCTTTAAATTTTCACAGTGTGCCTTATATGCTGATGATCTCAAAATCAGAAATAAACGTATATGATTGTATTCTTTTGAATGAAGATTTAAAAGCATTAAACGAGTTCTTCACAGCAAATGGAATTTATCTAAACGTCAATAAATGTTTCATAATCACTTTCACGCGGAAGGTCAATAGAATAATATTTAATTATACACTGGATGGAGAAAATCTCAAACAGGTCAAGGTAGTTAAAGAGTAGTTAAAGATCTAGGACACTAAATTCAGTTTTGAGAATCACATTGAGACTGTTGTAGTACAAAAGTCGTTTAAGAATCTGGGCTTCATATTAAGATCAACAAAAGATTTTAAAAGACTCAATGGTTCGTAGTCACTTGGAATATTCTAGCTTAGTTTGGGACCCGAATTACAACAAATACATTAATAGAAGAAGTGCAGAAAAAAATAAATTATAAATTTCATCAGGATAGATAGTGTAACACCTATGATCATAATTTAAAATTGTATAGAATGGATTCCTTAAAAAACAGAAGGCTGATTTTCCATGCTACATTTCTATATAAAGTCATTCATAATAATATTGACTCCCCTTTCTGTCTGAATTACTTATCTTTTATTACTAGATCTCACGATTTCGGGGCAATCTTTATTTTATAAAAGATTTAGTAACACTCATGCGTATTTTAACTCTTCTATGAATAATATACAACACACATATAATGTAAGCTTTTCCCACATTGAGGTCGTAAATGTAATAATTTAATTTTGAACAATTTCAGCCACGTATAAAACTTGTATAAAGTTGATTTTATCAGCATGTGAAATTACAAATTATATGAATATTTTTGTTTGTAATGTTTGTATTGAGTGCCGTTGGACATAGCTCGGGAGCTGTGCAGGACGGTCGTTTGCGTACGGTCTCACTCGCGGCGTGTATGGAGTTATCAGGGCGGTGCCGAGGTGCTTCTTGGCGCTCTCTCGGTGACTTTGTGCACGACGCGTGTGGACGCGGTTTGCGGATTGTATGTTTGTGCAGGTCTCGGGTTGGGTCACATCGCGCGTAAATTTATATATTTTCTTTAATATTTCTTGATATATTTTCTTGTACTCAAATATTGTTACTATGTCGTCCCTGTGTTCTTTTGCTGTGTTCTCTCTGCATTAAATTGTTATTATTTACTGTATTTGATTAAATAGTAGGTCTGTCTGAGAATTAGTGCGATTGTCCATGTTTACATTTTAATACTTTATAGTTATACATAATATTGGCTCCCTCTTTTAAGGGCTAATGAAATATTTATCAGTCAGTTTTTATTAGCTTTATGTTTTTCTTGGTTTTGCTAGTTTAGTTTAAGTTGTTTATATTCTTCATATTTTAGTTATTGCACACTATTGCTGTACACTAATTTGTGTCATTCTGTTATTGGAATCTTTGTATTTTGTTGAATGGCCTGTTCCTTAAATAAATAAATAAACACAAATACTGTATTTTCCCATGTAGAATTACCCCACACAGTAACTGCCAATGACTTCAGAATTTCATATCGGAAACGTGATTCAATGTTAGAGAAATAAAAAATTTTGGCCGTACTCAAACTTGTGATATTTCGTAATCTTTCCAGCGCAAAACAGCTACTTGCATACTTAGCACATAAATAAGCTTTTCAATCTAAAGCCAAATCTATATTGATACCTAATAATTTAAACGATGTGATCTGTTGAAATAGTCTCAACATTGTTTTTAATATTGATATCCCTTGGCACAATAGGAAAGCCAGCACGTGTCAGTTCAAAGGCAATATGCTTAGCGTTATTTAAATTTAAGGAGAGCAAATTCAAGTTTAGACACCACACTTATTTCGCAAGATAGGTTGTTGGTTGGAGGCATAGGCCTAGGAGGATCTGCCTACAGAGAGGAAGTACAAGGGCCCTAATGGGTCCTAAGTGTTGTGGTTCAAAAAGTTTCATTGACCACCCTCCCAACCAATTCCAATTCCAACGCTGAATAGGATCAATCCTGTATTTTGCTGTTTGATAAGTCTTCTCATATGAACAGGCAAATGCGAACCGTCTAACATAACCACGAAACAAGAGCAAGGGTGCGAAAAGAAATAATATAATGCTACTAAAATTAATCAAGGGAATCCGTCAACACGGCAGGGTCACACACATGCTACAAATACATGAAATAGTGATCTTGTTTGTAATTATCTAAGGCTGTATATTGATGAAATTTGGGATTAAGTTAATTGCAAATTTCACATATCTACAGCCAATAAAAAAATATTTGCTATTTTACAATTTGGAAATGAATTTTGGAGAAATTCGGCAAATATATATAAGAACTGAGGTTGAGGTGTAAAGAGGGTACATATTTCACGCTCAGAGGTCGGTCATGGCGACTTGATAATAGTACACATATAAGAGTGTTAACATGAGGAAAAGACAACATAAAATAATAATATTAAGCTATAATTTTATGGTAATATTTGTCTCTTTAGGAAATTTATTAACGCCTTGTGAATTCTTAAGCAATTTTTGCTTAAAAAGGTTGGTAGATTTGTAGTAGGCAGCTGAACTTGTTCGTTGATTAGTGCAGATAATAGTTTTGTGGTAGCTTGATGATTATTTTTACAATTGAAGAACATTAATTAAAATCGCCAATTGATACATTATCACATGGGCAATATGGAGAGGAAGCGATTCCAATACGATGGAGATGAAAGGGGAAGCGTGCATGATTTAATTTCAATCTAGTTAATCTTGATGTATGGTATTTAAAAGTTATGCTGTCGATGGATGTATTAGAAGGTAAAGTAGGGTGGATCAATGTGTAATGTTGTTTTCTGAAATAACAATGTAGATCAGTTGCATGAAAATATTATGGCTTTATTCCTGTGTCCTTAAGCACCTCTTTAGCTAGTTGATCAACAAACTATTTCCAAGAATTCACGTATGACCCTTTATCCACATAAATTTGATCATGAATCCCAGGTCTCTTAAATTATTATATAAATATGCGATATTAAATATGATTCTGTTATTGTAATATTTGTGAAATGAGAAATGTGCTAAGGACTCTAAGACTGATTTGGAGTCGGATACAATATTGATGTCCTTCAAGTCTTGGTACCCAATATAATGCTTGTTCGATGGCACATGCTTCAGCAGTAAAATAGAGCATTCTTTGAGAAACTTGAATTGTGAATTCTAATTGGGAGACATAAAAAGCACAAATTGTACCTAACTGAAATTTTGAACCATCTGTAAAGATGCTTAATGAAAGTGCATTATGGTATAACGTGCATTTAAAAAGAGTCTGGTTTAAATGCATATTATCCAAGTATATAGGGAATATTACTCTGTGCCTTTGAAGAAGCAATTTTAAATTATAATGGAAAACGGGATATTTTTGTTACAAAGTTATTAAAGAAAGCACCTACTAAGGGCGGATTGTCCCGTTTTTCCCAAAATTGTTTAGTTAGACAATGTATACTAAGATGATATATTTTTTCGTTCAAATTGTTATGATTTTCACAAATTTATTGCTTATTTGTCCTCTACAAAATTTTAATGGTAGCTGCTGGGCTTCACATAATAACGCATACATAGCACTCTTAGAAATTAAAAACGTCTTATTTGTTCTTGATGTTGCATAGGGAAGATAGGACTCTTTTAAATCATTACGAATTTTTACCATAACCAATCTGTAGTACACATATATCGTTTAGCACTGTTTTTTAAAAGAAAATATAATCTAAAACATTTCGAACATCCACAAATGTAACACTAGAAATAAAGAAACTTATCTCCGTCCGCTTCATAGCTATAATTTCAACAGAAGGGGTTCCTTATGGGGATAAAAATATTTAATTATTTACCGCGGTGTATTCAAACAATTAGCAGGTTAAATGAAATTGGCAAACATGCTATTACAACACATATTTTACAACAGTGCACGAAATATTGTAGTATCTTTTGCAAAAATTAAGTTTATAAGTTGAGTAAGTGAGAGTAAGATATTCTAGCTAATTTACGGCTTTTGACACGAATTTTCTAGCATGCTCCGGCTGAAGCTGCATCACCGAAGCTATGGAAGCAGAGTACCTTAAAGATAGGCAGAGTCAGCCAAATACCGTGCCGGATTGCGGTAATTAATTAGTAACTCCCTCAATATGAGGCGAAAACACAAGAAGTCGATAAAATTGTCTCTTTATTATTTTATTGCAGAAGCCCATTATTATATTATATTATTTTGTAGATCCGGTGATTTGTTTTGAAGAGGATAATAATATATGTGGTAGAAAACCCAAATAATAGGAAAGAATATTCGTAGAATGCCACAAATAACTTTCAGACAATATTAAGCCCATCAATATTTCATTATCACAAAATGGACACAATTAGTTTAATTTACATTAATTGACCTAGAAATTAATTTTTAGTTGTGCCGGATTGCAGTAATTAATTACTACTACTGTTAGTAAGAAACGAGAATGAAAAGTCGATAAGATTGTTCCAGATTTGCTAACAGCAATTATACATATTGTCTGAAAGTTATTTGTGGTATTCTACGAATATTCTTTCCTATTATTTGGATTTTCTACCACATGTATTATTGTCATCTTCAAAAATAAATCACCGAATCTACAAAATAATAGAATTATTGGAAAAAATCCTCTGCGCCCGTGACGTTTACGCCAAAGGAATAGTCAGAGGTTATGTTTTGCAAACCATATAAATCGGAATAAACACAGAAATAATGTATTTTGCTGACGTTTCGGAAAATAATCTCTTTCCGTTTTCAAAGCTTTTTTTGGAAGAACTCTTATTTTGCTGTGTATGTTAAATTGTTCTATAAATATTTGTACAACATGGCTACCGATGTTAAAAGAAGAACTTAACAAACTCAACATTATCTAAAAGAAAATATCATCAGTTCTATGTTCTGTGTAAGTAGTAAGTATCTATGGAAATAACAAACAGAATCTTAAAGCTGTGTATTTGACATACATAGCAAAATAAGAGTTCTTCCAAAAAAAGCTTTGAAAACGGAAATAGATTACTTTCCGAAACGTCAGCAAAATACATTATTTATGTGTTTATTCCGATTTATATTATTTGCAAAACATAACCTCTGACTATTCCTTTGGCGTAAACATCACGGGCGCAGAGGCTTTTTTCCAATAATTCTATTATTTTGTAGATTCGGTGATTTATTTTTGAAGAGGACAATAATACATGTGGTAGAAAGCCCAAATAATAGGAAAGAATAGCAATTATACATATTATACCATAACGATTAAAGTACCAAATCAAAATAGGTTGAACATATTATTGTAGTCTCGGTGTTTAGTAATTACTTTGGTATAAAAATTGCATAATTATTATGGCATTTAATAAGCTGTAATGTACAGAGTTATTCACTATATATTGACCCCCCTTTATTTCTGTTGTTATTGAAAAAAATAGTTTCGTATAAAAGTTGTAGGATTTTACCTATATTTTATTGAAACGTTATTAAAAAACAATATCATATATAGGTCACGTGATACGAAATAAATGTATGTTTTCTTTTAATGGAACACCGTGTATATTATTTCATTTTCGGGAACCCTTTTCCCCTGATTTCAAATATATATTGTATTGTATTGTATTGTAGTAGTATTGTATTGTAGTATTGTATAGGCCTATCTTAAATACTTCTTCACATATTTGCCATTCAAAATGCAAATGAGCTGCTTTATTGCAAGAAGAGTCAACCATGCGCCTCAAAACACAAGTGAAACAAAAATAACAAAGTAGGTCACGAAAATAATTATTTTATCGTTTATTCAATTTTGACATTTCAAACTGTCATCATTAACTCCATAGCAACAACCGTAAATAGTTGTTTATTCACTAGTAAAATAAAAAGTTTTTTCTACGACTGCTTTGAAAAGTGCTACTGACTACGTACTACTAATTACGCTTGAAAATTATTGATATCACATACCGTAAATCTTTAATGCACACTAACAGTATGTGAAAACGCTTTCACGTATGAAAAGTGCTATTTTCAACATGTAAATTATATATGACCTAATTATAATCACGTGTAAATAATTAATATGATATTAGAATTAATTTCATATTTAATTTATTAAAAAACATATTTAACAAAGCAAGAGAAAACTCTTTATAATAAAATAATACTACATCAGTAATCAACTAAAGAAATTATTCAAAGTGGCAACCATTATTTTCAATGCGAAGCTCATAGCATTTTCTTAAGTTTAGGAAAATATTGCAAATAGCTTATTATGGTTTCTGTTATTATTATGGCCTGAAGATTGTGGTTATGATTAAAATTGACTTTGTCTTTTTAAAACCCCATAAAAAGTAATCTAATGGCGTCAAATCAGGGCCATCGAATGGTCTCAGCATTGCCTCTCCAAATGGGAAATTGATTAGTTAAATGTTCCCGAACTTCTAAAACGCTATGTGGAGTCGCTAAATCCTGATGATAAATCATTCTAGACAATATGTCCATAAGGAATTCTTGAATTAGACGATCTACCTCTGATAAAAATATTTCGAGATATATATGTTTGTCGTGTCAAAGTAAAATCATAAAATATAGGCCCAACTACTTTGTTTTGAAAAATTCCGCAAACCGTGGATTGATTTTCTACCCGATTTTTTTTATTTGCTTAACCTTTCTCTATCTTTGGTTTTTATTTTTCCAGGAACGTCTGTTTTTTCTATTGAAAACTCCCGTCATGGAAACACTTGACTGATCTGTCCACATAATTTCTTTTAAATAAATCAGGATTTTCATCTAATTCATGGAGCATGATTTGACAAAACTCCAATTTTATACGTTTTCGGTCTTCATTCAGTTCCTGGACGGGTAATATTTTGTAAGGCTGTTACATGGCCTATGTCCATTTAACAGTTTTATTTAAAAACTAGTGTTTTGTGGATTTTTAGCACGACCTGTATAACATTTTTCAATTCAGTTTTTGTAAGTGAAACTGTTTTCAACTAACAGAATTTTACTTGTATAACTGCTAAACCATTTCACACTGTTTTATGTACTTAATTTTATATCTTAAGAACTTAGTCGTGTTCTACACTATTATGTATCTCATTTTCGTTGTAATACAGCATTATTATCCCAGGAAACAATTGTCTACAATACATTTATTTACATCAGATATCTATTTTTTCAATTTTTATATTTTTGTTTACTATGGAGTGCATATGGTTATTTTCCTTACCTTTTCTCATTCTATATATAGTAAATCCTATAAGATGTAATAGTTTTACTGAGTTATCAATACGTTTTACTATTTATTAACAGCTGTTCATATTTGTGGTTATGTATAAAATAGAAATTACAAACTGAGGCAAAGACATTGGTATGGAACAAAAACTTTTATTATAGATTCCTTTTATCGATCATATGCCACTGATTTTAGTTGTGAGTGAAGGAAATTGTAAAGTTGCGACCTGCAAGTTGTTGCGCTTAACTCGGCCATTGACAGATGGCCATACCTGTACTATTTCTATATTATTATGGCTTTCAATTTAATTAGGGAATTATATTTGGCAGGTTAGATTTTTTGGTAGCATTATTTTCCAGTAACTAGGACAAAAAAGTTTACCTTATCAGTAAAACTCACTAGGAAGACATTTGCTTGCAGCCTTTGTACTGATTCAAACGTATATAATTTTTAACTGTGGACTTCAGTAATTGATATTATAATTTTTATATCCCAGTTACAAAGTGTTTAATATACAGGTAATTTCATTATACTACTAAGTAGTTAAAATACTATATGTACCACATGGTTTTAAAAATATTTTTCTCTTTCCTTTTAATTTTTTTGGCAATTTATAGTTTTTATGAAATCAGCTTTCGTGCAGCTAACTTAAATATATTTCGTGCAGCTAACTTGCTTATATTTGTACAGCCAACTTGCTTAAATTTTGTACATGCATACATGCTTAGATGCTTATATTCTTAGATATTTAAATTCTGAGATACTTCTTCTACATTCCTGCATAGTTTTTGCACAGTTTATCTTTCATAGATAAAATTTCGTTATCTTTACATTAAACCATATAGTTGGTTAATTTTCCTACAACTCTCATCCCATTTCATTGAGAGACGTAAATTGCCAAGGAAACTTTAGGATTCATTCTTGCAACAAGAGACAATTGTGGGCCTGGATTACTGTCCCAGAACCAGTCACCTCAACCATAATCCATCTAGGATACTGGTATAAATTTGTTATATATGTATATATATATATATATATATATATATAGATTCACCGAGCATATGGCCCATCTCAAAATACCGATTTGTCTATTTTTCATGTAATATATTTTAACATTAATTTTAAACTATCTTCTTATTTCTCTTACCAACAATTTCAGTCTGATCTATAGTTGACTGGTTGGTTATTCGAGAAAAAGAGACAATTTTGCTTATTTTACTATAGATGGTGCCCAATTTAACATCAATTTTTCTTTGTCTCTTTTTCTCGAAATAAACAAACAGAAATCTGTCGCCTATGCTGTACATATCAGAAAGAGTAAGTTTCTCCACTCTTACGAATACTCTGGACCCACGGCTCTCTGCTCCGACTTAAACCAGCTAGTCGTCCGCATATGTTGCCTCAATTCTTTCTCAAAAATAAATAATAAGAGAAAGGAGGTAACAGGGCCTATATTAATGCTTTTTCAAAGTTCCATAAATGTCGGAATAACTTTTTTCCTTTTCACGACAAGCATTTAATAAACTGTTAACTGAACTCTCTTCTGTATGCTCTGTATCTTAAATGCTTTGTATACAATTTAGTTTTAGTACTTTATTTATTATCAATTTCCTGCTTAATATTATTAACTAAATAACATACACTAAATAAATTTCTTGTACTTTTGAATATACTAAATATAATATTCTAACTTTATGATGTAGGTAGGGTCATTTCAATTACTACTTTCTAATAATATGTAAATAAGTTTGTTTAATCCCTTATTTATTGTTTCTATGAATTCACGTATTTTCCCGGTTTTATAAGGTATATTAGTGTGACACATACTCAGGATTTTCTTAAATTTTTTGTTAGTCATCTCGACATCTCAATTAGATTAAAAATTAAAAGATGCGAGTGGCTGGTGTAGGTTTAGATTGAATCTACGTTGTTCGCTTGCAATTAATTTCCGGTAATTAAATTAATTTTGGTGATAATAAATTGTAATAAAAAGTATAAGAAATTATGCAATATATTTTTTTGGGGTTGCCTAAAATAGTTGTTGTAGCTTCAAAGCTAGCTAGCTTAATTGAATGATTTTTCACTACATGCAAAATACAATTTTAATTTTTGTAACTGCTATTCTCTTAACGTTCTATTTTAATCTATTAATAATATTTACTTACCGTTTTTATCCATAGCTACCAACCCATGCCCTCTTCGCAGATGTATCCGAAGTTGGAAAAACGAATGTTGCCGTAGGGCGGCTTCCCTTCTCCTCGTGATCTCATCGGAGGAAGTTAGCTGGAAAGGGAAACAAAAATGAATTATTGCCTCTTCATCTGATCCTGCTTAAACAAGGTTTGAAAGCAGAAAATTAATATACTTATATTCGGGATGAAGCGTTGAAAATTTATTAACAAACGTTATTAGCAGTATTAGGAAATGTATTTCCTCGGCGAGCGTATATAGGCCAGTCATTGAAGCTTTATTCCTCAGAAATATTTTAGTACGAACCTATTTACATGAAATTTTGGAATTAGGCTTATCTTACCCTTACCTTCAAAAGTGATATTGACCCGACCTCCGTTCTTACCCTGGGGGTGGTTGCCACCCCTTCTCGTTAGTAGAAATTTTTTTGGTCAAAATAACCTCGGGGATCGATAGAAGACCCAATTCTAAGCAAAAAGTGTTCTATAATGTTTTTTTAAAAACTCAATACTTTTCAAGTTATTGGCGATGGACAACTCGGAATTTTCCCACGTTTTCAACGGTTTTTTACAAATATCTCAAAAAATATGCGTTTTAACGATAATTTTATAATATTTAAAATTGTAGAAGGTAAGAAAATGAACAAACTGGTTTTTTAAAGAGTGTTCTAAGTGCAATATTAAGGAGATATTGAAGATAAAAGCAGTTTTTTTTGTCTGAACTTTAATCGATGTATTCAATGCCATCTAGCGGACAACGGATACATTTTATCCATATGACAATGAGAAACTTTTTTATAGTGCTTAAAATAATCTTTAAAATGAGCAGTGTTAAAAGTCTTTTGCACGTAAAGTGAGTGAGTTGTAATGAAAAAAAGAGGGACATCTAATATATTTTTTTAAATCGATGTGTTTCATAAGTGCCATTTCCACCAAAATTAAAATTAATCGTATTACGTCTAAATTTAACTTTAATATGAAGAGTTTATTGGATTCCAGCCGTTTGGCTACTTTGGAATGCACACTTTTCAAAAAAATCATCTTCATTTTAAGAGAAAAAAATTTTTTCATTTAAAAAAAAACAACTTTTTTTCATAATATTTCAAAAATAATGAAAGATACGTAAAAAACTGTAATGATAAAAAATGTAGGTCTTTTTTTGACAATTTTTTTTTTCTGTTAGACCAAAATTGACGGGGAAAAGAGCGCGCGGTAGCGCAATCACAGTCTCTCTCGAGCTCTTTGACCCTTCACCGTTTCAAAATGAAGGGTTTTACACTACATGTCATAATGAATAAAGTTGTAGCTCTTTTATTTACCTTTAAAATAGTTTTTTTAAAGTTGTGATAGTTTTAAAATTGAAGGAGTTATGGTCCAAAAACTAAACGATTTTTTTTTTCTATTTAGTAAAATGAAAATTTCATAGCACAAAAATTTGGAGCAGAGTGAAAGTAAAGAATAATATGAACCCAAAACTATTGTCTTATATAAATATGTCCATATATGGCATATATATATCGGAAACATACGCACGAATACATACAAACGTTCATATATGTTCATATATGCAGTGGAAATAACTACCAGAATAGTTCTGCAATTGACCCAGAAGAAGATCTTGATTACGGCAGCAACTCCGATATTGAGTCATGATGTCATGAATGATGCAGAATTTTTTATAATTAATTACTAATTTAATTTAGTATATTTCCAGATAACTTGTAAGTTTATATTTTATTCAATAAAAAGTGTCTGATTACTTACTCTATAATTAAATTATTTTTAATTGTATAAACATATATTTTCAATGTTTTAATTTAGGGGTAGTTTTAAGGGTTGAAAAGCTAAACATATGATAGTCACTTTCGAGAACGTGGAACATTTAAATCATTTTGAGTTCATCAAAATAAATTTTTTTATACAATTCTTAATTGAGGGGTTGTTTTTAAGGGTTGAAAAGGGGTTAAAAATATGATAATTAAGGTAGAGAACGTATAACAATATTTACTCTATATTTAAATTTTTTTAAGTTATACAAAAGTATTTTTTTGTAATTTTTTTCAATTTAAGGGTCGTTTGCAGGGGTTGTAAAGTTTTTTAGGGGTTGAAAATGGGTTAAACTTGAGATAATTGTGTTAGAAAACACTTTACGATTTCACTCATTATTAAATACGTTTTCTAGCGATAAAATGGCTCAATGTCATTTTATTCGTTAAGGGGTTGTTTTCACCCCTTAAAAATAAAAAACGGAGGTCGGGTCAATATCACTTTTGAAGTTAAGGGTAAGATAAGCCTAATTCCAAAATTTCATGTAAATCGGTTCGTAGTAAAATATTTCGGAGGTAAGACCCTATTTTTCGCTTCAATGACTGGATTAATATAGTCCGTGCGAAATCAGTCATCGACCGGGGAAATTTATTCGGATAGAATATTTTTGCGCCATCTTGTTCAAAATATACTTCTTTATAAGAAAGTATAGTTTACCAGATTGAAATGTGGTTAGGAATTGTTTAAACAAAGTTTTTTATCAAATTTATAAAATTGTCATTTTCATTTCGAAAAAAGTATTTTCGTATTTTTCAAACAAAAAATGTTCTTAGACATTTTTCTCTAAAGTTGATAGATTTTGAAAAAAATATTCTTGAAAACTCAAAATATGCGATATCTGCGATTTTCAGGGCTCAAAAACTATATGAAAATTAATGTTTTCTAATGTAAGAAAAATTTGTATCTATTCTTTAAAGCTTATGCAAATGATTTTTTCTCATAAATACAGGTATAAGCATATTATTCTCACATTTGTAACCAAAATGTGATCTAATTCAATGTATATCGAAAATATTGCATTTTCCAAATATGTTTGCGCAGATGCTCTCAAATATGCAAGTATAAGGCATCTCACGTGTATGGGATATTATTAAGCTAAAGAATAACAAAATACCAGGTGATTTTTTGAAAACGAGCCACCCTTAATAACTCGAGAACCATTAAAGATTTTTTTTGCAGTAAACGGCATTTTATTGAGAATGTCAAGGGGGACACATTTTAACGAGAAATGGTGTGATCCAAAACTCACCCTCTCACCCCCAGCCATCAAAAATTCATAGTTTTAAATAGTACCCCTAATTTTTTTTCGATTTCTAATAGCAGAATTTTTTTGGAATGCAATCGCAAAAAATTGTGTGATCTTGAAGAGGAAAATTTTTTAAGTAAATGCAAAACCTAAATTATTATACAAATGTGATAAAAAGCATAAAATCTAGGTAACGTGATATTACATTTGGAAGGCGCACACTGGCAATTGCCGGCATGTTAAAAAAATCCCCATCACCCTAAACTACCCCCACTTCGAAATTATTTAATGTGATACCAACTTATTAGACTGCGACAATCATTAAAAGCGTCACTTATTATTTTTGTAAAACGAAGTAGCAGACATACAAAATCTGTCAAAAAAGGGTGCCTCTTTATAAGGTAGTTTACCGACAATACTAGCTGGACAGTAAACACTTAAGGTAAATGAGGCAAATATTTCTTTGAATTATTTTTATCACATTGATTATTATTTGTTTAAATCTTCCTGAATATAAGTGGGAATAATTATTTTAATAAACAGGTACGTAGAACATGAATGCATATATAATCGATGCCAATTACTTGTTTTTAATCTCTCGAGTAAGAAAATTCTGTAATCGTTTCCCCAGTCACTCCTAGCTCCCTTTTTTCCATTGATTAGACTAATATCACGTGTGGAAGGCCTATTTTGTTTTGTTTTTGTTGCACTGAATCATACACGCACTCATTTATTTTCAAAGTTCCACTGTGCATCGCAACGCTCCGCAGTTCTTTTAAAAGTTTACACTCTCGGTGAAAGAATACAAATGATTTTAATGTATGGTGCTGAAAAAGAGTCCGCTCGAAAAACAGCCGATACTTTCAATCGGCAGAATGCAGGTAAAAATGTGCATCATAAGTATGTAACAGAATTAGTTGCAAAATTCAAGGAAACTGGCTCTGTGGCAAACAGAAAGAGCACAAATCGCAATGTTTTGGACGAGGCAGCTGAAATTGAAGTGTTAGGGCATTTCAATATGGATCCTACCAGCTCACCCTGAAAAGTTTCCGCTTTAACTGGACTTTCGTATAGTTCAGTTCGGAAGGTAACGAAACTACACAAATTCCATCTCTACAAACCTCAGATCCATCAAGAGCTTGGTGAAGACGATTATGACCGCAGAGTTGAGTTTTGTGAAGTGATGACAAATATGATTAACAATAATAGAAACTTAGTCAAAAATATCTGTTTCAGTGATGAGTGCGCATTTTTTTACACGGATTCGTGAATAAACATAACTGTCGCGACTGGAGCGATGAAAACCCCCATATTTTCAGAGAAGATCATAGTCAAACATCCGAAAAGATGAATGTATGGGCGGGTAACTTGGGGATACCATTATTGACCCAGTCTTCATTGGCGAAAATTTGAATGGGGATATTTACCTCGATTTATTGGAAAACATTATTGATTTTTTAATAGTAGATTCATTGGAAAATCAGCGTGACGGAGAAGGGAATTTGAATTTAAGTGAATAACTGCTCTACTTTCAGCAAGCTGGGGCTCCACCTCATTATCGCATAACGGTTCGCCAATGGCTCAACGACAGGTTATCAAAAATAGATAGATCGGTCGAAGAGGAAGGACCTCTTGAGTGGCCCGCCAGATCCCCTGACTTGATCAGCCTAGATTTCTTTCTATGGGGTCACCTTAAGTCAGTTGTATACAAAACCCCGCCTAAAAACATTGCAGATTTGCGGCAACGAATTACGCACGAATGTAGATTAATTCCGAGTCCCGTATTTCAAAAAGTGTGAGAAGAATTCGAAAACCGGCTGTATTACTGTATGAACAGAAATGGCAAACATTTCGAACACTTATTATGAGGTTAATAAAACAGATTATGAGTCTAAAAATAATATCACATTACCTAGATTTTATGGCTTCTATCGTTTTTTTTAAATAATAATTCAGTTTTTGCAGTTACCTCAAAAATTTCCTCTTCAAGGTCACACTATTTTTTACGATTGCATTCCAAAAAAATTCTGCTATTAAAAATCGATAAAAAAATTAGGGGTGCCATTTAAAATTATAAACTTGGGGTGGCTGGGAGTGAGAGGGTGAGTTTTGGATCACACCTTTTCTCGTTAAAATGTGTCCCCCTTGACATTCAATAAAATGCCGTTTACTGCAAAAAAAAATTTAACGGTTCTCGAGTTATTTTCAAGAAATCACCCGGTATATCTACAGTATATTGTGGTATAAGCTTCAGTGAATAGATATAAAGTTTTCTTAAATTAAAAAAAAACATGAATTTTCGTATAGTTTTTGAGCCCTGAAAATCAAAAATTCGCGTTTTTTGAGATTTCAGCTATTTTTTTCTTGAAGTCTATCAACTTTAGGGAACATTTTTAGTTGTTTTGGTGTGAAAAATGCAAAAATATTTTTTCCGAAATGAAAAAATGAATTTTTCTAATTTGTTTTAAAAAATCTTGTTTAAACAAATCCTGACCACATTTCTATCTGGCAAACTGTACGTTCTTGTAAAGGAGCACATTTTGAATGAGATTGCATAAAAATGTTCCATCCGAATAAATTTTCCCGGTCGATGACTGATTTCGCCCGGACTATTGAATAAACACTTCAAATGTCTTTTACAACGCACGGCAGGCACATTTTAATAACTTAAAGCACAAACTATCGTCGTAAACAATACATATAGCTCTACCCTCGTATTTACGTTTTATGTGCATAAAGGAATACTTTACTATATCGATATCATGCATATGGATTAGTCTAGGAGACCGTGGGCACATTTATGGATAAGCATCAGTTAATCGAAGAAAATGATGATTGGTACCGCGTTATTGAAAAAAAATTTCTTAAAGTATAACGACCAAAATCAGACTTTAGCTGCTTGTGCGTATTAAAAAATGTTTTGGATGCTGCTGTGAGCTCAAATTTTTCTTGATCTTTTGAAATGTAGTCAAAATTAATGTATATTTATTTATAATCTATTTGGAAAAGGGAGAACGTAATGAAGCAATTAGAGATGCACAGGCCATGGGCGTACTACTATTTTTCTTCACATTCGTACAAATTATACTATATACAGTGTGATTCACTTAAAATGAAGACTCCTCGTCATTTTTTGAAATCCGTTTTTTTTTTGGCATCGGATTTTCTCCATTAGCCAATTACATATCATTTATTGTATTTTATATGTGCAACTATATGGAGTATATGAAATATTTTATGCTTTTACTGCCTAATCGTTTCCTAAACAAATTAACCTAATACGGCCCTATAAGCATGTAAAGAAATAAAACGCCAGGATATTACACAGGGACACTCTCTTCTCGTCCAGGGGTCTATCAGGACTTTTATTATAACGTAATACAGGTAGACTAGGGCAATGGAGGTTTATATTACAACAGGAGAAACATAAGGAGTGCGAAGCTAACCTAATAAACAGACAGATGTTAGTTAAAGAGACAGTTTTATAGCATTTAGAAAGTCAACTAATACATTGTAAATTTTAATATTTTTAAACGACAATAGATTAATAATATTAGTGGGTAGCGGAACATTAATATTAACTAAATTTTTTAAAAGAATATTAGTAGCCATTTGGTGATTCTGGCAGTTAAAGAATATATGGTTCAGATCACCTAGAGAGCCGCAGGTGTTGCAAGTATCGGTATCGAGTACTCCAATTCTATTTAGATGTTTTGGGAAGCAAGCATGGCCCTAGCCTTATTCTGCAAATTGTAGTGATGTATTTCATCGGGATATTAAAGTCCTTATACCATCGTGATTTGGGAATAAGATCTTCAACGTGGGAATATTGGCTCATTGGATTATCCACTTAATAACTTTTATATAATTTTGACCAATTACTGTATATTTTGTACTTGTATGAATTTATACAATCTGATAAACATAACTTAACATTTATATCTAAGTTAGATAAAGCACTTTCTTTGGCAAGATGGTCGACATGTTCATTATGTGGGATTCCCATATGAGCTTTAACCCAAACAAAATTAACTAGGTGATTATCTTTATGCAATTTACAAAGGAGAGTCTTTATGTTGACAATATATGAATTTTTTTGGCTATGGCTGAATAATCCATTTTTTATGCTTGCTAGAACACTCAAAGAGTCCGTATAAATTATTGCTTGTTTGACTTGATAGCATTTGACATATTCTAAAGCTTTAAGGATCGCTACGGCTTCCCCGACGAATATAGATGTATTTTCTATCAACTTAACTTTGTGTTCAAACATGTGGAACGCTTCACGATTTTGCGCGTTATCCTTGCGCAGGGCCCTGCTAATCTTCTCTGTACTCTAAATCCGGATTTCAGCTTTGACGCAATTGTAGTCCTACATAAGGCGTATATTTAAGGGTTACCAACTTAAATTTAGTTAACAAACTGAGACAACGGTAGCCCCCAAATAGGGTCCATTTTCGATATTCTGCATCGCGCGACTTGATAAAAAATACATTTTAAGAGAATAGAAAACAAACAATTAACTTTTGGTAATTGAAATAATTAAAGACACAATAATTTAAACTAACAATCAGTTTTTGAGATAATTACTCATTATACGTAAATAAAAAGTAGTAAATTATCGGATGTAGTCTCCCTCAACTAATCCACCTTCAATTTGAATACATTTCACAATTCTTTTACGATTATGATTGGCTACGCTCAGCTCTGGAATGCTGATTTCGCGACAGGCTTATCTTATTTTGGTATAAACTTCTTCTCGATGTCTAGGCCTTGCTTTGTAACTTTGTTTACAGCATGTAGTATTTCTCTTACCTCTAAAATTTCTTTCATTCACACCTGTTATCTAATGTATGATCTAGCTTGGTTATATTATATTTTGCAATGAAACATTCCTCAACGGATAATAATGATTTCTTTATTCGATTCTACACTTGTCTGTAATTCGGTTGTGAAAGGAAACCCAACCAGAGAAGGGAGAGTCGTTCATCAACAGATGTCGACACTAGTAAATTTTACTTTATATTTTTAATAATATATATATGTACTCTTTTAAGTCTGTATATTGGTATCGCAATTCAAATTGTACTATAAAAAAGTTTACCTTATGTGTTAGAGAACATCATCAGGTAAATTTTATATTTATTAATTATTTCATTTTTAATAATTTTTCAATTATTTTATTAATTTATTTTCAGTTTTATTAAATAAATTAATCTTTTGGCAATTTAGTTCAAATCAACAACTTTAATTTTATTTAACTTTCTGCAACTTTAACTTTAAGAAGCAACTTCCTTTATTTGAGAAGCAACTTTATGTATTTGAGTTATCAACTTCATTTAATTATTGAACAACCGTTGGTTAATTTGCCAGGTTACTGTTCAATTTTATTTGAAGTTTATTATTTTCTTGGCTTTTTCTAAGTCGCTTAAGCCTTCATTTTTTATTCGACAATACTAGAAGTTATTTCACGATTTTTCCATTATAATTTCCTGCAAAATCGAATGTTGCCTAGCGAAAATAAATTGCCAAAAATATTTAGATTCGATATTCTGAGACAGTTGGAACCTGGAGTGCAGTACCAGGACGTCCCAGCTTCAACTATACTCAATATGAAAACATAGGAAATTGGTATTATATTCTCGATTATTTTGTATTAAATTCCTTTTGCTTATGCAATTTTTTTTATAATTTGGAGTCCATAGCCTACTTTGTCTATTTTAAGAATAGAGAGGAGTGCTTCCTTGCGCTAACCCCGTATATCTGAATAAAATTAGATTCAAACGTTGTGCGCAGTAGGGAACGCCTGATTGCAAATTTTACTCGTTTAATTAAGTTGATGGACACAAACAATTTTCCACATAGCACTCAAATAAAATCACTTCGTACGTGGCATACCAAACTCCTACTGCGACATCGCTTTAAAAACACGTTTTTCACTTTTACGTTTAACCGACGCAGCAACTTCATTTGACTGAATTAACTTTTTTAACAACAGAAAGTGGCTTACGGGTAGCAGGTCAAGGCCGGCCACGGCTCCGGGGGTTGGTGCTCGAGGTCGGGGGGAACCACTAGGGGAGCTTGTCGTGTCACCACCACACGCACGGCTCAAAGGAGAGTCTGAAACAAACACACCCTTTTAATAGCTGTAATCACATAATTTATGTGTATATCGTAGTATTGCAACTATGGTCCAACTTTAAGTAGTTGTATAAATAATAGTCAAATTACATATAAACAATTTTGCAAGTGCCCAAATAAAATTGGGCATTGCAAAATTCGATTTTTTTCACACTTGAAAGCGGGACACCTTCACAAAATTTTTATTTATCGTTCGATTTTTGAGATATATTTTTTTAATGTAGAGCGTGTCAAACACAAACCAAGGCCTGCGGTGTAATTTTTTAGGGTTGAAAAGTCTCGAAATCGTATTATTTTTATAAAAAATCTGGATTAAGCGGCCTCTGAAATGGGCCCGTACAAAATTTCATAAATAAATAATATTGCATATTAATAATAGATCCGTCCATAAAATTTAGTTTTTGTTTGGAAATGATAGATTTATGGGTGTTATAATCCCCTACAAACTTTTCGGCGTTATTTGTAATAGAAATTACCTCAATTCGTCGCGGCTAGAAAACGCTCCCTTGGCGCGAGGCAAGGCAGGTGACGTCATATGCCTGCTATGCGATAAGCGCTGCGATACTCTAGATGTTGCTATAGTGATGTAGTTAATTATATTTATTATATATTTATCTTGTTTTGAAAGAAAATCTCTATTTGATGTTTTTAATAGTAAAAAGTAAATGCATTGTTACTGCCGTGAATTCAAACTTTGTTCTAATGAGAACGACACGGAATAAACCTAACGCAGTGTACAGATGATCTGGCACCTGCCTAGCTGGCAAGCATGTGACGTCATTCACATTTATCTGACAGTTCTAATATTGTTATTATTAGATCAAATTATTTATTTTGCACTACTTTTAATGTATAATATTTTTTTTTGTGGCCAGACCTATTCTACGATCAAAGTAAAAATCACATTGTTTTTACTATTTTATCTAACCAAATAGTGTGAGTTATAATATAAGTTAACTGACTAGATACACCCAATCACCTTTCCGATCCGGTGAAATAGAATAGTCCATTATTATTATTGAGGGAAGGAAGGTGATTTGATATGTTTTATTAGTTTTGACGTTTAACTGTTGAGATTTGTAAATAGTGTTGTTTCTATATACTTGCAATTTAATATTTATTATTATAATCGTAGATAAAGTATAGTATTCAACTTGCGATAATGGTAATAACTCATTTGGTGAATTTACAGCACTTGCTTTGGGCTCGTCCTGCAAACTTCATCTGCGTGAGTTATTACCTACATTACCGCTCGTTGAATAATATACTATTATTTATTCTTATCAAGTAATCCATGGAATAAAAAATTGGAAAGCAAATGTAAATGTCGCAAAGATTACTTAAAGCATTAGTCCTGTCAGATTTGAGTTGTGTATAAGAATACTGTAAAAATTTTACAGAACAAGAACTTTTGAGAGAAAATTGAAATTCTATGTCTTGTTGGCGATAACATTCTTTCCACAAGGGACGTTACCAAAGAATTTAATAATAGACATCCTGATAGATCAGTACTGTACATCGCATAAATAAAATGTTCAACGAAACAGGCGTTGCATCAAAGCATATTCTTAAAAACAGAAATAATCCACCGGGAAATTAGAAATAGTAAGCGATTATTGGAATGTTTCCACAATAATCCTCATTCATCTTGAGAACAGCCAGTCCACAATTAAATATCCCTAGAGAAAGCGTCAGAAGGTGCCTTACAAAAAACAAAATAAAACCATACAAGCCCAAAATTTTACAAACTCTGAAACAGGGAGATGAGGAAAGATTATTGGAATTCTGTTTATGGGCCCAGGGAGAGTATCTGAACAATAGAAACTTTTTAAAGGAAATTTTGTTCAACGGCGAAGCTACATTTACGACAAATGGAGTGATGTTGTCTCAAAATGGTGGTCTGCCGAAAATCCCAATTGGATCAAAAGCGCAAAGAGGCCGTACTCAGAAAAAAATAAACGTATGGTGCAGAGTACTTGATTGTAGAATTATTGATCCTTTTTTGCTGAGAGTAATTTGGATCAATATGTATTTTTGAACTTTCTGGAAAATGAGTTTTGGGATGTTCTACAGGACGTCAGAATTTAAAATTTCAATTGGATGGGTCTTCTGTGTATAACGCAATAGTTGTAAGGGGTTGATTGAATACAAATTTAGAAAATAGATGGATAGGCCCAAACAGTCCTCTTATTGAATGGCCGTCAAAGTTCCCCGACTTAACGCCACTCGACTTTTCCTGTGGGGTACGAACTACGTGCTAGAATAATTGAAGCTTGTGCAGCTATTAACCAACAACAGATAAATAACCGCGAATGAACGAAAAAGTGTTGCGAAAAAAACGGCGTATTGGTGAAAGAAAGAAAATATAATTAGCGTTTATTTTATATTCTGGCATTCCTATAATTTTGTTAAATGTTACCAATAAAAATACTTTTTTCAATTGTTTCTCAATTTTTATTGCATGGATTACTTGATAACAATACTTAAATAAAATAATACGAAGCATCAGACTTTACTTTAACCACAGAAGTATTAATATGCAATTTTTTTAATGAAATTTTGTACGGGCCCATTTCAGAGGGCGCTAATCCAGTGGTGTTTTCAAATTTTTTGTAAAAAAATCGCTAATACGATTTCGTGAACTTCTGGTTGGGGGTAGCTTGTCTACAAGCGTCGGTGTTAGTCCTCAGTAGCGGAAATAGGCCGACGTAAAATAAATGCTTAAAAAATGTAGAAGCTAATATCGAGGATATTTTAAAACTTTTATTCTTCAGAGCCTAGTTAAACAACCGAATTTTTTCATATTGTACACTAGTAACTAATTTTTGTGAGATCGTGACAATCATTATAAAGGAAAATAAGAGCATCAAAAAGTCCAATATGGCACCCAAAAGAAAAGCTAACTAAAAACAAATGACGACAGAGATTTTTTGATAACTTCAATGAAAATACCTTAAGAGATCTTCCTAAAAATGCACTTAAAATAGCATTAGTCATCGAATCAGGAAGTTACGGGAACTTTTTAAGTTTTTTGAAAATATCTCGAAATCGGAGACACCTCTAGGTCAAATTAATTTAATTTTTCAAATCTAATCGTTCCTCTATATCTCTAATAATAACCGATACAGCAATATATGCGCTCCTAATTTGGGACACAGGGTATATTATTTCACTACTCTCTTAAACATTTACAAAATGCTTACTCATGTATACAGTAGCCATATTTCTTGTAAGTCCAGGCTTAAAATTAAATAACTAACACTAATTACACGAATAAAGAATTTCTACTTATTAAGGATTATTTCGATTAGTTTAATTAAACTCCCGAATTTCGTAAGCCACCTCACAACATTCTGTCATTTTCACCGAGAAACCAACAAATATTTTTATCATTACCTGTGGTGTGTTATTTATTTATTATTTGATTTAAATTGCGGCTTTTCACTTACATGCAAATGCCATTAGAGGCAATTAATTAATTAATTTTGCGTTGAAGGTTCTCCTGTTATGTTTACAGCGACGTTACAGAGTAATATTTGCTACTAAACTCTTTAATAAAATAATCTATTTTTATACACCCTCATGTGCGCGGAGAGTTTGACGATGCTCACACAATATAAGATAAATGCATTTAATTAACGCCTTAATAGCTCGGCCAGCTACAAAAGAGAACAGTATTAAAAGATACTAAAGCAAATTTGAGTTCATGAATCGCTATGTTGCACTAGAAATAAGATACGGATACTATTGAGCGAGATTAATGTTTTAATGAAGTTTTTGCTTCGAAGGTTTTAAGGGATTACCACCGTCTTCGAATCAAGGCGAAATCAGTGAACAATAACTTGAAGGAATATACCATCAAAGTGAAAATTAATTATTACTGAAAGAAAGTTAATGCCTTATTCCTCAAAAAAGAAACAACAATGCAGCTAGGGACACGTGTTTCTGAGTTATTGCTCCTCATCGGCGTAGCGTAGCTTAGCTAATACATCTTAAAGTTCAGCAAAATTAACAAAGGTAGCAAAATACAGTACACAGTACCCCATTTGTACTTTCATACTTCATGTACCATATTTTGGGCCTCAAATGCGAGCAGTTAGTACGAGGAGCCCTATGTGTACTACTCTATTTCCACCTGGCAAATACAAAATAAAAGATGTAGGGTTTATGAGGTCAAATAATTAAAGAACTACGCTAGAGCTACGCTACGCTGATGAGGAGTAATAATAATTTCTTTAATTATTTGGCCTCATAAGCCTTACATCTTTTAATTATTACTTCCGCAATCCCCAGTTTTTAAAATGCAAGGCTGTGCTGGGGATGCTTGCAGAACCACGCGGAGAACACAAAAAATTGTAAATACCATCGAATTTAAGGAGTAAATTTTGGATACGCCTATGTTTTTGTACCATTATCAAAAACACATGATTTTATAAATACTACTAACAAATATATCAATAAAATATACAATGTGACTCACTGAACGTTGTTCACTAGTTCCTGCGAAAACTACGTTTCAACTGCATATAAGAACGGGATTGCCGCCATATTTCTCATTTGAAATTCCCTGACTTTTCCAGGTATCCCCTTACCAAATATATAACTTTTCATAATACATTACTATGAATTACCAACTGGTACTTAATTACAAAATAACATTAAACACAAGCGTCTTCTCTTGTTCCTTTATGCTTTTATGTATTTACATATTTTAGTAAACACCCCAAGCGTGAATTCTATAATTGCAACACAAATAACACTAACCACTGATTCATTTAGCAATTAATTAACACAATAATTAGTCCTTATAATTACTAATTAAGTTTTAACCACTATGACTCACTACATGTCACTGCGCCTTTTACCAGTCTGATCACTTTGTTCTCTCTCTTGATCTGATCACTTTACATTCCAAAGTAGAACTACACCAGCACCTTGTTTAAGCTGTTTTTATACTCCGTGAATAACATAGAGTTAGAATAGACAGAAGAAGCAGTCACGTAGTCAAATGTAGCATCACCCCGCCATATTGTTATCACATTTCTGTCAAAAGTGACGACAGTTTGGTATTTGCTCATTTTTACTTGTTATCGATAATTTGTGAAGTTTTTTTTACCAAAAGAACAATGGTATCATGTGCCCAAAGAAGCTGCTCTTCTATACATGGTGAAATCACCGAGATTTCATAATATAAACAACACACAGAGCTGTGTTAAGAAAATTCATTTAATTAAATTATAAAAAAATGTATTTTCAGTTTTTTCTTTTGACCAGTCGTTCCTGGACAGCTATAGGGTTCTATTAATAAAAAAGTAGTAGCAAATAAATACGCATATGTTAGGCTGTATTATTTAAGTAAAAGTAAAATAAATAAGTCACAAAGCATTAAGCATAAGAACAATAAAATCGTGTTATTTAAAGGACAATAAATATATACTTACTTATATATGTTTCGTTTTATTTAAATATTCATATATCTTTTAGGTATAGTAGACCGAACAGATATAATAGTTGTCTAAATCTTACTGAATATAAATCGGAACAATTATTGAATCGTATTGTATTCAAGTGAATGTTCATATAATTCATCATATTCATTTACTACTTGTATAAGCTTTCGAGTAAGAAAATTCTGTAATTGTTTTCCCCCGATCACTCCTACATTACGCTCTCCAAACTGGACCTTCCAATTATCATTTTATGTACCTAGATGCAGAGGTGGACTAAGAAAATTTGTTTATCAATATAACATTGTTAAAGTATCAGTGAATATGTCATTTTTCAGGCCATCGGAAAAAATGGCAGCGGCTCTGTATTTAACTCATTATTTTCATATTAGGTATAAAAGTAAGGAAATATTTTTCTAGCAAACATTTATTTATTCTACTTGAAGAAAAATCAGACAAAAAGTATCCTACGAGATTCTGTTAATAAATGTTACCTGCATTTTTTTTTAATACATTTATTTAACGTCGGCCTATTTCCGCTACTGAGGCCTATCACCGACGCCTGTAGACGAGCTACCCCCAGCAGGAATTTTGCCGAACCTCTTCCCTTAAGAAGAGTAGGGATCTTTTACTTGCCTAACATTTAATAGACAAGGGACCGACCGCTTTACATCCCCTCCGAAGGATGGTATATCCCCTATGCAACCCTCGCCTAAGGTTGTATAGCTTCCGCGCATACACTGATATACAAGCCGCTGGAAGATGTGTGAGGCGAGGAGGCGGTCTTCGTTGGAACGGTCACCCATCCAACTACTAAGTGCGCCTGACGTTGCCTTACATCGCATATCAAAGTATGTACATAGTAAAGACGCACCTACGCTCGTCCCAAACCTGCATTTTAAAATACATCATTTTTGTGAATAACTACGCCTACATATCAAAATTCCAGTCCAACCCTGGATACAACAACTGTCGGCATTGATTGATTATTTTTTATGTCTGTTAAATATTTTCTATGTAAGTAATTTACTTCCTTGAAAACCCTGCATTTTTTAAAATAGTCCATTTTTTAGAGTCGGGATTTATGACGAAATTCCGAATGTTTGTGCCTCGGTTTAGACAATGTCCCCCCGCCCGTTTTCGAGTGTTGAATCGATTCCTGGGGTTAAACAAATTTTTCCGCCTCGGCAACCCCCTCAAATTGGTCAGAAACCACCCCCAAAGTCCCCTTTTCCGTGGCCTGTTTATTTTCCCCCGTTTTTCGACTACTTGTTGTTCCCTCGAGTAGAAGGGAAGGCCCCTCGAGAAATTTGACCTTAGCCACCGATAACCCGCTTGATACCCTTGTAGAAGGTGGAAAACTGATATTTGTTTTTGTGAGAAAAAAATTGATATTTTGTAGGTGTTTCTTTGAGGAATGTGGTAAGTGGTCAAGGTTGTGTAACTACTCCCCGGGGGTTGTTTTCGCCCTTCAAAGAGGTGGAAAAGTGATATTTGCTTTTGTGAGAAAAAAATTAATATTTTGTAGGAGGCGTTTCTTTGAGGAAAGTGGTAGGTGGTCGGGGCTATGCAACCGGTCCCGGGGGTTGTTTTCACCCTTCAAAGGGGTGGAAAATGGATTTATAAAAACACTTCAATAAACATATTTTTATACTATTTTTCAATTATAGATGAAAAAAATTTCCACCCCCTTGAAGGGTGAAAACAACCCCGGGGTGGTTACACAATCCTGGTCACCTACCACCGTCCTCAAAGAAATGCCTCCTACAAAATATTAATTTTTTTCTCACAAAAAAAAAATCAATATCTCACCCACTACAAGGGCTGGAAACCTGGGCTAGGGGTAGCTGAGGTCAAATCCTTCGAGGGGCCTTGCGTTCTAATAGAAACAATAATTAGTCGAAAAACTGTTGAAAATAAACGGGTTCGCGGAGAAGAGGACTTTGGGTGTGGTTTTTGGCCAATTTGAGGGGGTTGCCAAAGTGGAAAAATTGGTTTGACCCCGGGAATCGATTCAGCACCCTCGAGAACGAGGGGGGACATTGTCTAGTCCGGGGAGCAAATATTCGGTAGTTCGTCCAATTCCTTCAATGGACTAAAACGTTCTTATAATTTAAAATAGTCCTGATCTGGCAAGACAACCATTTTGAAGCTACACTTAGCCATGCCTACTAGTGTCGTTTTTGCACACAAAATTTGTATTTCATGACCTCTCCAGTCTAGTCTAACTCTATCTTGAATAATGAGGAAACATGAAATAATCCAGATCTTTCCCCATTATTCTAGTCCGTGATCGAAATTACTATGTGGTAGTAGGCCATCTCTGTATCGACTGGGGAACTAACATTCTATTGCTAGCTACTCTTTCTGTGAGACAAACTAAAGAAACATCTGCCTGTAAGGGACTATATACATAACAATTCATTAACTATTGCCATCCTTTAAATAAAGTTATTTTGCCGAAAATATACACATACATAAAAAAAAATTTAGACTAAATAAGAATTTATTTTTATTTATTTAATGAAAATAAGATTTGAAACATACAGAAAATAATGTCCTACATTGACGCACTAATAAATAATTATTTTCTTCAAACGTCAGAAAATCATGACATTTCTGAGAGTTCATGACATTAAAATTTGCAACGGAAGTAAACGTACTTTTTCTTCCGCTCGAACGGACTATTAGTTCCGTTGCTAGTGGCAACGTACAGCTAATAGTATATTGTTTTATTAGGAGTAAAAGTACATTCTACTCCGAATAACACATGTTATTTTTTATTCAAATGTCGATTAGCTATAAAAAGAAATAAAGATGAAAAATTTAGCTGTGCGTTGCCATTAGCAGCGAAAGTGAAAATCCGTTCGAGCGGAAGGAAAAGTACTTTCATTTCTGAAATGTCAAACTTTAATGTCATAAAATGAGTAAGAAATGTCATTCCTGACGTTTGAAGCAAAATTTTTTATCTTTATTTTTTTTTATATCTAATCGTTGAAGAAAAAATAACATGTCTTATTCGGAGTAAAAGCCGAACTCGCTGCTTTCGTCCAACAAACCTACAGTACAAAAGTATCACTTTTACTCTTAATAAAACAATATAATATTACAAATAAAGAATGCTTTGAAATATTACGTTGACATTTCTTTTATTTATTAGGCTTTGATTCTTTTTTAAAAATAATTCCAGTTTAATTGTTATCATTGATTAAACATGAGGATCGCACGCACGTTCTCTGAATTAACAGAGGTAGTTTTGACTTTGGGAATAACTATACTGATGAATGTTATAATATGAAATGTTATAAAGATAAATTCCCGATAAGTACAAGAAAATTAGGCTTAAGAATGGATATATCTCACTAAAGCGCTTTAATAGTAGTACATGAACAACAATTGCACCAGTTCCATTACCGAAAAATTCCAGAATTATTACCTGAGGATATGCCAATAAGAGGTTTTTGCGAATTGTGGTCCAGATTTGTAAGGTAAAATACTTTTTGCTAACAAGGCTACGTTCACATGACAAGGCTTGTTTAATTCCCGCGGAATAAAGTATTTCTGGGCTGAGGAAAATCCTAACATAACAATGCAAACCCATTTTCAACATAAATTCAAAATAAATGTATGGGCATCAATTCTAGGGAATCAATTAGTTAGATACCATATTATATTCCTTGGAAATTTAAATTTTTTGGAAAACACCTTGCACGAAATATTAGGCAATATTTCCTTGCGAATGAGAATAAATATGTTTTTATGCATGATGACACAACACCGCATTATACCAGAACATGTAGAACGTAGAACATGTGGTTACACAACTACTATCCTAATAGATGGATTGGCCGGGGTGCAGATGCACTGATCAAGTGGCCTGCTTGGTCTCTTGACCTAACTCCTCTTGATTTCACTGTGTGGAGTTATCTAAAACCGCGAGCTATAATACTCAAATTAATACGACTGAACAGAGAAAAATCTATCAAGTACAATCCTACAGAATGACAAAGGAACGTTCCTTAAAAAAAAAGACTTTGTGCATAAGGGAAAATGGAGGACATTTTGAACAATTTTTGTAATTGATAATTGCGTATTTTTTACGTTTAATTATCTTTCAAAGCATTCTTTATATGTAAACGAGTTTATTAATAGTGTTGTAAATGCACATTGTTCTTTAAATATAAATTATTCGAGAACGGCTTGGTTTATCTAAATACAATGCAATACTTTTTTAATTTCTAATGATCTGAAAATTCGTTTTTTATAATAAGTTTTAGGGATGTGAAAAAAATTAAAAAGTTATGAGGAAAATACTGACAGTCCCCCTAAAACTACCCTTGAAGCAGAAGACAGGGATTGACTGATACCGTGTAAACTAGTGTCTGTATGGCCTATGACTAAGTTTAAGATATGAATTTGTTATTTTAAGAGAGTTGGAAGGTATTGCAGAAAAACGAAAATTTATTATCCCTCTTTTAAGGTGTATATCTCCCTTGTTATTTATTTTCGGAAACAGAAGCGTAACTAGTCTTCATGGGGCCCTGGGGCGACATACATTTTGGGGCCTCTATAGTGTTATGTGATATGCAAAATGAACATAAAACAAACATTAATATAAAAATTCTCAAACAGCAAAAAGTATATTCTCAAACATAAACAACATAAATGAATGAGATCCGATTAATCGCTTAAAAAAAATAATGATAATTATTCTCTATTAAAATTCTATTGGTAAAGTTATTTATAATTTCAGTCAGATCCATTTTGGAAGCACTTTCTGATTCGATTGATAATAAAGCTAATTGGCTCAATCTCTGTTGGCCCATAACAGATCTTAATAATTTTTGATTAGCATTAGTTTGCTAAAGGAGCGTTCTGCACTTGCCACAGTTACTGTAAGTGTAAAAAATAATATAAACGCTATGAAAACATCAGCCATGTCACTTTCAAGTGTGCCAAACGGTTTAGTTATCAGTTCAAAATAATTTCTGATAGTCATACTTTCAATCAAATCATTTTTAACTAAAGTTAATATATGAATATATTGATCAGTGAAAGTTTAAGGTAGCAGTTCTGAATATTTTTTGAAATCTTTGTATTAGTTGCGTACTAACTTGATCAATTACAAAATAAAAAACATTCACTTTAAATTTTTTTTCGAGATTTTCAAATATGTGATCATCTGTCAGCTCATCAAAATGTCTCTTACGTTTAGATTGTCTCTTTTCTTAAAAATGTATGGTCTATTTGCCATTTTTGTGCTATTCTTTCCGCCTCAGATTTTAGTTCCTGGTAGTTCTTAGTTTGCACACTTTTTCATTAGCTCTATTTGAAACTAAATCAGCTTCATGTAAATCAATATTACTCTTTTGTAATACTCGTATTTGTATAGAGACAGTAAAGATACACTGATGCAACTGACATGATAGAAAGCAAACTTGGTTTTGATTGTTCTCATCGACCGCATCACGCGATCCACTCGAGAAGCTCGCGGTCACTCGGGGAAAACGGAAAGTTCCGAGTTGGTGCATACAGTAGAAACTACACTACTGCGAATGCGAACACGAAATTATTATTAATATTTCGGAGGGCCAGGTGGACCAGGGCCCCCAAAACCCTGGGGCCCCGGGCAACTGCCCGAATTGCCCGTGCATAGCTACTCCTCTGTATCGGAAATAAGTTTATATATGCCATTATTTTTGGATGTACTATCAGGTGCAGAAATATCGGGAGACAATTTCGGACTACCTTGTATAAAAGAAAATGTTATTTTATTGGATATTGTTAAGTATGCTTACCTCAAAATTTTGAAGAAGTGCATCAAATACCTAAAATAACTGACCATTATATAGTTTGTATTAACCTTAATACAGAAGCTGACAAGACAAACATTTAAATTCTCATTAAAATATTAATTTGCCAGAGCTTAATCAAAAGCTCTCGTTAATAAATTGGAACTATACAGGCTGTCCATTTTATCAAGGCTCTCGAGAATATCTCACTTAATATCGGTAGTACAATGAAAAATATTTTTACGAAAATTGTGCCGCTTTATATAACCTACAAAATGGTTTAAAGACATTTGCAATCCATGGCCTACTTTAAGAGTTATGGCGGAAAATATCGAAAATGCGGAAAACGTCTAGGCCAAATAACTCCGTTATTTGAAGAGATACTAGAAAAATTCTAAGGCGAAAATTTTTTGCAAAACAGAGTATTTCAACGAGGTTTTATCTAATTTTTTTCAAAACCGCTGTATTTTGAGATTTACTCTTCAGGCTGTTAAAAAAATTATTTTGAAATGGGTGGTAAATGCCGCCATTAAATAGAGTATTTTCCTCCCTTTCCGATGATATATCACATGCCATATTTATTCGTTGGTACTACGTTAGTAATTATAAAAACATTTTTTTTAAACCAATAAATCTTTTTTTAACAAGCATTATACTTGCCGTGGAGAAGTATGATTAAATAAAACGATAAAATAATTCAATAAGTTGTTCAAATCTTTGCTATAATAAAACATTAACACAATTAAGAAGAATAAAGTAAATTCAGGTAACAAAAGCAAATTAATAATAAAAAGAATATAGCACACAGCATATTAATATTTATCTAATCCTCAAAATAATTTTTAAGATATCATATCAAGTGTTCAAAGTGTCCACCGCGATTTCTTATGCACAATCGAGCGCGGCGAGGCACTGCATTTAAAACATTACTCAGCATTACGGAGGTAACTATAATACATGCCTGTTGAATTCGAGCTTTTAGGTCCTCTACATTTTGCGGTGTCATCGAAAAAACCTTATCTTTAATATACCCGCATAGAAAAAATCCATTGGGGTTATATCTGGAGAACGAGGGGGCCATCGAATAAATCCATTGGTACCTATCCAATGTTGAGGAAAAATTTCGTCAAAATAATCTAGGCAAATCTGGGAATTGTGGGGAGGAGCTCCATCTTGTTGAAAATATTGAAAGTTGTGTCGATTATCTAAAGGTAGGTCATCTAAGAATTCATTGAATTCATTTCTCAAAAAGTTTAGGTACCTTTGACCACGGGAGGTTATAAAAATAAGGACCTATTAAATTGGTGCCTAAAATACCTATCCACACATTTATTGAAAAACGATTTTGAAACCCAGTCGGTCTATGCCAGTGTGTATTTTCAGAAGTCTATGTAATGAATATTACGATTAAAAAATCCATTATTGGAAAAATTTGACTCGTCGGACCAAAGTATTTTACTACATATTAATGGATTCACACGCTTCTTTTCCAACAGCCACCTCCTCCTTGGTTTGTCCCCCGCTTGTAAATTGTGAATTTTTTTGGCTTTATAACACCGGTAACCATTTTTCTTTAAAATTTTTCTGGCACTTGTTTTATTTATATGACAAGCAATTTGAATTTCTCTTAATGATGTTTCCAAATTTTCTGTATTTTTATTTTTTACATAATTAATAACTCGGTTTACCTTATTTACATTATCAGTAACACTGGTCAACCTTGTCTTCTTCTTTAAAAATGAACCATTATTTTTCAGTTTCGTAGCTAATTTTCTGAACAGAGTTTTATTCGGCTGTAGTGCTTGTGGAAATCTGTTTCTATATTGTACTTGAGCTAATCCAGAGTTAAAATTGTATTGGCAATATGTAACGAACATATTATAACGATCAATGTGAGTGAAAATCATTTTTGAAAATTCTAAATTCTTAAACGAGTGTGATTGAGTAAGAGATTAAGTATTAACTGAGATGATCTGTCAAAAAATTAAATTGTCAAGTTTGTTCATAGCCAACTATTTTAAAATAATCGAAATAATAATGAAATCATGAAATACAAACAAATGGATATTATACTTAAATTAATTGGTAAAGACATTTTAACTTTCTGAGCAAGGAGTGGCACTTTTATGGAGGACCTCTATACATTGGCATAACTGCGAATACTCGTTCCACAATTGCTCCATGTTGCTTTCTTGATTATTATTTTGTTTTTGTTACCTGAATTTACTTTATTCTTCTTAATTGTGTTAATGTTTTATTATAGCAAAGATTTGAACAACTTATTGAATTATTTTATCGTTTTATTTAATCATACTTCTCCACGGCAAGTATAATGCTTGCTAAAAAAATTTTTATTGGTTTAAAAAAAATGTTTTTATAATTACTAAGGTAGTACCAATGAATAAATATGGCATGTGATATATCGTTGAAAAGGGAGGAAAATACTCTATTTAATGGCGTCATTTCCCGCCCGTTTCAAAATAATTTTTTTAACAGCCTGAAGAGCAAATCTTAAAATACAGCGGTTTTGAAAAAAATTAGATAAAACCTCGTCGAAACACTCCGTTTTGCAAAAAATTTTTGCCTTAGAATTTTTCTCGTATCTCTTCAAATAACGGAGATATTTGGCCTAGACGTTTTCCGCATTTTCGATATTTTCCATCATAACTCTTAAAGTAGACCATTTCTATTTTGTAGGTTATATAAATCGGAACAATTTTCGTAAAAATAATTTTTTTTGTACGACCGATATTAAGTGAGATATTCTCGAGTGTCCTGACAAAATGGACAGCCTGTATATACACAGTAATATTGAAAAATGTAACTCTTTCATTTTTATAACTAAGAGTAAGTTGGAACAAGTTGTACCTAAAAAATAAGTAGTTACCTACTAGAGCTAGGTTTCAGGATTGGTGGAATGAAAAAATACAACCGAACAAAGAGACTACATTTATTAAATTTATAAACGAAATAAAACGTAAATAAATAAAAAATATTGCATAAAAAATAATACCTACGTGAAAAGAAAAAATTATGCCGTGAATATAAAATAAACCATTGGAAAAACGAGTCAAAAAATGTGGGATGTATCAAAATTAGTTTTGGTGTTTATTTAGATTGATTATCACTTTTGTTAACTCATACATTGCATCACTTGTAATTACACCTGCTGTGAATCCGAATTGAATTATCGGAAGTTCTAATATCATCACATCTTAGTTGAGACACAATAGAAGGAACCTTGGTACGGTCCTGTGCTACTTTCATACTTACGCCAAGCTGTATCTTTATCGATGAAATTGTAACGTTTTTATATTCCTTATTCTTATGCATACTTTTCGATTACCTTGCGAGCCATTCTTATTCTATCGATTTGACGTAAACATTTTAAAATTTATATCCGCCAGAGTTCAGATGCTGTCCACTTCTGGCTATAAATAGTGTATTTTGTTTCGGAACTGGGACGAGGAATAATTGACATCGATTATAGAAATTCAATTGACCTTATATTATCATATTTTTAACGGTTGGCAAATAACGTATTTTAAAGCACCAGTAGAAATTTTTCTGAATTATCTCCTTGATTTTTATGACATAATATACTATTTCAAGCGCAATTATGCGAAACTTTAGTATAATACATACAATAAGAAAAGGATATCTTTTACAGTTACAGCTATTTGAAAAAAATTCTTTTTGTTTACACAACAGTAACGTACGGTACGAATGTAAACTTCTTTTTTCACAACCGACCAGAAAGTTTAGTTTTTGAACAATTTTCCAATATCCTATTATTGTTACGTGTTTACAATATCTAGTAAACACCCTGTATGTAAGTTCAATAAATTGGAACAAGAATCTTCACAAACCACTGATTTATTAATCACTTAATTTTACAATATTTACAAATAACACAACTAATAATTATAACTTAGTCTAACATAAATTCACTACTTTAAATCACAACTTGATACTGTTTTTTATTTCATCTTATCACTTGCTTGTCTAATATAAAACTTTCCTCAGTCAATCTGTCCAAGTGCATGAGTTTCATCTTAAACTTCCTACTTTGTTGAATCCGATAAACAGCGTCATTAATTCGGACAGAATACGGCCCTTCCTAAGGTGGGTGAAGCTTCGGAGATCTTTCCTTCTTTCGCTGTGGGTTATATAACCAAACCAGATCTCCCTCTTTGAATCCTGCTGACATCCCCTTCCGGCCATAGTGAGCCTTTATTCTGTCACTAACTATGCTAACTTGGTTTCGAACCAAGTCAAGGATGTTCTTCAGCCGTTGACTAACTTCATTTGCATAATCACCCACGGACAGTGGCTTCTTACCTGGTGTGCCAAACATCAAGTCACATGGCAGTCTGATCTCGTGCCCAAATATTACACGAGCAGGTGTCTGGTAGTCTCATGAATGGCAACTCTGTGCGCCATTAAGAAAAATGGTATGTGCCGATCCCAATCTCGCTGGTTCTTGTTAACCACCTTAGAAAGATGTTCCTTCATGGTTTTGTTATGTCGTTCCACCATTCCATCTGACTGAGAATGAGGAGCGGTTGTTTGAGTCTTGTGAATGGCCAACATTTCACAAATTTTCTGAAATACCCCTGACTCAAAGTTTCTCCCTTGATCGGAATGTAGCTCCAGGGGTATACTAAATCGGCATACAAGATTATCCACTAGAAATCGAGCAACAGTAACTGCTTCCTGATTTGGAATGGCATAGGCTTCCTATCATTTACTAAAATAGTCCATAGCGACCAGGATGTATTTGTCGCCATCATTAGTCACTGGGAATGGGGCCGCTATATTGACAGCAATCCTCTCAAAAGGGGCTCCGAAATTATATTGGTTCATTTGGCCCCTACTCCTTCTGTGGCCCTTTGGTGGCTGTACAAACCTTGCATTTGCGACACCAAGCCGCCACATCTTGACGGCTATTTATCCAATAAAATCATTCCCTTACTTTAATCAAGGTCTTATTAATGCCAAAATCCCCCCCGGACCTTCCATTACGCATTTCCTGAAGTACTTTCGGAACACGCACCTGGGTAACACTAGGTGCATGTTAAGTTCCGTTCCAACTGAGCTTCCCCACGCTCTCTTTAACAGTCCATCTGTAACCTTAGGGGAGTTCCATTGCGCCCACAATGTCTTCAGCTCGACACTCTTGTCTGAAACATCCTTCCATTTTGGTCGCATCCCTTTTTCTGCTTTGGCTTTAATATAGGACCAATTACGCTGTCATTCAATTGTTCTTACCTTAGAATTTCTTTGGTTCAATCGTCCAATCGGAACATCTACCTGAACTGTGTTTTTATGAGACTTTCCAGGCCGGTATTTGATTCCGCGATCATACCGCCACAAATCTCTCTATCCAACGAGCCAGTTGACCTTCTGGGCTTTTCAACTGCAATAGCCATTTTAACGCAGCATTGTCAGTCCTGATTTTGAAGTGTTGTCCGTAAAGATGATAATAATAACATAATAAACACCACAGAAATTAGACAACTCCCAGTTCCAAAAATCAGACGCTTGTAGGGAAAGGGGTTACACATTGAAAAACTCGGACATACAACCATATTCTCAGACAGTGCCGAAACCGGGATTCGAAAACAGTAGCACGATATCCGGTCGATTAATCGCGATTGCCACATCGCGCCTTAACCAACGCAGCTATCGACTAGATACTGGTAAAAATGGTCCACAGATTTAACAATGACCATTAGCTCCTTTCTTGTTACACAATAATTTCTCTCCGGTTTGGACAGCACCTTACTGAAATGCTCGATTACTTTTTCCTCTCCATTTTGGATTTGAGATAATACCCAACTGCGGAATTGCTAGCATCCGTGTCAAGAATGTACAGGCCCTTTCGTTGGGGATATGCTAGCACGGGACTACTGCACAATGCTACCTTCAGCTTCTTCCATGATGCTTCGCACTCCGACATCCACTGATATTTAACCTCTTCCTCTGTTAGCTGGTGTAGTGGCTCCGCTATATCCGCAAATTCTTCCACAAAACGTCTATAATAAGTGCAGAGGCTAAGAAATCTGCTTAGTTCTTGAACATTTGAAGGTCTTGGCTAATCTCGTACGGCGGAAATCTTGTCCGGGTCTGTCGGTATTCCCTCTGAAGATACAACATACTCAAGGAATTTCACTTCTTTCTGGAACAGGAGACACTTCTTTGGATTCAACTTTACGTGTGCATTCCTAATTCTCCCAAATACCTCTTGAAGATTTTCCAAATGTTCCTTAAAGGTCCGTCCCATAACCATCACATCGTCAAGGTAAACCAGACACGTCTTCCAGGTTAGTCCTCGGAGTGCAAACTCCATCAATCTTTCAAAAGTAGCTGGCGCATTGCAAAGTCCAAAAGGCATTACGGTGAGATATAGGCCTATTGAGAAGGCAGTCTTTTCTTTATCTTCAGGGTGAAGCCCCACCTGCCAGTACCCACTTCGAAGGTCTAAAGTTGAGAATCATCGTGACCCCGCTAGCGCCAGCGCACTTAATGTGTCGTCAAGTCGTGGTAGTGGATAGCTATCATTCAACTTCCAGTAGTCCACACAAAATCTCAAAGTCCCAGCCTTCTTGGCAACCAAAACTACCGGTGATGACCAGGGACTGGTTGATTTCTCAATCACTCCATCCTGAAACATTTTCTGAATCATTGTATTTGGTTAGTAGCAGCCTCCTAGGTTGTTAATGGATTGCGGTTGAATCGCCAGTCTCTATCTGATGCTGCACTATATCAGTTTTAGTAAGAACGTCTGCATTTTTGGCGAATGCCGTTCTTTCTTAAAAAAATTTATTGCCTTTCTACGTTCCTCTTCAGATAAGTGTTTAAACTGTGAACTCAACAAAGTCATAACTTCCCTGTCTACACTGGTTGGCGAACATTTGTCCTCTTGCTCCGCACATCTTACTATCCACTGGACTGGTTCGTAGGATCCTACGCTTCGCCTTCCTTAAAAGTTACTGAGTGGGAATTTAAATTAGCCACTCTAATTGGAATTTTGTCTTTTGTCCGGTTTAGAGTTCTTGCTAAGATTAGGTTTTCTGTCTTAATCGAATAATTTTTTCAACAGTACCAACACGGTGTCCACCAGAGTTTCCTTCCAGAACAGCCTGTACTGTACTAGTCTCCATATAGAAGGTTCTGGAAATTTTCTCAAAATGTCTCAAATAAGTCTTGTATAATGCCTATATCACTTTCCAGTTCAAAGCACTTCTATATCTGCAGTGGTTTCTAAATAGAACATTCTAGAATTTCCTCGAATTCTTCAGAAATCTTGTTGCAATACGGCTTCTAATACCAATTGTTATGTGTTTACAATCTCCAGTAAACCCTCTGTGTGTAGGTTCAATAAATTGTAACAAGAATCTTCTCAATCCACTGATTTAATAGTCACTTAATTTTACAATAAGTAATGCTTAAAAATAACACAACTAATTATACTTTAGTTTAACGTAAATTCACTACTTTAAATCACAACTTGTTACTGTTTCTTATTTCCTCTTATCACTTGCTTGTCTAATATAAAACTGTCCTCAGTGCGCTTGGATTCACTGTATATATACCCGTGTCGAATGTAGTCGATCCTTCTAGAATGTTCCAATATATCATTCGCGATGCCTCTGGGGCCGTTCTCGAATTTTCTATGAGACAGTGGAGCAGTCGTGCAAATAACACTATTCTACACCTTACACGGTTAGTATTACTGTTTCCGTCAACACACCGCCAGTCGTCATCAATATTGATCTTACACGTTCAATAATACTATCAATATTTTTAAGTATTGGCAATATTATTGATCGTGTAAGGTCCCTATATAACATTAATAGTAAAAAATTTCATCAATTCCATCCACTCTTAGACCATATTTAGTTTTTCTACCAACTATATTAATTTTAGTATAGATATAAGCTTTACAAATTTGTATATTTAGGTACTATTTGTGAAATATTTTTAAAATATTGACAATATTTTATGTGTTTTACATATAAATCAATTAAACTTAATACGTTCCCATAAAAAGTATCATAAAACTATTATAAGCTTCGGTGTATTTATATCAAACACGTCATCATACAAAATTGCAAAACTGCATGAAACGTGATTAAGATTCTTTCTATTCAACCATCATCCTTTCATCCTTCGATGTTAGACATTTCTGAGATATTTTGTTACCATTCCTAAAAAAATTTAAAATGGAATAAATATGTGTTGTACGCTGTAATAATCTCCGTACATAAACTCTGTTGTATTTTAAGAAATTGCAGTTTTTAGTAATGGTTATTTTGGCTCGTGTAGTTATACAGTGTGCCGCAAAAGAAACGCGTAAAATGAATAACTACTATATTCTGTTTTCCGTTCGCAAAAATTGAAAAACGCGCCAAAATAAGATTTTCTGGTATATCGTGAGATGTACAATTCTACAATATTAAACAAAATCCGGAAGATAACACCACAAGAAAATATCCAATGGAGTTAAATCAGATGAACGTGACGGTCATTCAATAGACCCTCTTCTGAAATAATTTCTTACAAGTGAAGCGCCATTTTGTTGAAACCAAATATTATTATCAGGTATTGTCGGATTATTATAATTAGGAAAATAATTTGCGAGTATGGGATAATCAAGTAAATATCGGCAATCATGCCAACCCAAACCTTTATCTTCTGTGGTCGTTGTGAATGACATTCTTGTATCCAGTGTGAATTTTCGAGGCCCCGAGAATCATAAATATTGTTTATAGAGGGTTCCATTAAACAAAATGTAGCTTTGTGATAAAACAAAATACAATTATTGAGGTTGGGTACCATTTGAAACAAATTCATCATAATATCACAGAATTTAATTCCAATCTTCTATCAGTATCGTCTGCCCATAGTTCTTGGACTGCATTAACTTGATATGAATGCAATTTTTTAGTTTGAGGATTATGCTATATTAAAATTGAGTGCCATAAAACGAACTGAAGAATGGAGATTTTCAGAAAGTTTCAGCTGTCATTTTCACTCAGTTCTTGGCCTTCCTGATAGGTCTTTCACACTTTCAGTTTCTTTAAACTTGCTATAAAGTTTACAATGTGTGATGTGGGAATTCCTCGTTAAATAACTCACACACATCATCTTGGAGTCGAATTATAACTAGTTTTTAATAAACACAATTTTACTGTGTGTATATTTATAATTTCTTTAGACAAAATTTCTTAAACTTACATTAATGGAGTTTCTGAAATTAATAAAATTATTATTATTCTGCTTCTAAAAGGAATTATAATTTTTTCCCACAAATAAAGGACCCAAATTTGGTTGTTCAAAAATAAGCCGTTAGATATTTAACAGGGTGGGTGGAGACTTTCAACCCATCCTGTATAATAGTTTTTCAGGACGCTCCCAAAAAGCAGTCGTTGTCAACCTACAAAAAGATTTAGACTCTGTATATTTTTTTCGAAATTTCTATACGATATTCGAAAAGAACAAAAAAAAATAAACAAAATGGCCTATTTCATCACATCTTTGTGGTTATTTAAATACGGTGTTAAATGTACAAGAATATGGATTCCAGAACGATATTAAATGAAAGTCGCGTGAAATAAATAATTTTGTAACTAAAATTTGCAAAAATTATATTGAAGCTAGGTGGTCTGGGCGAATCCTAACTGCACGATAAGTCAGACTTCATTTCCATGGCAGCTATATTCTAAATGTTTAAATCTTAGATGTCAATGAATATCTACAAATGTTAAAAATAGGTCCTGTCATTGCTTGTCACTTAAAAAATGACTCGACATTTAACCGATGTTATGAAAACTCGCATTATAGTTATGTTAGAAAAGGATTGATCAATAAAAATGGTTGCGGAGCGTTTTAATATTAATAAATCTACTGTATTTAAAATAAAGAAACGGTAGGAGGAGGAGCAAACTGTAAGAAGAAAGGTAGGATCCAGACAAAAATCAGTTTCATATGCAGATGATGATATTGCTCTTATAAATCATATAAGGGAGAGTCCGTTTGCAAGCGCCATACATGCTGTAGCTTTTACAAATTTCCCTGGATCATGATCGACTGCTTGTCGAAGAATTAAAAAATCATCCAGCGGAAAGAAACCCTTCCATTACTTTGCAGACTAAGCAAACGCGCTTACTATTCGCTTTAAATTACATCTATCCTGAAGAATTTTGGCAAAAAGTCGTGTTTAGCGATGAAAAAGTGTTTCAATCCCAAAACAACGGTCACATTCGTTGTTTACAAACCTAGAAACTCACGATTTGATGTAGCCTATGTCCGTTCAATACAGGGTAGTGAGAGATTTTCAGTAAATGTCTGGGCATGAATAAATTTCAGAGGAATGGGTGTATGCTGGAAAATAGATGGTTCATTCAGAAAAGAAAGCTATGAAAATATTTTGGAAAATGTAATGAATGTAATGAAAATAACTTTATTTTTCAACATGATAACTGCCCTGTGCATACAACAAATATTATTACACAGTGGTTTCTAAATAATAATGTCGAGATATTGCCTTGGCTTGCTTATAGTCCTGATCTAAATCCGATGGAAAATGTGTGGGGTTATATTGTAAAAAAAAATTATCAAATACATTTTCACCCTCAAAATGCCAATGAACTTTGGGAATTCATAGATAACGAATGGAAAGGTATGTGTAACAAGGAAAATATTATTCAAAACTATATTAATTCGATGCCTAGCCGTTTAAGAGAAGTGATTACAAGAGACGGGGCAATGAAGAAATACTAATTGCATAGAATATATAATATATATTTTTAAAAAATTCTTCATATTGAAATAAAATTATTGCTTAGAATAAATATAAAGTGTATTTTTAAATTATTCGTCATGAAATAAAGTTTCTGGTATATTTATAATAAATAAAGCTCCAGAATATTATGACTAGTACTTTTAGAAATGAATTTGCCGCTCAACGTTAATATGTATTATTTAAAAAAACACTATATAGCTAAAAAAAACTTAAAATCACGCTTTTTTGCACAGAATAGTACATTAATCTGTGAAAATTCGCGTAAAATATTTTAACTATATGCCACTTAAATTTACAATTGTGGAATATATTGACATAATATGGTTTCTGTAATGGAAATGGTAGGTCGGCTGCGTTTTCCTGGTCGTCGACACCCTAATCACCAAACCTTTAGTGCGATATTCCAGTATCCAAGAGACCATGGAAAGTTTCCTACTTCTGCAGTTGTGGAGTGTGTTTTACAATAAGATGTGCAGGAAAAGAACAATATTTTAAACTTGTTGCTTAGACTTAAATAGTTTTATTATTTGTCACTATATAAAAGCATACTATGATTAAATAAATATTTTGTTAATTTATACCTGATTAGTTATTAGGGTTACATTTTTTGCCAAAATTGACCTTTAATACGTGTCGCAGGATTCACCTAGATCACCTAGCCTCAATAGAATTTTTGTAAATTTTAGTTACAAAATCATTTATTTCACGTGACTTTTATTTAATATCTTTCTGGAATCTATATTGTTGTACATTTAACACCGTATTTAAACAACCAAAAAGGTGTAGTAAAAAAGTGAAATAGATTATTTTGCTTATCTTTTGTGTTCTTTGTGAATATGGTATAGAAATTTCGAAAAAAATATACAGGGTCACGTTTTTTATAGGTACAGAAGAAGCATAAATTTTAGTGACGCCGAAACTAGTTTTTTTCGTGTCTTACAAGTACTTCTGAAAGATCGCTACTGTATTAGTTGTGTCAAATCATATGAATCCATTATTTCATTCCCTGTCAAAGTAATGATAAAAAGCAGTTTTTGCCAAACATTATAAAACACCCTATAACTTCGTAGCTACAGCCCAATGAGAAATTTTTATGGGAGGTTCTGATTACCTCTGATGTTCCCTATTTCCTATTAATAAGGCATGTCCCTCTCTTGATGCAACACCATGTATGATAAATTTCTAAGATGATCCTAAGATTTTTTTTTCGTTCATGCTTAAGTTAAGGTGGGCATATCCAAGAGAGCGAGATCCGATAAGGAAATGTTTACTATTTTTGGCCATAACTATAATACATAACATAATTAAATAAAAATTATGGCAAAAAATAATAAATATTTCCTTATCGGATCTCTCTCTCTCTCTCTCTTGGATCTACCTACCTTAACATTCGATAGATAGCATACTTATCAATGTCGTGGTTACCGAATAATCAAGAGGTCAAATAAACTATCATATTCCATGAAACTTTTATTTACACAGTCTGCAACGCACGGCTGCAACTTTCGCTTGTTTACACTGTTTCTAGAAGAAGTTATTGAGAAAATGTTAGTAAATTGTAGGTGTTAGTTAAATAAAATGTATTAAAGAAACAATAATATACACTAGAAAATAATCTCAAAAATATATATGGTAGAGTCTATACAACTTCAATAGAGACATCAGTTGGAAAACTACAAAAATGCCGACAAACGACTTCAAAGTACCGACTACTGTGAAGGCGGTAAACATCACACGTCGGTGTTCCATTTGACATGTATTAGATAAACTAGTACACTCTTAATACAAAGTGATAAAAAAGGAAATGCACTTACCAGTTCGCGCGTACACTCGATGCCTAGGGCTTTGCGTACTGCTGGGCGTACTGTGGTCACTGCTGAGATCGGCGGCGTAATCCGTGGAATCCTGACGTCCAGGAGATTTGTGACGACGCTCTCTCTTACTATGCCCCAGCCGACTCTGAAACACACAATGGGAATGAGCATCACTCAGATTGAACATGCTATGATGGCACGCGATGCGCTTGCCCCGAGTTTGTGTAATTGATTTATTTATTTCTGCACATACATTAAAAATTCACGCGAATGAAGTCTTCAATAGCAATTTGTTCGTTAGTTAATTATTATACAAATTAAAAAAAAAAAGTGCGCCCCCGGGTGGGCTCGAACCACCAACCTTTCGGTTAACAGCCGAACGCGCTAGCCGATTGCGCCACGGAGGCGATGACACCCATTGGTTATATTTACGTACACCTAGAACATGCATAATCTGGATAAACGTTTAATATAAATTCAAGTTATTGTAACTGTTGTCCAGATTATTTCTAAAAAATATATATAGCGCATTACAATAATATTTTTAATAATAAATTAATTCATTTTCATTGTTAATAAAATAAGAGAAAATACAACTAGTGGTAGTGATCGGTAGGTACTAATAGTCGAATAAGAAACTGAAAAAAATCATATAATGTGTCATTACATTTTTTCTACTATCCTATAATAGCCCAGTAAAATGGAAAAGTTTGGATGAAATAATTCAGACCGGGCTGAAATTTTGGGAACAGGCATATTTTGTAGTACCTACTTTTATGAAAAATCCTCACAGGGAGAAAATAGGTAAAAAATCGGTTTTTCGAAAAAAACTCAGAAAGTATCAATTTTACTGTAAAATATGTAGGTACACATGAAAATTACAGGTAATAAAAATACGCACAATTTCGTTTTCTTTTTAACTTCGTACGACCTGATTGGAGCCCAGATAGATTTTTTCGAAATTTCGACAGTTTTGCGATGCAACGGAAACGCGCGCATTTTTCGCTAAAATATCGAATCGCAAAATGTTTCAAATGAAAGTTGTAGAAAATTCGATTACGAACAATTTCTTTTTCATTTCCATTCCACTCGAAAACGATAGATCGTAAGCATATAGTGTATGTAATAAAAGTAAAGATAATCAAATTTTGCATATGTTGGTGTATGTACAAAATCGTTTTGATAAAGAGTGAATGGAGATAAAATGGAAATAATGACACTAAAGGTTTTTTGAATTATCTGTAAAATGAGCTGCAAGTTGACCTTCATACGATGAATGGTTCTCACGAGTTACAGCTGTTTAAATCTATGAGCAAAAATTTATTTTTTATTATAAATTAAAATTTTCCTACAAGAACTTTTCATAACAATTTTTAAAAAATTGGTTTCGACCTATTTTTATTAGTTTATATACATATGAAAGTAATGCAATAGCAGAAGTCGTTGGCAAGGTATATTTTCTTTAAAAAAAGGTTCTTGAAAACTGTTTTTGTTCAGAAAAATTAAGCCAATGTTTTTTTCAATTCTTTTTTTTGTATATATCACCGTTTCTTTTGACTTTACAAGCTTACAAAATTTATTACAAAAAACACTTTTTCGTGTATAATTTCTAATAAGTAACGACAAGGAACTGACGATTGAAAATGCGGTTGATTTTTAATTTTTAGCAAACAGGCAATTTTCGTCACGTTACAAAAAAATACAAAAAAGTACATTTAATGATATTTTTTCACTTTTTGAAGTATCAGAAGTTATTCTCTGGTCATTTCTGGGTCGTTTCACACTGGGCTCATATCTTTAGGACGTGTAGTACTATTTACACACAAAGAAGAAGGGTCCGTTGGTATGTGGCACAGCGGAGGCCCTGGTGACCCGTGTATAGTTGAAGTAATTAGTTCCTGGCACATAAAAAATGCAACAAGAACTTTATGACCTCATTAAAATACCATCACTCTTTGTGCTGTCTCGACCGAAATTGACTCGCTTACCTTTATAGGTTTTTAATGTGCGTCGAGTCGTTTAATGACAGGCATGCCGCATGGCCTGCGGTGATAATAATTATGTCGTAAAATTTTGATGCGTTTTTTGAGTGCACGGAAGTCGTTACTTGGACTATACGTTGTGACTCAGTCATACTCTGCATTTTCGTATGCGTAAAAAATTGCGAATGTAGAATAATTATTCCTAAACGTGGTGGTAATATATATTTTAAAATTGCGTTTTTTCTACGTACATGAGAAGTTCATTATAATTTTTTGTGACCAGTCATTCGAGTATCGACCAGCAAAACGAACGGGAAGTTCTAAACATATTGGGAGAGAATGAATTAAATTAATAACATTTTAATAATTTGTTAATGCATTTTCATATTTTTAACTATACTTCATTCCATATCTGTTGCATACTATTCATTTTCCGTTATTATTAATTTTCACCGCTATAACTCATTCACTCACTCACTGATTGCACGTTCAAAAAATTCATATTTGAATAAGTGTTCAAAGTGTCCACCCTGGACTTCCAAACATTTTTTGCTCCTCCGAATTAGTTCATCATGGGTATAGTGTATACGACCAGAATTGGAACCGTATAAAAACTAAAAGCCGGTAAAAACAGTCGGCATCTCTTGCGGAGATAAATAGAAATGCTTGTTATAAGAAAAACAATAAAGAGACGCCGACTGTTTTTGCCGGCTTTTAGTTTTTATACGGTTTTAATTCTGGTCGTATATACTATAGCCGCTCTAATAGAACCTGGAGGTAACCTTTCGAGAGCATTCCTTACTCTTACCTGACAATCTACCATTGTTGTGACTGGATCAGAATAAACCATATATTTTATTGTTTCCCATATAAAATAGTCTAGGACAGACAGATCAGGAGAACGAGGGCCACAGAAAAGGTCCATTGTTAGCAATCCACTTATCGTAAAAAGTGCCTTGAAAGAAGTTGTTAACTAGAAAGCTGTTATGTAATGGGGTACCATCGTGTTGGTAAAATATTTGACTATGTTCAGCTAGCGCTAATTGTTCGAATATTCATTATCTAAATTTTGTAATATATTTTCCCCACGACTATATAAGAAAGTGACAGTTTCCGTACAATCAAGTATCCACGTTGACAATATCATTCACGTGTTTGTTATTATAAGAAACGTGTTTGTTATAGATTTAAAATTTTCACTTCACTATTTAGTAGACTCGTTTGACTTTTGACAGTTCTAAAATATTGACAATTCGTTAGCTTTCGTGGCATTTTTCAAGCGAAGTTGCGTTAAAATCCAATTATCTCTACAAATAATGAATGAAGATAGTGAAAGTGATTCACCTTTGGAGTGTCTTAGAAATCTACAACTGAAATACTTCAGGACCCTCCAGCACAGTTAGTAGGAGTAACCAGTTATAATAACACAACAAATGTCCAAATAAATCATACATTGTCAAATCTGATGAGTGATGACATTCAATCATATCTCATAATTGTCAAAATAACATACCATTACCATAAATTTTGTAAATTACAAAAAAGACAAAAAAAATCAATTAATAAAAATTGTTTTGAGTTAGTGATGGCATTTTTATGGTCGTGGGAAAAATAGTATACAAAACTCGTAGGAAGTATCTAACGCACTCGCGGGATTGCCTGCACTCGACTAACGCCTCGTACGCAACTTGTGCGTTATTTACCACTTTCTGTGCTCGTTATGTAATATACTATTTCCCACGACCATATAAGAAAGTGACATTTTCCGTACAATCAAGTATCCACGAAAATTGACATTATCATTCACCTGTTTGTTATTATAATAAACGCGTTTGTTATAGATTTAAAATTTTCACTTCACTATTTAGTAGACTCATTTGATTTTTGACAGCTCTAAAATATTGACAATTCGTTAGCTTTTGTGGCGTTTTTCAAGCGAAGTTGTGTTAAAATCCAATTATTTCTACATAATAACGATTGAAGATAGCGAAGTGAAAATTTTAAATCTATAACAAACACGTTTGTTATAACAACAAAACAAATGTCCAAATAAATCATACATTATCAAATCTGATGAGTGATGAAACAGTTACACCTCCAATCATATTTCATAATTGTCAAAATAACAACATTACTATAAATTTTGTAAATGACAAAAAAACCAATCAATAAAAATTGTTTGAGTTAGTAATGACATTTTTATGGCCGTGGGAAAAATAGTGTACAAAACTCGCAGGAAGTGTCTAACGCACTCGCGGAATTGCCTGCACTCGGCTAACACCTCGTGCGCAACTTTCCCGCTTGTGCGTTATTTACCACTTTCCGTGCTCGTTATGTAATATATTATAAATATCCTCCTAAAAAAGTTGATACGGAATTTGGAAAAAGAAATTATGTAATTGTTAATTCATTACCATTTAAGTTTTCTTCCTAAAATTGTAGTTTTACGACTCCATCATTTCTCACAGCACAGTACACGTCAAATTGCCAGGTTTCTTGATAATTTCGCAATCTTGCGTCATGGTGATTTGAATTACACCAAAAGTGGCAATTATGTCGGTTGAAAAGATCATTTTTTGTAAATTTTGCTTCGTCAGTCCAAATTATGTTATCCAAAAATCGAAAGTCTTATAACATTATTAAAATAAATTCGCAAAAGTGAACTCTTCTGGCCAAATCGGTGTCCTTGTTAAAGAACACGCCAAAACTCTTGATAAACTTTTCGAAACTGTAACAAAATCTGAACATTTCGCATGAAAAGCGTGCTTCACGTAAAAATACCGTTGGAAGAGGTTTTTATATTTTTAATCATATTTTCGCTCTACGGAGCATTTTTTATGCAAAAAATTTCAATAACTCATCAAGGAGTGTAATTTTAGAAAGTGTAGTAAATGTCGCTGCACGGGGACGTAATGTCGCCCCGACCACCAAAATTTACAAACAGTAACAAAATTTGACTTTAATTTCGGAAATTTCAAAATTCAAAACCCTTTTACGAATCCACGTTGTTAAGCACTGCAACTCATGCGTTGTGTTAAATATGAGGACAAGTTAATCCAGTCTCTAGTCAAAGTATATCTAGAGTTTTAGCGAAAATAGCCTTTAGCGACAAGGGTTCCCTATCATTTTCTAGCAGTCGATTTTGACGGGAGAATGATTGGTTTAAACGAGATTTGCCCTAAACCGGTTCCTCAGTGATTCGGTGTCAGAAAAGTATAGTTACCATGTACTCATATGTGTATGGGACCGCCTTGCCTGAACGTATGAAATTGTAATTGCAAAATATAATTCAAAGTCGTTGCGATTCAAGCATTTTTAAGCTCCGAGGAGCAATCAAAATTGATATTGAACTGAAAATACGTAAATAGATAGGCAAGCAAAAGCCCACCAAGAATTTATAAACATTGAACTTTTCTTGAATCTTTTTGTGTAATCGTTAGCTCAAAAACCGCATATTGAATGGTAATTGGTACATTATAAGTCGTCCGTTCCTCTCCATACACGGGCCAGACTATAGTATGTCAATATATTTTCTTGAACGTTTTTGTAAAACATGATTTTTTAAAGAGATTTAATATACATTTTTTGAAGTTTATATTGTCTTTTTCTTGTGTTTTCAAAATTCCCTTTCAGGTTTAATTTTAAGAAAGTGTGTACTTACTGTGTTACATTGATAGTGTTACGACGTCCAATTGGTACCATCAGTGAAGCAGTTAAGCATAAACGAACAGTAAGTATAAATATTGTATTATTCTTCGTTTGAAACAGTCGTTTTGAACTCTTCTTTGTGAACGTTAATATTCATTTTTGGAAAATATAGTAGAAGTCCTTCAGACGCGAAAAGATGGATCGTTCACATCCTATAGGTGTTGAACCATAGAAATGGAATAGGGATGGAATTTGTGTTTCAAAAGAATTTTGTGAATAGATTGGAGATTCCTGTTTGTAAGGCCACTTGTCTTAAAGATGTCATAGGATAAACCGCAAAATATTCCAAAACAGCAATTTCGATATTTTTATCATTGATTGATTTTATTTTATGAATTGTTGCCTTAACGGTGCCAAAATTTTTGAAATTCTCCATTGTTTGTTTAATAACTGTTTGGAGACGGTTTTCGTTTCTCCGAATATCTATTAGCAAATATTTCACATGTTCTTAATAAAACTTTGTTACATTCTCCATAGATTATAAACAAATTTAAATAATCATCGTGCATATAATTTAACCACTCCGGTATGATAATTAATACTTGTCAAATGGTAAGTGACAGCTTCATACATTTGTTTAGCACTCAACGTCGTCTTAGCCAACTGAGAGTAATTGAACTTAAAATCCATAGTAAAATCCTTATACAAAAATATTGAATTGGCAATATTTCGAAAACTAAAAATGTTCGGAATAGACATCCATACACAAACTTACTTACGCTTATTTTTAATAGTAAATAAGATAAGATCATAAAAATTGGGGGGTTTCCATTTGAAAAAATTGATTTTTGACAGTTTTCTCAATTTAATTTTAATTTAATACTTATCAAAATATTATAAAAACTCCATTAACATATGTCTTTTTCAACAAAGAATCCAACCCAAATTAGATAACAACTTCTTTATAGGAAGAATTGACAATTCTTTTAGGGCCTGCAGACGTCATTTTTGACATAAAAATTGAAATATGTCAAAAACGGAGAGACAGGTATAAGACATGATACAGATAGAATTTTGCGTACAATCCATAAAATGTAATAATATATAGGTTGTCCCATTTAAAATAAGCATCTACTTTCGGTATAACCGGAAGTGCCACCATCTTGAAAATATTTTAGCCGAGTTGCCCCTATCGACATTAAATTACTACCAAATTTTCAAAATTTTCCAATGTCTACTTTTCGAGATATCATCGGCGTAGTTCGTCGTGGGGTTTTTGAATTTTTAAGTTACTTTATTTTATACGGAATCGCATTCATCAGAAAAAAGTGTATTTCCGTAAGTTTCCGTAATTACATGTACTAGATAGATGTAGATATACGGCTCCGTAGTTCAAAATGCAAGGAAAGATTCGGTAATATTGCGAGTTCTAAAAAATTTATATAGGTACCTAATTTAAACATACATATTAGTAATTCGGTTTATTCAAACAATTCTATCTTTTTGTACTCGTTTTAAAAGTTAATTGTGCCATTATTTCTATTTTCTTTTTGAGTTTATCACAAATAAAGTGTCAAGCCTGAAGGCGGCCGAAAGCATAAATTCTTTGTTTACGCAAATCCTTTACCCGGTAACGGTTAAAACACTAAGAGCAGAGATAAACGCCTTCGAAAGAAAAATGTCCTCGAGAGAATAAAAAAATAAGTACTTTAAAATACCTTAAATATGTGAGAATTATAAAATTCGAGATTACGGGCGAGATGTCAGTAAGGGAATAATATTTGGTGTAAATAGTGTTATGTGCATGCCCTCTACGAAGAGAGGTTTAATCCAAGGGCGTAGATGGGGGGGGTTAAGGTGTTAATTACCCGTTCAAGAAGGGTTAGAACGTAAAAAGTCAGGCGAGAAGGAGAGAGTTAGAGTGGTTTATCAGCAGATACTTATATTTTTTTAGTTTTAATAGTTTAATAGCCAATAATTAATTATTGAATATTAAGTTTGAAATTACTGTTACATAAAGTCTAATATACTTTAACTTGGCGTGTGTATGTATGAATTAATATTTCCGTACGATTTCATTTTCTCCCATATTGTTCACAAAGTTAAAGCAATAGTCCAGAAACATTGTCTACGTGGACAATATTTCTGGATCTTTATGTACAATAGAAAATGAAATCGTACGGAAATATTAACTCATACATACACACGCCAAGTTAAAGTATACTAGACTATACTAATTTGTAATAGTTATAATTTATTCAAATATATTGTGATGAGATAACCTAAACTTTTACAATACTACCTGGGAGATTAATGAAATTCTAATATAAAATTCTTAACGCACCATAGATTAGACAAAAGTAGTTTTATACAGATCAGACAAAAGTAATATGACTGGTGGTCGAGAGGTGAGCGCACTTGCCTCTCACCCAAAAGTTCCGGGTTCGATCCCCGGTCGTGGCAGTGGAAAATACTGTGAGAGGGATTTTTCCACTATACACGAATATTGGGTGTGTGTCCCTTGTCTTTAAAGGTGTAGCCCCCTCCCACACAAGGCTCTTCTAGAGCTTTCCTGGTTAAAGAAGGTCGTAATTACCTGTGGTGTTATTATTTATTATTATATATGCTGAAATAAACGAATGCGAGGAAGAAGACAACAAAAATTAGGAACAGAAAGTCGGATATACTACGCCCAGTACGCTCCACACTTCGTGAAATATTTTTATCACGTTATCGTGTATTAACGCAGGGAATCGGTATTGTTACGTGTTTACATCCTTTAGTAACTACCTCGAACGTACGTTCAATAATTCACGGATTGTCATTAACCACTGGTTTATTAGTTACTAAATGACTTACAATAATTAGTCCTTATAATATACACTAAATATAATTATAGATTCACTACTGCAATTCACAATTTGTTACTGTTCTTTATCTTATTTGGTCACTTGGCTCATCTGAGAACGGTACGGTTCTACTGTCTAATTTATCCGTGGTAGAACCAATGGCGTCATCTCTGGGCCGACTGGTGAATTATTATGGCTAGTTTCTTCATATTACGAGATAAAACCTCTCCTCATACGAGGGCATGCATGCACATAACAGTATTATCGCGGAAAACGGTATAGTAGAATGTGGTCGCGGTGAGATGGGAGATCGAGATCGTGCCCTACTAATTATAACAACCTAAACTAACCTAAATCTGTCTCGCTTCCACGTAAGCGATTGTTGTTTTATTTCTCACATTGGCTTCAGGATATATATGAAACTACTTTTGCCGAATCGAATTATGTTAATAACTACACAGTTCATTGAATTTGAATAATTTGATTTACAATGTTATAACTCGCGAAAGTCTGCTATTCATTTGTTACATTTTTATTAATTTTTACAACTTTCATTATTCCTTATTGCTCCAATAAATCTAACTTTTACTTTTGGTTTATACCTTTTATAATTCCCATATATTTATTTGTTAGGTACTTAATATTCTAACCAATGGCAGACTGGTTCTAATAATGTTGGTTACCAAGAGGCATAGGACAAAAACACACCAGACTCGTCTTAGACGAGCGGCGGCCGCTCGGCGGCCGACTCGACACATAGCTCTATACTTTTTCATAGAAGAGCACACACGCGACGCACAAACATTTTGATTTTAAGCGATACGTCCCGGCACATCATTCTATAATTTATTTAATTATTGTAAAATGAAATATGATGAAGCTTTTTTAATTTTCTCAAAATGTCCAAAAAGTCATTAAATCAATTACTTGTTACATAGTCACTTAGTCATATAAACAAAACAAAACAAAACACTAATTGTCTTTTGAAAATAAATTTATAATTTTTTCCCAACTAGATCCTTTTTATCAGAGTATTCTAATGCCCTCATGTCCCATATTGCCAGTCCCTTCTGAACTTCTTATATTAACTCTTCCAAATCAAAATTGTCGCTATCATCAATTTTCCTTCTATGCAAATCGCGAAGTATTCTTCTGTAAACGTGCGTGCGTGTGTGCGGATACACGTAATACGGATAGACGAAAGGACCACCGTCAACGCCAGTGAACGCGCGGCCCATGGTCCAGACGATGTGCCGAGGCGTGTCGGCTAAGATAAAAATGTTTGTGCGTCACGTGTGTGCGTTTCTTATGAATTAGTATAGAACCATGTGCCGAGTCGGCTGTCGAGCGGCCGCCACTCGTCTAAAATGAGCATAGTGTGTCTTTGTCCTTTATTTTGTAAGGTTGATGCGTTCTTGCCAAATCTGTTTACACAATAATATTTTGCGAATTGCGTGATAAGAAAATTGACGATAATAGCGAAAATTTTGATTTGGAAGAGTTAATTTCAGAAGAGAATCGCAATATGGGACATGAGAGCATTAGAATATTCTGATAAAAAAAGATCTAGTTGGGAAGAAATTATGAATTTATTTTCAAAAGACACTTAGTGTTTTGTTTTGTTATGTCACATTTTATGTAATTAAGTAATTCACTTAATAGCTTTTTGGACATTCTGAGAAAATTTAAAAACATTCGTCATCATCTTTCATTGTACAATTAAATAAATTATAGAACACTCTTTCCCGAATCTTCTTTGTTTATTGGATGAACCCACAACATGCCGCTTTTTCTTTTTCTTCAATGGGCAATACAATAAGCCCATTAGAATTAAAAATTCTTCTTCCGAATCACAAAAATAGTTAAAAGTTTGGTATGATACGTGTATGCGGTAATAGTCGGCGGCCGAGGGGCTGCCGCTCGTCTAAAATGGGCCTCTTGTGTCTTTGTCCATAGAGAGCAAATATTTAAGGGTGCCCACTCAGGTGTCACAAGGCCTACTTGACATGGGGCAAATCGATACTCTGGCCAGTCCGTCACTGACTCTGAGTAGGTACAATTTATAACTTCAATCAATAACTTAATTAACATAAGTTCAAGAGGCAATGTTTGATTTAACAAAAAGTTGTGATTATATGAAAATTATGCTAGGTATATGTTAGTTTATAATGAAGCGAGATCAGAGATTAATACTCATTAAAGCACTACTTTTTGGACATCCTTACAATTAGGTTACAATGACGTATCTATGAGTCACGTAAATACTACAAAATCATTAAAATGACTGAGGTTTCACGCTACACGTGTGTTGTGTCGTATTGAACACGAACGGCTCCGTTCTCTTGTTTATTACAAAAACTGGTCAGATAAGTTCCATCCAACTTGGGTGTCCTCAGTTTGTTTTTAGAATTAATGTGGATATGTGATAAGTGGCAATAATGAATTACGAGTAAAGTGTAGTAACATTTAATATAACTAATTAAATTCTAGTTTATATTCATTAGACCGTAGTTAGTAGAAATGTGCAAGGTTAGTGTAGTTGTGATATTACTGTTAGTTCTAAAGGGTCATACTATACAATGTAGGAAGTTCACAGGAGGAGGTGGAAGAAGTAAGTATAAGTATATCCTATATTTAATGTCAAAGTTGCATAGAAGTATTATTTAGACGCTATAAATAATCATTTTGTTTATAATTATTTACGGCTATACTAGCTGGTACTAAATCAACGTTTCGTTAGTAAATATTATTTATATTACCCTCTGTAGAATATATACTTACTTAATATAAGAAATAAATTGTATTATTTATAGAAAGTTTCCAGAAATATAAAGCAATAATCTTAATCTGTACGGTCAAGTTTAAAGAGAAAGCGTAAAGCGTATTACCATTGAATTTATAGTAAAGTAAAGGTATATCTTTTAAGCAGCATAGTTGGAAATCTAACACCTCAATTCAGCAAGGGCAAGGGGAGGTCAACTATAGCGTATACAAAAACAAAAGTGGATTCCTATGTAAAATTTCCTGCCGGATACGAATTTTGAGTTCACCCCTTTATCTGGAATTGCGAAATTGGATAAAAATGCGATTTTGAGCAAATTTGTAAAAATACATAAAATTTGTATCTTTTTGTTTCTCAGTCAATATCTCGTTTATTAGATATATCTGTTTAAAATTTTAACACTGATAATATCTTTAGACATTGGGGTCACTTGGTGTTTATGCAACGTCGTTTTTTGCAAAAAATACCAAAAATATTTGTTTGGCACATAACAAAACCAAAGTGCATGGCAAAATATAACATGTGAAACTTTTATCAAGAAAAAACTATTCTTAATCGTTTTCAATTGTTTTCGTTGAAAACGAATTAAAACTGTCTTCTTGCAAAATTTTGTCCATGTCTCCAGTAGTTTACAGGAAAAAAATTTAAAAATACTTTTATTTTACTTGTTGCCTAGAACTGTTGTGTGCACCTCGGTCAAATGATCTTTCTCGGTCTTATCCGAAGTTTGCTTGGCCTCGGTTGTGCCTCGACCGCAAACTTCGAATTCGGTCGAGAAAGATCAACTTTACGGCCTTGATACACAAGTAACTATTATTTGAAACATTTAATGGTAGAATTAGTGGAGTAAACTCGACCCCTAATTATGCTGTTTTTTTAAATTGAGGTATAACTAAATGACACCTTCACCATCTTGTAAAACATAATTTTGGCCATCCGAAATGGAATATTACAACTTTTTTTAGTAGGGCCGAATTTTGCAAAATCAAATTTTTCATGCCTGAGAAGTAATTTGAAAAATGTGTTTTTTAAAACATACATCGCGCTATAAATCAAAGGTTTGAGCTACGATTATGAATGTTTGTAAACTTACTCAAAAAATTATAGCACGTCTATCACTACCTACTCTCCAAATTTTCAAAATGTAAGGCCTTTTCGAGAAAATAAGCTCCAAAGTCGGCACTGGCAAATTCGTTCATTGAAAATTTCACCATGTGAGCAAGTATGTTAATTATTCAAAATTTATGTACGTCTATATGACGTTAAATGTAGACAAAACTATAGAAAGGTTTTTAAAAAAAAGATTCAGCTCGCTACGTCTCATAGTTTCCGAGCAATCGAATTTTTAATATGCCTCATTTTCATAGTGTCGAACTCGGAGTCGCACTGTACGGCGCGGCGGAGAATGCAATAGTATTTTCGCAAGATTGCAAGTATTTTATTATTATTACTTACTGGCTATACTGTTGATAAGGTCTTGTAAGTTGAATTTTTCGCATTGGTCATTCGTTTTCATAGAAAACCGTTATAATTATTATTCCTAACGCGATACATGTGCGATTGTCAGTATAATGAAAAGCACACATTATTGCTAATTCTGGCATTTATATAATTTACTTCATTTTTGTTAATTGGTTATAGTTCATGGGATATAAATGTCTTTCTCAGTACTCAATTCGTATTCAGCCAAAACTGTCGTCATATTTCTTACATCATTGTAAGAACACGAAAATCCCATGTTATATATATAAAATTTGTTATTTTTTGCTTGTGACGTTATTATATAAGTATAAACCTAAACCTATCTGTACATTATTTTTGGAAATTTGTTTTGAATAAAACCTAATGAATATTTGAGCGTATTATCCCCATTATCATCGGGTCTTTTTAAAACCCACTTTGAAACTGTCAATAAATCATCAGAAACTTGACTATCGAATTCTTCTTTTGTCATTTCGTTAAGAGAGGGAAAAACTTTTCTTGTTGTCTTATATGGCCAGAGACACCTTTTTGCAAAATTTCCACAACTCTATAAAGAAGTGTAAAGTAAATTTCCTCATCTAAACTACTAGATCTAACATTATCAGCAACTTTATTTGAAGCACATATTTTATTGGACTTTTGTTTAATTTTTGAATGTATTGGTAATATTAGTATTCATTAGCTCTTGTGTGTATTTGTCAAACGAAACATTGTTTTATATATTTAATGTAATATTTGGTAATATTTTGTAAAAATAGTAAACGACGATATGGATAAATTTTGAAAATAAGTGTATTTATGTCAAACACTATTAACACCAAAACAAAATTACAGGATCGACAACTTATTATAAATCAGGCACTATATGTTATAAAAGAGGCTTGTATAGTCGAGTACAGATTTACTAGGCGCTTAAAAAACGCAACAAAAACTTTTTGACCTCATTATTATCGCCGTTGGATCATGCGGCATATTATCATCAAACAGTAATGGTATTCTTAAGAGGTCGTAAAGTTTTTGTTGCATTTTTTGAGTGCCACTAAATGTGTACCCAATTATAATACAAAAGCCGATTTACATTCGACTACGATGCAGGCTGAAACTAGTGCCTAATAAGGAAAGATAATGTGAAATCCATATACGTATTAGACCAATACTGCTAGTTTATATGTTCAAATATGCTTTTAGAGGGCGGAATATTAAAACATAATATTTTTAGTCGCAAACTCCTCTATGAAATCCTTATTTTACTATAAGGAACGTAACCAGACTGCAACCAACAGCTACTCTCCGGGCTATGTGCCCCGCCGAGCGCTGAACTACAAGTTACAAGTCTGGCGCGTTAAGTGTAATAATTGCATATTACCATCAAAACGCTAATGCTTCGATTAAGTCTTAGGAGAAAGGTTAGATATGTTAAAGGCATTAATACTGTTATGTGTACGCCAGCGCCCTCTTACGGGGAAAGGTTTAATCTTTTAGTAGAGAGAAGCGAGCAGTAAAATGATAGCTCGCCAGTCGGCATAGAGATGGGGCTTCCTGGCGGATTTATTATTTTCGAGCATAGATGTACTAGAAAGAAGGAAAATTTTTCCGAAACGATCAGTGAAATCGATACATCTGAAATAAGCGTCATGGTATATATATAAGAAGTGGATGGGTTAGTTCGAATTCAGAGAGTAAAGAGTTCAGATCAAGAGAAAGAATAGTATTAGTACAAAGTGATCAGTGACAAGTTGTGGATTATAGTAGTGTTTTAAAGTAGTAATTAGTGTGTAGTTATAAGGACTATTTATTGTAAGTTAATGTAGTGTTAAATAAATCAGTGGTTAATGACAATTCGTGTTGCAATTATTGAACCTACGTTCAGGGTGTTTACTGGAGGGTGTAAACACGTAACAATTAGTGTCAGAGCGGAATTACAACAGGACTTCTGAAGAATTTGAGAACGTTCCAGAGTGTTCTATTTGGACACCACTGGAGATAGCAAAGTGCTTTGAACTGGACAGTGATATAGACCTTAGTTAAGGCTTATTTGTGTTAGTGTAAGGAAATGTCTAGAACATTCTATTTACAAATTAATGTACTTAGTTAAGTTCTTTCAACTGAAAAGTGGTATAGACATTAAGTAAGATCTATTTTTTTTTTTAAAGTTTCTAGAACATTGTGTTTCGGACTTTGTGGATATATTTCATTTGTACCTAGTATAGACTTTAAATAAAACTTGTTAGTGTTCTTCGTGAATTTTCTGATGGAAACAAGAAGTATGGCTACTGAAAAACAAGCGCAGGACATTTTTGCAGAACTCAGAAAAATTATGGAAGATCATAAGAAAATGATAATAGAACAAGAAAAGAGGCGTCAAGAAGAAAAGGAAGCGGAATAAAAGAGACGCCAAGAAGAAAAAGAAGAGCAAGAACAACGGAGTCAGGAAAAGTTGAGAAAAATGATGGAAGACCTGGAAATAAAACGGGATGGGGCGGGCGGTAGCTCAGTGTACTAAAGCATCTAAATCAAATAAATATTTAAACAATGAAATGTACATATAATACTCAATAAAGAACTTTTAATTGGTAATTGGGTAGCAAAATGAGTATGCCTAGCGAAGTAGGTTCGAGTCCTGCAAGGCAAAACAATTTTGCATTATAAAAAATTGCCCCAATAGTGGTTCGGACTCCACATTAAACTGTAGAGCCTCGTCTCTCTTTAACTAGCACAAGATCCTTAAGACCTTCCAGGGGTTACTTCGGTAACTTGAGAGGCGGGTAAGAAAACATTTCGAGACTTCATGAGGAAAAACAAGAGGAAAGGGCACGCCAGGAAGAATTAAGGAAAATTATACAAGTACAACAGGATAATATCTTTTCAGCTACTGAATTAATGAAAAATTAAATTAAGGAGGATATAGACGTTGTAAAGGCTGAAGTTAATGAAGTTAAGGAACAAGTAGATAAGGTTGAAAAAAAGTTGGTGACGTTGTAGGAAAAGTTCGTGATATTAAGGGAAATGTTACTGACGTCGAAGGCAAAGTCAATACAGTTGAAGAAGTAAGTGTAGTTAAAGGGAAGGTAAATGGTCGAAGAAGAAGTAAAGCGACTTAAACGACAGTTGAGGAAAAAGGAATCCAGAAAGTCGTACCATCAAGTCCTCGATTACAACCTCTCTCCATTGATGGTCAAACTTCATGGTCAACCTATAAAAGACAATTTGAAGCTGCTGCCTGTCAACGGCTGGAATAATGAGGAAAAGGTTATGGCACTAATTCTAGCATAGAGAGGTCAAGCAGTAGAATTGCTTGATGCGATACCAGTGGCGTAGCAACAGGATTGTCAGTAATGCCACAAATTTAAATAACCTTATACTAAATAGAGAATCAAAATCATTTTCGAACAATGTGCCACACGACCTTCTTCTTAATTTAAAGTTTGTTGGGGGTAGACATAATTCAGAAGAGGTGTAAAATAAATTTATTCCATACATATAGAGTATCGGCCGCACCGTATATTATGCAATATTCAAAGGACGCTATTAATATCGAAGCATCGTCTTTTCTGTCCCATTAGGAACTTTTAAATTAAAACTCAGATATTATCCTACCACTATCTGATCAACATCATAATTTTGAACAGCAGACTGATATGTGTAATTTATTTTTTTTAATTATGAGTAGAACATATTGTTAGTTATTTATATGATTAACTCGATAATTGATAAATAACTTTCAGGTATAATTATTTTCTAATTAAACATTTTAGAAGAAATAATTTATAAAGAAATAATGTTTGAGATGTTACTCTCGATAGGGTTTGAAATAGAAAAGTTCCCACCCCATTCGGGAACGGAAAGTCCCTTTTTGTGCAAAAAACCACTCCTAACGGAGACTTAAAACTGGTTTTTCACTTTTGTCTTGTAAACCGTTCGTTGGAAGAGAAAAAAGTATAGGAAATAAAAAATTTGTCGTTAAATTCTGTATAAGAAATGTCCATTAACTTTGTAGCTTACCCCACCTGTTTTACAGTAACAGTGCCCAAACTAAGGGGTAGTTTGGAGCGCACAGGTAAAAATTGATCACAGCAAATATCTCCAAACCGGTTACTTTAACGAGAGAAATGCCCAGGAATGAATTTATAGAGCGGAATTTTCTCTATAAAATGCATGTCTAGCGGGTTTTGTCGCAAGTGATCTTTATTTATTTTCCATTTTCTTCACAAAGATGCGTTTTTTAATTTGAACTCGTTTCCAACCCACCCTTGAGGTAGAGCTTTCGGATCGTTTTTTTTAAGTGGTTTCCTCTGTAGACCTATCCCACTAAACTGTCCAATTTCACTCATAAGAGGGTTCTTCATCGACGAACTGTTCTTCAAATTTGAAATTTAAACATCCTTGTCCATGGCAATTAGAGCACATTGTTGAGCAGCGCAATCCAACATTAACACAGCTGCATTGTTTTCCACAACCCTTCTTGCAGCTGCAGGAGTGAAGGGTGGAAATTGGTGTTGGTAACTCGGTGGTATAAATGGGTGCGAACCCCATTCCGTTGATTCCAAGTTTTCTCCTCGCCAAGATTGAATTTGATATACAGTGTGTCTCACTTTACACCATTACACCCCAATATCTCGGCTATTTGTTGATCGATTTATATCACATTTGGTATACTTATCGTATCGTATCAGATTGTGATTAAAAAGTTATTTAAAAATATTTTTTTCGAAATTAAATACGCTTATGATCAAAAGTAGTTAGCAAAAATTAGGAATTTATATTAGCGATTGAGATAGGGTGTTTTTACAGAATCTTGTTCGGCATGAGCTAAAACCCCTGTATATCAAATTTCGTTAAAAAACATTCATTCCTTTACAAAAAAAATCATATCTAAGATTTCAATAATAATCACAATACTATTCGAGTTATTTATTGTCGGATATTTACATAACTTGGTATTTAATAACTAAACTTTTATTTTTGTAAAGTCATTGTAACTTAAACAACACTTAAAATTATTAGTTAAACAAAAATATAATTTTAAAAAGTAGATATTAAATATAATCTTTCTTCACTACTCCTCCATCGATTCCGATACATTTTTCAGTTCTCTCCTTATTATTTTTAACAACTTTTCTTAACTCTTCAACTGTTACTTCATTACATGGTTCTCTAATTCTGTCACATAGTTCCGCTTTATTTCGTGGCCTATTTTTATAGACTTTATTTTTATGGTACCCCAAAAATAAAAATCCATAGGGGTGGCGTCTGATGATCTAGGTGGCCACGCAATTTAAAGGGCTATTTATTCTAATCCGACGCATAGAGAAGTTGTTATTCAGCCAATTTTTAACTATTACTGCATTATGAACGGAAGCCCCATCTAGTTGAAAATAGAGGTTTTGTTCTACGGCTAAAGATAAATTTTGAACGGCATATCGAAATGCATGTGTTAAAAAATGTAGAAATCTCGCACTATTTAAAGTGTCATCAAAGAAAAATGGTCCAAACAAGGTCTCATTTAAAATTCCACACATTTACTTTTTCGGAGTATTACCGTTTACAATTTATAACTCAGTGTGGGTTTGCCGTTGACCAATACCTTGAGTGTTGCGATGAGACCATACCATTTGTTGTAAAAGTAGCCTGATCACTGAAAATATATATACTTTTTAATTTGTGTAATTTAAAAATAAATCCTGTGTGTGTCCTGTTCAATCTCCTCTCTGCCATAATGTGTAAAAACTTAGGTTTATAACTTAGGTTTATATGATTTCAAATTATGACGCTTAAGACACATCCAAATTTTATTTCTGTCTACATTCAAGTTTCATTTAGTAGACGTATTTGATTTAAAAAAAAAATTAAATACATTTTTAATCACAAGAAGTATATCAAATTTGATCTAAATCGATCAACAATTGGTGGCCAAGATATTGGAGTGTAGCGGTGAGAAGTGAGTCCCACTGTATATAGCCGTAATATTTTGAACCTATTTATATTTATCGTCCTGTCGAGATTTGTTAACGGCTATTAAATTCACCAAGCTTCTTTCAACACGCACATCAGTTTCACCTTTTTGAAGCGTCTTTTCGCAAATTAAACAATCACCTATTATTGTCTCCATATCTACAGAAACACTTTCACGCACTTTTAAATCTATGTAGTAATAACCTGTCTGAACATATTTTTATATTTTTTCAGTCTGTCTTCAACGTATTTCCTAAAAGTTTTCTATCGTACTATTACATGCACGTTTATTCCACGACTGGAGATTCGAAGGACAAGGCTTTCTCAGGCTCAACAAAGAATCTGACCGGTGACTTTTCCTTCTCCTACATATCACAATGCTTCAAACATCTGTTCCTAAGGTCGTCTAGAATGAAAATGGATTACATAAATTAGTGAGGTACATATTTTACGTATAATTAGAAAACACATCTTTATGGAAAAGGGGTAAAATAAATTAAAACCCGCTCTATAAATTCATTCTTGAGCATTTTTCTCGTCAAAGTAACTGTACCAATTTCCACCCTTCAGCTAGTGTCCTGCAGCTGCAAAAATGGTTGCGGAAAACAATTCAGCTGTGTTAAGATTGGATTGGGTTGCTCAACAATGTGCTCTGCTTCCCATGGGCGGGGATGTTTAAATTCCAAATTTGAAGAGCAATTCGTCGATGAAGAACCCCCTAATGAGTAAAATTGGACAGAATTTTAGTGGAATAGGCCTACAGGGGAAATCACTTTAAAAAACCCACCGAGAGCGCTACCTCAAGGGTGATGTGGAAACGAGCTCAAATTAAAAAACGCATCTTTGTGCAAAAAAGGAAAAAACAACCAAAAATCACTTGGGTCAAAGGCCGCTAAACATACATCTTATAGAGAAAATGCCGCTTTATAAATTAACTCTTGGATATTTTTCTCGTTAAAGTAACCGGTTTGGAGATATTCGCTGTGAAACTTCGTGTAAAATCGATTATTACCTGTGAGCTCCAAAGTATCCCTTAGTTTAGACGCTGTTACTGCAAAATAGGTGGGAATAAGTTACAAGGTCAATAAGACATTTTTTATACAAAATTTAACGACATTTTTTTTATGTCCTATACTTTTTTCTCTACTAACGAACCGTTTACAAGATAAAAGTGAAAAAACAACGTTATGTCCCCGTTAGGGGTGCGTTTTTTTTGAAAAAAAAAAGGGACTTTACGTTCCTGAACGGGGTGGGCACTTTTCGCATATCTATTTCTAACCCTATCGAGAGTACACATATCAAATATTATTTCTTTATAAACTATTTCTTTTATTTACGGTTTTTAAATCTTAATTTACGTGCACTATATTGCTTGTATGTTGGTATATACTTAACCAGTTGCCGAGCTTTAGTTCTTTACGAGGCTCTTTTATATGCAGGCAGCATGAATAATATTTCTTTGCTAATATTAATGGACAAGAATTAATTAAACTCACAGCCTATATTATTCATTTCTAGGGCCTTCTTCAAACCCGTCACGTACACATAGCGCTCCAACGTACCATCCTTCTGCTCCCCAACCGTATCGTCCACCATCACACGGCTCCGGAAGCGGTACCGTAAGGCCACTAGGTTTTGACGCTCCAGTAGCACCACCGAAATATAATCCTCCAGCTCAGAGTGCCCCTTCGCACGGAACAGGTTAGTAAAATTAATTAATCTTATCCCTTCTTCATTGAAACGTATTCCCAAAAGTAAACCAAACAAGAAACACAACTATTATCAAGGATATATTGGAAAATTATTGGAAAGTCATTTTTTGAATTTATTGTAAAGTTGGTAATTTTAGAATCAAATTAACAAACGAATACATAACTTTCATTTCAAGACGCCATATAATTATATTTTTTCAGTAACGCCATTTTTAGCAAAAATACTAATACCGTTTTTTAAAAAATTCAATTAAAAAATGTGACAATTTAAAATATCTTAGCAGAACAACTTTGCAGAATTAAAGAAACTATAGGCCTATTATTTACCGCTAATTAATCGTGGAAGTAACAGTTTTACCATTGTTAATTTTGAAAACATTTTCGAATGTTCTGCTAACTTCACATGGAAGTTAGCAGAACATCTACCAAAAATTTATTTTCATTAAAAGTAGGTAGCTCAAAATTTGCCGTTTTTTAACCGTAAATGAATGGTGAAAATGAAATTTAAAAAAAAATAAAAATTAATGCGGAAAAACCAAAAAAAATCATTTTTGCAGAATTAAAAAACCCATAGGCCTATTATTTGCCGTTAATTAGCCACTAATTAATCGTGAAAGAAACGATTTTACCGTTGTTAATTTTTTAAAAATTTCCAAATGTTCTGCTAACTTCACATGGAAGTTAGCAGAACATCTACCAAAAGCTTTTTTTAATTAAAAGCAGGTTGCTCAGAATTTGCCGTTTTTTAACCGTAAACGAATGGTGAAAATGAAATCTAAAAAATTTAAAGTCAGCAAAAACTTTCGGAATGAAAAACCCATAGGCCTATTATTTATCGCTAATTAATCGTGAAAGTAACAATTTTACCGTTGTTAATTTTTTAAAAATTTTCGAATGTTTCTGCTAACTTCACAGGAAGTTAGCAGAACATCTACCAAAAATTTATTTTAATTAAAGCAGATGGCTCAGAATTTGCCGTTTATACAAGGAACAAAAAAGATGGAGCAATTTCATAGAATATATCGACTATAACACACTAAACAAGTTGGAACAATAGTAAAAAAAAACTTAATAAACTAATTCTTGTGTTTAAAAATTCTTCAGTAGAATAGAAACAATTGTTTAAAATGTGTTTTTTTATTGTATATTTGAAACTATTAAAATTAAGAGATTTTATGTTATTAGGAAGGTGATTGTATAACTGAAAGTTTAGAGAGTTCTTTTGTGACTTAGTTAAACGAAAACGAGGCTGTCTGAGTTGATTAGCAGACCTGGTGCTATAAGGATGAAAATCAGAGTTTGAAGAAAATGAGTTTATATTTTTATGAATTTCTTGTAACGTAACATAAATATAAAGAGAAGGAACTGGCATTATACCCAGGCTTTTGAATATCGGTAGACAATGATGATCTGACTGCTTTCTTCTGCAAACGAAAGATTTTAACTGCATGAGCAGAACCACCCCAAAGAAGAATTGCATAATTAATGTGAGCGTGGAATACCGAAAAATAACAAGCTTTTAAAGTTTTAATACATAGTTGATTTTTTAGTCTACGTAGCATGAATATAGAACTTGCTAATTTGAGTGATAGTTGCTTTACATGTTTATACCAACTGAGAGTGTCGTCTAAAACAATTCCAAGGATTTTAACACTGTTACCTTTAATAAGCGAATTATTTGTAGACAAAACAAGTTTCTGTGTTTTGTCTTCATTTAATTTTAATTTATTTGAAGAAAACCAAGCAGCCGCTTGTTTGATTGAACTAATGCTGTCATCTGTTAAATCATGACTGTTTAAATTAAAGTCAATAATAGACGTATTATCGGCATAAGCTATGCACTGTTTAGGTGACATGAAGTGAAAAAAGTCATTAACATATAATATAAAAAGTAATGGCCCCAAGACAGAGCCTTGGGGCACTCCATGCTTAACCGAAAGTAATTCAGAATTTACATTGGCCACAGAGACGCACTGTTGCCTGCTGTTCAGATAAGAGGAGAAGAGATTTAATGGCAGACCTCTAATACCATAGAAACTCAACTTTTCCAAAAGAATAACATGTGAGACACAGTCAAAGGCCTTGGAGAGATCGCATGCCACATGCCACATGCTCTCTCTTTTCAAGACCTCCGACTATGTCACTCACTAAATTAAAAACAGCCATGGTGGTGGAACATTTGCTCCTAAAACCAAACTGCCGGCAATTTAAAATCTTATTATGATCTAAGTAACTCACAAGCCTTTTTTTAAGAATGATTTCTATAATTTTCCCAAAAATGGGGATGATAGAAATGGGGCGGTAGTTGTCTACAACATTAATATCTCCTTTTTTAAAAAGAGGCAAAATTTTAGTAACTTTCAAAACATCAGGGAAATGTCCTTCAGTAATACAAGAGTTGATAAAAACTGTGAGTGGATGTAAAATTATATCTATGGTTTGTTTAAGAATTACACTATTTATACCATAAATATCAGTACAGTAAGAATTTTTTAAGCTACTAACTGCTTCTCTGACCTCGAATGAGGTTACCGGTTCAAGAAAAAAAGAAGATTTAACATTCGGCAATTTTTTAACATAATAACTATAAAAGACTCGGTGACAATCACCATTATGATACTAGACATACTAATAACTTAGCAGAACAACTTTGCAGAATTAAAAAAACTATAGGCCTATTATTTACCGCTAATTAGCCGCTAATTAATCGTGAAAGTAACTATTTTACCGTTGTTAATTTTGAAAACATTTTCGAGTGTTCTGCTAACTTCACATGGAAGTTAGCAGAATATCTACCAAAAATTTATTGTCATTAAAAGTAGGTAGCTCAGAATTTGCCGTTTTTTAAACGTAAACGAATGGTGAAAATGAAATTTAAAAAAAATAAAAATTAATGCGGAAAAACAAAAAAAAATAATTTCTTAGAATCAGCAAAAAACTTTGCAGAATTAAAAAACTATAGGCCTATTATTTACCGCTAATTAGCCGCTAATTAATCGTGAAAGTAACTATTTTACCGTTGTTAATTTTGAAATATTTTCGAGTGTTCTGCTAACTTCACATGGAAGTTAGCAGAATATCTACCAAAAATTTATTTTCATTAAAAGTAGGTAGCTCAGAATTTGCCGTTTTTTTAACCGTAAACGAATGGTGAAAATGAAATCTAAAAAATTTAAAGTCAGCAAAAACTTTCGGAATGAAAAACCCATAGGCCTATTATTTATCGCTAATTAATCGTGAAAGTAACAATTTTACCGTTGTTAATTTTTTAAAAATTTTCGAATGTTTCTGCTAACTTCACATCTACCAAAAATTTATTTTAATTAAAAGCAGATGGCTCAGAATTTGCCGTTTTTTAACCGTAAACCAATGGTGCAAATGGAATTTAAAAAAAATAAAAATTAAGGCGATAAAACCAAAAAAATAATTTTTTAGAATCAGCAAACTAATTGAGAATTGAAAGTTACGAAAGAAAACAGATAAACACGAGAGATAAATGATAATCAAAGTCTCCGCAACAGATTCGAGGATTAAATAAAATATTTGTAAAGGAAGACATTAATGAGACAGGCGAAACATCGTGAAATCAGAAACAAATGATTGAATGAGACAAAACTGAATAACATGTAGAGTAAATAAATTTTTGAAGCGATACTTGAAAAACGAGAAATAGTCTTAAATTTTTTTTGTACATACTTAGGAAAAAACATTAACTGCTTAATTAATAAAAAATTGGTAGATCATCTCGGCAAATTTTAAAACTTCAATTATAACTAGGGTGAAGTAAAACTGTCTCCCAAAAGCCATTTTCAAACGAGCTTAATGGTCTTTATATTTAATTTCGGGGAAAGAAAAACCAATTAATGTTCAAAAAAATTGCAAAATTATCACGGCACGATTAATTAAAGAACGGGATCGGTAAATTTCTAAAGGAACACTGAGCGCCAAAAGCCATTACCAAACGAGCTTAATGGCTGTTCTGCTGAGATCCAGAGAAAACAAATAAAAAAAATGTCAAAAGAAATTGTAAAGACATAACGGCAAATTCGATAACGACACAATTAATTATAGAAAGGGAAACGGTAAATTCTTGAATGAAAACTGAGTCCCAAAAGCCATTTTCAAACGAGTTTAATGGCTGTTCTGCTGAGTTTCGGGGAAAAAAATTAAAAATTCTTAATAAAAAATTGCAAAAGTCGCAAGACAAATTCGAAAATGTTGATTAATTATAAAAGCGGGAATAGAAAATTCCTGAAGGAATAGTAAAATTTAATTCCCTTTTTTTGTTTTACCGCCTTAATTTCTATTTTTTTAATTTCATTTTCACCATTCGTTTACGGTTAAAAAACAGCAAATTCTGAACTATGTACTTTTGGTAGATGTTCTGCTAACTTCCACGTGAAGTTAGCAGAACACTCGAAAACTTTTAAAAAATTAAGAACAGTAAAATTGTTACTTTTACGATTAATTAGCGGCAAATAATAGGCCTATAGTTTTTTAATTCTGCAAAGTTTTTGCTGATTCTAAAAAATGATTTTTTGGTTTTACCGTCTTAATTTTTATCTTTTTTAAATTTCATTTGCACCATTTGTTTACGATTAAAAAACGGCAAATTCTGAGCTACATACTTTTAATTAAAAAAAATTTTTGGTAGATGTTCTGCTAACTTCCATGTGAAGTTAGCAGAACACGCGAAATTTTTTTAAAAATTACCAACGTAAAATTATTACTTTCACGATTAATTAGCGGCAAATAATAGACCCATTGTTTTTTAATTCTGCAAAGTTGTTCTGCTAAGTCCACAAAAATTTTTCATAGGTAGTTAGGAAAATGATTCAACGTCTGTTATTCCTTATCGTTTTCATCTAATTATTATTCACGTTAAAATTAGGGTTAGCTCTTTAGCAGCTTCTAAATTTATCTGTGTATCTGGCTGTATGGACTATGTCCTAATACCAATTAAAAAAAAAATTCAACATCTAAATTATATTAAAACCTCCCAAAAAAATTTAAGCACAGAAAATCCTCTCCAATTACTAATAGATTGTAATGAATTTTGAAAGAGGCGCAAAAATTTTGGCAATATTTTTAAAGTTACAAAAAGTGTCTGATTCTATACTGGAGACAACTTACTGTTTGAAATAGGCGAAGTGTGAATTGTTTATCTGGGCTATTTTTTTTATTTTAACTTGTTCAGGGGATCAAATTAAGTTCACAGTTCATTTTTGCAGTCTCCGCGGGGTCGGCGTATTCTTTATTTATACAATTAAGTTTTTTAGGACGTGTTTAGAATTCACACCGATTATTGTTATTATTTATAAACGAAATATTGCAAGATTGGATATTTTTAAACAGTTTTTAAACATTTTCAGTTAAAATTTCAAATCAGAAAAGGCATCAATTCTCCAATTCGTATGTGTCTTTTTGTAAAGATTTCCAACTGACCCGGTTGTTTTAAGTTTTTAGAAAATACGTTCAACTGTTGGGAAACAGACTTTTGGGAATAACTTTGGTTAAAAATATCAGCTGTGTCCCTATTTGTTCTATTTTCGCCGTGATGAATTAAAATAATTTCAATTTTTTCTTTAGTAAATTTTTTTAAAGGATCAACAGCAACAGAAAAATTAGATTTTATTGTAGACATTAATAGGGCATCGATATGTCAAAACCTAGTATTTGTTTTCAAAACTTACTTGATTACCTAGCGAAAGTTATTAAATAAATCCATATTATTCACCTTTAAGGTTATTGAAGTAAGTTTCAATAAGAATTTTTAGTTTTGTTTATGTGATCTAAATTTGATTTAAATGAACAATCGTTTTTTAAATATTTAAGCCCATAATCGTTCAAAATTCCACAATAAGGGTTCAGAATTGCTGAAAATGGTCCACGGTTGTCCTGTTGTTTCTTGTAAAAACGTTTTGTTTGCCATTATTATTTAAAAAAGAAACGCAACATTTACATATTTTTTGCATTCAAATATTTCAAATTAACTCAACTGGAAACAAAAAATACGCAAAGAAAATTAAATGTTATATTTTTAGAAAAAAATTAAAAAACTAAAACATTTAAATTTTCAAACTAAACATCAGACTTAGATTCTTAATGTAATTACAAACAACTTTTCCCTATGGGACTTTTCCATATTTTGATAAATAAGGACATTCCAGACCATCTTAAAATTTCTAATGTCATTTTAAAGGTGTCATATTTGCGATATGACAAATATTTTGGGCGATTTTGTGGTTATTAATCATCCTGAAACCCATTAAAAAAAACAATTGAATAAAAAAGTTTTCCATATGGTGCAGATTATTTGGCGGACACTTTATACATATTTAACCAACTCCCCCGACTAAAATTTTACCGCCACTTAACACCATATCGGCGTGTCGAAACAATTTATATAAGAAAGTACTGCTTTCAGCTTTTTCTGAAAAACCCCAATATTTTTTCTATTTCGGCTGGATTATATGGTTATTTCTCAAATGGACATTGTCTTGTTGAGAAACAGAAAAGATTCAAACTTTGTAGGAATAAAATATTTTATTGATCAAAATCAAAATAGACATAATATTTACATAATAATCATCAATCAGTACTACAAAGAACAATCAGTTAAACTTGAACCTAAAGATTAAAATTCGAAGAGTCACTTTTTCAGATACCCGCGTGTTCTTATACACATTTGCCAATTATAAAATATTATCTGACTATATCACAGCATATCATATCTAACTAAAAAATAATGTATAAGGTAAAATATCACAGCGTTAAACGTATCAGAAGGGATTACAAAAATTAACAACAAACATTTTTTTATTTTGATAGTTCATTGGGTTTTCAATGATAAAACGAAATAGAGAATTATAGAACAACATTAAACTAGAATAACACAGAAAATTCATTCAGTTAAATGCAGAAATATAAATATGTTCCTGTATTCTACAAGGAGGTCATGTCTACTTGAATGTTTACATTTTGTATTTTTTGAGAACGATGATTAACATTTCTTTATCTGTTTTGTAATTTCTAAGCTACTGTTTTATTTATTTAAATGATTTATAATCAAATCAACTTTTTAAAAGCCTATACTAATACAATAATATTTAAAATTTGTTTACATTAGTAATTCCTTTTGATAGCATAAATTTTCATAATGAATTTACCATAGAATCACAATTTACTTTCTTAACTAATGGCAGGTATATAACACAAAAAAAAACAAAGACCAAAATCTCATTGCTCAGTTTCTAGTAAAGCTTGGGGATATTACTTACTAATGATTCTGATTAGTAACTATATACTGTCATCATCACTATCACTATATTCTGGACTTTCACATTCATTGACTAGGCTTTGATCTTCACAAATTGTCGTCAGTTCCTGTATCACTTCTTTTACTGCAGTGTACTTGGTTTGTAGAATGTTTGACTTGTTTACTCTAGCAAGAAATCGAGTTCTGAAATTTTCCTTAATGAGTTGCAGCACATACCTTGCTACTTCTTCACGACTTCTTAATTTCAGTTGAACACCGTTGTACAATGCCATAAACCTGTAGTAATTTTCCGGAGCAGTCTCGATGACATATATCTCCCAAGCTAAGTCTCTGATTTTTCGTAGAGTTTGCTCGATTATCGTCTCTCGCTTGGTTTGGCTGACCATTTTGACACTACTATGCAGCAACTTTGCTGATCGAGTTAGTTCCTCAATTAGAGTTAAATCTTCTGAATTTCGTGAATATTCTATTCAAGAACTGTCACATGTAATTCTGTACGGATACTGAAAATCTACAAAACTGTGATCACCTTTTATACCTGCCCTACGTTAATCCACCTCGGGAGTTGGTATTTACCAACTTAAAAAGGGCAGTAATTGATAATTATCCCAAATATCAGGGGTATATTGTTATTGTATTTAAGGTCGGCAATTGCCGACGGGGCCAAACACGACTGGCGACCAAACTGCAGACCGAAACAATGTCAATAATACATTTTTACGTTCTTTTCTTAGAAAGCTGGAATTAATCTTCTAGAAGTGAAAAATGTACTCTTAGGTTTTGTGTAATTATTTCTTTTCAAGGAAGATGCCATAATCAGTCTATGCATAAATATATCTTAAAATGCATATTTGGGCTCATAACACTACATTTTTAAGGTATTAAGGAAAGACAATATGCATAATATACTAGACTATACAGAGGCATGTACTGCTTCGTAACTATTTTCTTTTTCAAAATATAATTTCTACATAGGGATATGTTTATTAAGGTATAAATTCGCTACTTTGGTCATATTAAACGTTTTATTCTACCTACTTTCTACTACTAATTAAATTTGTTTTATAGTCCTATTTCAGTCTTTAAATTAGCTGAGAAAAAGTGAATTGTATCCAAGTTTCGCTTAACGAAAGGGCATGAAAGGGATATATTTCAAGGCAGTAATCACCTGAGTATATGTTTGCAGAACAATGCATGGACAATTTTGGACACTAATACCATATTTCCTATAAGTTAATATGCCATCAATTTTTAACATTAAAAAATTAACTTTTATACAATTAGCTTCTTAAGCTTCTTAAAACATTATTTTAAATGAAACCTTCTATTTTTTCCATTATCTGGATCACTGAATATTACTTTTAAAATTAGGTTGATATTATGAAAATGTTCTACTGAATTCATGTCTCTAGTGCTCGAAGCAATTCGAGCTTGTGTGTATCCTCTATATTATTTTTTCTCCCGTTCCAGTCATTGAAGCTTTATACCTCAGAAATATTTTACTACGAACCGATTTACATGAAATTTTGGAATTAGGCTTATTTTACCCTTAACTTCAAAAGTGATATTGACCCGACCTCCGTTCTTACCCTGGGGGTGGTTGCCACCCCTTCTCGTTAGTGGAAATTTTTTTGGTCAAAATCGATAGAAGATCCAATTCTAAGCAAAAAGTGTTCTGTAAAGCTTTTTCAAAAACTCAATACTTTTCAAGTTATTGGCGATTGAAGACTCGGAATTTTCCTACGTTTTTCAACGGTTTTTTGCAAATATCTCAAAAATTTGATAAATTGTAGAAGGTAAGACAATGAACAAGTTGGTTTTTTAAAGAGTGTTCTAAGTGCAATATTAAGCGAGATATTGAAGATAAAAGCCGTTTTATTTTTGTCTGAACTTTAATCGATGTATTCAATGCCATCTATCGGACAACGGATACATTTTGTTCATATGACAATGAGAAACTTTCTTATAGTGCTTAAAAAAAGAGGGACATCTAATATATATTTTTTAAATCGATGTTTCATAAGTGCCATTTCCACCAAAATTAAAATTAATCGTATTCCGTCTAGATTTAACTGTAATATGAAGAGTTTATTGGATTCCAGCCGTTTGGCTGCTTTGGAATGCATACTTTTCAAAAAAATCACGATTTTAAGAAAAAAAAATTTTTCCATTTAAAAAAAAAACACCTTTTTTTCATAATATTTCAAAAACAATGAAAGATACGTAAAAAACTGTAATGATAAAAAATGTAGGTCTTTTTTTGACAAAAACTTTGTTTTTTTTTTCTGTGAGACCAAAATTGACGGAGATATGACTGTTTAAAGAGCGCGCGGTAGCACAATCACAGTCTCTCTCGAGCCCTTTGGCCCTTCACCGTTTCAAAATGAAGGGTTTTACACTACATGTCATAATGAAAAAAGTTGTAGCTTTTTAATTACCTTTAAAATTGTTTTTTAAAGTTGTGATAGCTTTAAAATTGAAGGAGTTATGGTCCAAAAACTAAACGTTTTTTTTTCTATTTAGTAAAATGAAAATTTCGGAGCACAAAAATTTGGAGCAAATAATATGAACCCAAAACTATTGTCTTATATATATATATATATATATATATTGCTATGTTATCCACCGTCAGACGTTTGTGCAATGGTAAATACAGTCAATTTCGCAATCTATTAATACAAAATAAAAATATGTTAACCATTAAAAAGGGTTAAGTTAAATGAAAGATGGGCAAAAGGACATATGAATAGAAACGGGACGATGAAAAGAGTCCGTGAAAATTTTAACAAACACAATAACTTATATTCATTAAAAGCAATTTGATTAATATTTATATTATGTAAGTTAGGTTTGTTAGTATTAATCTCATAAATCTTTTAAATCATTTGTGTTGTGAAAAATCGGGACAATAAAAAAAAGAAGGGAATGTGGTTGCCACGGGAGATAATAAGTAATTGAGGAGGAGAAGTTTTCTATTAATTTTGAAAGGATAGAAAAAGAATAATAATTTAATAAAGTTAAAGATTGGTTGAAGAAGTAAAGGAAATGAGAGGAGAGAGAAATAGAAATTAAATTAAAACAGTATAAAATGTAAGCAAGTACATGTACATGTAATTTTGAAAGCAAGAAGTTTTTGATCTGACATTTGTCAATTTCTGAAAGAAATAATATGGGCAGATGAGAATTTTAGATTATTTTTATGAATGATTCCATAAGGAGTGGAATATTTATAATTTGTTAAACATTTCATACAAGACCAACGTCAATAGAGGTATTAGCGGAGCTGTGTATCCAGAATTATTTAAGGATTTGGTGAAACTGCGCAGTGGAAATTGCAAGAAATTCGTTTCAAAGCGGTAGTACTACTGACAAATAAACTTAAGGTGAATCAACAAAAGAACTTTTACGCTTTCAGAGAACTTAAAAAGGTTAGTGACTGTCAACTGTGCTGTACCGAATACCAGTTGGTATAATTTATTTACGTCATTTATTTAATAGCCTTAAGTTAGATAGGTAGTTTTAAGGTATTTGTTTCAGAGGCCAATGAATATACGTTATTTGTTCACATAATTTGATGAATATGTGTTTTCTTTTCGTGTATGTTTCATATTAATTTGACCCTGCTCTCTGAGAGAGAGAACTCATGTTCCATTAATATAGATAAATTTAAATATTGTTTGTTTAGAGGCTAAATAAACAATAATATGTCCATAAATGGCATATATATATATATATCGGAAACATACGCACGAATACATACAAACGTTCATATATGTATATATAATACATTTGAATGAATGTAAGTATGTGTATTGCTCGATGGGTGGACCACGTAAAAAAAAAGCCAGGTGATCTGCTATGTGTGCTCCGTTTCTCCGTTACGAATCTCTTATATATGTACGGTATATAATGTGGTCAGTATATTTCCGCCTGCAAACGAATGAGCACGTGTTTATAATATAATAAAATATTTTAATTAGACGCCCCATTTCAGCATTTTGTTTTATAAAAAAAATGTAAGTACATAAAAAAAAAATTCTATTCAAATTCAGTTTATATTTTATTCAATAAAAAGTGTCTGATTACTTACTCTATAATTAAATTATTTTTAATTGTATAAACATATATTTTCAATATTTTAATTTAGGGGTAGTTTTAAGGGTTGAAAATGAGTTAAAAATATGATAATTAAGGTAGAGAACGTAGAACAATATTTACTCTATATTACAATCTTTTTAAGTTATACAAAAGTATTTTTTTGTAATTTTTTTCAATTTAGGGGTCGTTTGCAGGGGTTGTAAAGTTTTTTAGCGGTTGAAATTGTGTTAGAGAACACTTTACGATTTCACTCCTTATTATTAAATACGTTTTCTAGCGATAAAATGGCTCAATGTCAATTTTTTCATTAAGGGGTCGTTTTCACCCCTTAAAAATAAAAAACGGAGGTCGGGTCAATATCACTTTTGAAGTTAAGGGTAAGATAAGCCTAGTTCCAAAATTTCATGTAAATCGGTTCGTAGTAAAATATTTCGGAGGTAAGACCCTATTTTTCGCTTCAATGACTGAACTATTTTTCGGTGATATAAGATATTTATACGTTTTGAAATACAACTCGTGATATCTCTCGAACTATAAATGCTACAAGGATTAAATTTTCGATTGTGATTGAATATTGTGTGACATTTACGAAAGTGATGTTAAAACGGTGTTTTAATTAAATATTTTCTAAGAAAAATAAAGTGTTCGGGGGTACTGAATTAATGTGGTGGAAAATGCAGCATCGAGTTTATTTTTGTATTTTAGAAAGGCTGCTGGGCTGTGAGCAGTATTTTAGTATTTCTACAATCTGATAATTTTGATAAAAGTTTTATATCGGAGAAAAATATATACGTCGATCGTAGGGATGTGTTATAGTAGAGGCCAAATGAATTAAAAATTATTTTCGTGAGACTGAGCAGTTTTATACCGACAAGTGGTATTGTTGCAATCAGCGTAATGTCCTGAGCAGCAAAAAGCCTGTTGTTCGCTTTCTGAACTTATGGAGTAAGTAGCTATGACGTCACAAAGATGGCGTCTCTTGGTATAAGATTTTGTCGATTATCTCGATAACTACTTAACCGATTTAAACGAGTAAGGTGTCATATGATAGGTATTTAAATGCCTAACAAAAAGTGTCAGACGATATTATATGTAGGTTTTATACTATTTATACTTATTTTATACTATTTACAAAAACTAATTATTTTCAAGGATATATTTTTGACTATTTTAAAAAAACGCAATACATAACAATCATCTGAAAAATACTATATTAACAAAAATCTGGTATGGCATTTTATAGCTATAGGATGAATTTTAAATTTCTTAATTCGGCCGAAAAATGAAAAGTTTTGGCAAATAAACAGGTACGATTTTATCTGAATAAAAACTAACCGCTAACTATATTTATAGCTATAGGCCTCAAATAAAATGAAAATTATTCTAGTTAAGCTTCTTTATGAACCAAATACGTTTTATAGAACATATATATTTTTCAGAAAAAACAAATCAGTCAATTTTCACAGCGATACAGTGTCATCTTGGCTTTTATAATTATTATACTGATTAAAACATTCTATACCGATATGGCAGACATTTTCCATACATTTCTGCTTTCTATCAGGACAACCACAACGGGATGTCCTACAATCTGTCTTGCAACTACAAGAGATTAACTCCTAACCTGTGAGCGATATTGGGTTTTTCAACGATGCTATGGGACGTAGTTGCTCATCCAGCATCGTCCAACCTTTATCGACAGGCAAAGGTAAACTTTGAAACTTGAATCTCTATGTCAGCAGTGTTCCAGCAAACTGCTTGCTAATTTTTCGTTGTAGATGGCGGCTGAGAACATGTCTTGATGGTGGTAGTTTGTCAAATTCCTTAACATGCTGAAACATAGTTCAAATGTGCTTTTAGAGGGCGGGATATTAAAACATAATATTTTTAGTCGCAAGCTCCTCTATAAAATCCTTATTTTACTGCAAGGAACGTAACCAGACTATAGACTGTAACCAACAGTGACGACCGACACGAGGATCACTTGACTATTTAGTACATTTCGGTATCTTTGGGATAGCGACATGTAAAATAGTCAGCAGGCGCCATCTAGCGGTCCAGTGTATATTGCAATCGAAAAATAAATAGCCTGACTGGGCTTAGCATAGTTCAAATGTGCTTTTAGAGGGCGGAATATTAAAACATAATATTTTTAGTCGCAAACTCATCTGGCAAACACTGGACTGCTAGATGGCGCCTGCTGACTATTTTACATGTCGCTATCCCAAAGATACCGAAATGTACTAAATAGTGATCCTCGTGTCGGCCGTCACATGCCTACCTTGCACTGATGAGAGCCAACAGCTCGAAACTGCAGTCTGCAAGTTTTGCGTGACGACTGGCACGAGAGCTCCTTTAAGTAGGATCAGTCTTTCGGCTAGTGTTTGTTGCAATCGAAGCATTAGTGTTTTGATGGTAATATGCAATTATTACACTTAACGCGCCAGGCTTGTAACTTGTAATTCAGCGCTTGGCGGGGCACGTAGCTCAGAGAGTAACTGTTGGTTGCAGTCTGGTTACGTTCCTTATAGTAAAATAAGGATTTTATAGAGGAGTTTGCGACTAAAAAATTATGTTTTAATATTCCGCCCTCTAAAAGCACATTTGAACTATGCTAAGCCCAGTCAGGCTATTTATTTTTCGATTGCAACATACACTGGACGGCTAGATGGCGCCTGCTGACTATTTTACATGTCGCTATCCCAAAGATAGCGAAATGTATTAAATAGTCAAGTGATCCTCGTGTCTGTCGTCACATGCATACCTTGCACTGACGAGATCCAACAGCTCGAAACTGCAGTCTGCAAGTGGTGTGTGACGACTGGCACAAGAGCTCCTTTAAGTAGTATCAGTCTTTCGGCTAGTGTTTGTTGGAATCGAAGACATAGCCCGGAGAGTAGCTGTTGGTTGCAGTCTGGTTACGTTCCTTATAGTAAAATAAGGATTTTATAGAGGAGTTTGCGACTAAAAATATTATGTTTTAATGCTGAAACATGGCTGCCCTCAAGTCGTCGATGTTGCAAATATCTTTAAACGCCGGTTTTTTAAATAAATACATTTGAATGACGAATTCCTGTGTCTTTTCGAATTGTTCATCAAGCAGATGAGGATAACAGCCAAAGTCATGGAGCAACTTAAAGTGCTTTATAAATACAGGCCAACTAGATTTTTTTGTATGACCAGAAAAGGCACTGCTGCTATCAGAACCGGTTATGGCATGGTAGGCAAATAAAGCATTTCTCATATCAAGATCCATATTTTTTGCAATGTCATGAATTGGTATAAATTTGGGTTTCTTAGATGTTCCAAATTTTATCCACACAGTGCATGGTAGCTGGTAGCTTTTCATAAAAGTGGATCATGAAAAACAGCACGTCCGTGCCACAACTGTGTACTATTAATCTATCAAATCCAGTTAGGTTGCAATCTATTCCATGGAGGACAAAACGAGTATCAGCTTCCTCTTGATTGGATTGCAACTGGTCAACGTTTCGAGGGATATTAGTGCTTATACTGTCTCAGCATCAGCAAAACCACCACAGGTCAAAAGTTTGTGATTGATATTTAGTTTTGATAGAGATTTGGTCAAGCTTGCTTTATTTTCAATTGAATGTATGAAGCGGTCCCATTTTCTAGGAAGGAGTGTATCACGATTTGATATTTTATGCTCAATTGGAATAGTCGATTGCCTACGTTATAATCGAGCTCCAGACTTGATGGATGCTTTGCTGTAGCGATCGGACAGGACATGAACACTTTGACACTCATTTTGCTTGAAATTCGACATGACAGCCCGTAAAAATGCATCACTGAGATCTCCAAAAGTCTTTGCATCTTTAAGTTTTCTAATAGCCTGAACCAGTGTTTGATCATCGATTAAAGTAGCAGATTTCATTTTCGGTTCATTAACTAATGTTTGCAACGTATTTACTTCCTCTTGTAACTGGTTGGTTAATAATGCTTTCGAAGTTTGTCTGAGCTTTCCATTATTATCAAACAAGGAAGGAGGCGGATCGCGTAACTCATTTTGTAATATTTTTTTAACATCAATTTGACGCCCACTCTTCACAGCAGAAAACATCTGACGAACTAAAACATTTGCATCTATTGTAATGGCTTTATTAATTCCATAATATTTAACTGTTACATAAAGCGTCTACCCCGGCGAGCCGCAATACGAAGCGAAGCCAAAGAAATAAGTATAATGAACACACTCGCGCACAAGTCTAGATTTGCTTATATTGAGCAACAATAACAATCTCGATTGGTATCTCAAGCGGGCACTCGGGTCCCAGCAGATGAACATCACGTGACGGCTGGCGAGTACTAAAATGGCCATGATTTGGTAATTTCTCAAGCAATTTGATTAATTCAAATTTTTTAATAGAGCCGAGAAATGCAGCCAGATTTTTGATATTGGAGTATTTTTTAGATAGTTGTTATTTATTGCGTTATTTAAAAAAAAATAAAAAAATCCTTGAAAATAATTAGTTTTTGTAAATATTTTTTTTAGTATAAAATCTACATATAATATTATGAGACACATTTCGTTAGGCATTTAAATACCTATCATACGATACCACACTCATTTAAATCGGTTAAGTAGTTATTGAGATAATCGACAAAATCTTATACCATGAGCCGCCATTTTTGTGACGTCATATCTACTCACTCCACATGTTGAGAAAGCGACAACGGGTTGTTTGCTGCTCAGGATGCCCCGTTAATTGCGATTATATCACTTGTCGGTATAAAACTACTCAGTCCTACGAAAATCGTTATTTGACGAGTTAGTTTGATATGGCCTCTTAACTATTAGGCAGAGATCCAATACGTTAAATTCCGCTTAATTTATTGCTATGCATTTTTTGGAAATACTTTTAAAATTAAATGCATATTATGCAAAATGCAACTAACTTTACTAATATTATTAAATTTGAAATCGATCTTTTTTCTTTCTCATGTTTGTGCATATGCACATTTTTATTCATGCGTACTATTTTGAATGATTAAGGAGTAGAGGCCAACTTACAGTTCTTGCCGATGGGGCCAAATCAGACCAGTCCGACACTGATAGTCATTCTTACTTAGTTAATCAGTACCTGGAACAGTTTCTTGGAATAATTTAGTCCCTCAGTTTGTAAAGTTATATTCTTTATATTTTAAAATTTGTAGATCATTAAAATATATTAAAATCATTTGAACCAAATCATACATGCATTCTTTACTCATAAAATAGATTTGTTTAAGTCATTTGGCTGTTTTTTTGTCTACAGAACATGTAGTAACATATATAAGTTGTTAGACCACAAAATTTATAAAGAAAAATCATAACTTAAAGTTTATTAATTATAAAACAAATTGTTAGCCAAGCTTGAGGTCACGTTCGGTCTTATTCTATGTAAAATTTTGGTCACAATAAAATGTCTTAATTTAAATCGGTTCAGTTTATTTTACTTGTTTATAGTGGTGGACTCTTTCACATCTGGTGGTCCTCTGGTTTGGACCAGCAAGGGGAAACCAGTGGCGCCCCAATATAAATAACCCCCTATCGGCTAGAGCTAAGGTGCGTTTACGCTCAACCGCTGTAGTAAACCGCACGTAATTTTAGTAGTTTATTGGAGGTATCTAATTCACTATTTAATTTATATAACAGATTTACTTCCCGTTTTAGAGATTCCAGGTTTATTTTTCACGATTCGAATTCATTCTTTATGAATAGCACTTTATCTTCAGTTGACTGTTCATTTTCAGCATCTTGCACTTGGACACATTGTTTACACTGCCAATTTGACTTATCATTAACATTAAAAAGTTTGTGAGCTGTTTCAAAACATTTTGCATGAATAATGAATCCACATTTAACACATTTCACGTACGATCGAAAGCCATTACTACAAAATTCAAATTTTTTAGTAATTTTTAACGCAGCACTACTTACTTCGTTCTCACCGGGCGGAGGCATGGCTACTCTATATACTGGGCGTTAGAAAAGTATGGGAACGGTGGAAAATCTCGAACAGTTTGCATCAAATCGAAAAATAAAAAAATACGTGTCAAAATTTTTTCAAAAAACTATCTACTGATACTAAAATGACCTCACCACCCTGTGGATGGGGCAAGGGGAAACTTTAAAATTTCAAATGGGAACCCCTATTTTTTATTGCGGAATCGGATTCTACGGCAAAAAATACGTAAATTGTATTCCGGACATTTTTTTCGATTCTTGCATGGTGTAGCTGTAATCGCAAAAAATGAAAAGAAAACATTACTGTTTCAAAAGTAGCGTCTTGTGCCCATAAAAAAACGTCAAATTCAAAAACTGAAAAACACGTATTTATTATTTTTACGAAATCTATCCAATGACATTGGATTCGACTCTCCCACCCCTAACCCAGTGGGTGGGGCGGGGCCAACTTTGAAATTTGTAATGAAAATCCCTATTTTTTTATAGCGGATTCGGATTCTACGGCCAAAAATACGTGAATTTTATATCGAGCATTTTTTTCGATTCTCGCAAGGTGTCGCTGCAATCGCAAAAAATTGAATGGGAACATGAAAGTTTTGAACGCATACTTAAAAAAATACCAAAAGTAAAACTACTGATCTCAGAGTAAATGATTTCCCGAGCTGTTTTGAGAACAGTGATTTTATACGGTCGTGCGGAAATTCCAACTATTATTAACATTCTGTAAATTTATTAGCAGCTAGTAATTTTCAATTTACATTTTTTATAGGGCAATAAAAAACTCGTTTAAAAAAAATCTAACAGTGGTTTTACCTCTTAATTCAGCCACTTCAGACAAATTCTTGATCCCAGCCAGTGAAGGCAAGGAGGTAACTCAGCCATTTAAGGCAAGGTGAGGATTTCGGCCAGTTGAGGCAATTAGTTTACAGCTTAACTGCTACACTAGCAGGTTTTAATTTCAAGATTATAGCAGGTGTTCAAAATGGTGCCCATTGACTTCTTGGCATTGTCCGAGATGAACGTAAAAATTTTCAATAGCACTTCTTATCATTTGAGGTGGTATTTCTGCAAAAATGTTTATTATGCGTTGCCTCAGCTCTTCCTAATCACGAGGTTTAGTGAAATTAACCTTACCCTTCACGTAGCCCCAAACAAAATAATCAAGTGGCGCGAGGTCGGGAGATCTTGCTGGCCATTCAATAGGTCCTCTTCAGCCTATCCATCGATTTTCGAAAGTACCATTCAAATAGTCCCGAACAATATCCTGATAGTGTGGAGGAGCCCCATCTTGCTAGAACCAAGCATTATCGAACTCATCACCAGCAATCTCTTGTATTGCGGGAACTATTTGATTTGTCAACATTTCTAGGTATTTTTCTCCATTTAAATTTCCATCTATGAAAAACGGTCCTATGATCCCTGAAAACTCCTGCCCAAACATTTAATTTTTGTGGATACTGCGTGTGTGTTTCAAGCATCCAGTGAGTGTTTTCGTCACTCCAATATCTGAAATTATGGCTATTAACTTTTCCACTGAGTTCGAAAGTTGCTTCATCTGAAAAGACCAGAAGAGATGACAAAAAATTGGATTTTGGTTACTCCTTTCCATCATTAATTCACTAAATTCAAGTCGCCGATCAAAACCATTTTAATTTAACTCTTGGTCAAGGTGAATTTTGTAAGGATGAAATTTCAAAAGTTTCAAAGTCTTATGAACTGAACATGCACTCATATCAAGTTGTTGACTGGCTTTTCTGATTGATAACCTTCGATTTTCAACAAATGCCTGGGCCACTTCCATTTGTCGAGCTTCCGATGTTATTTTGGTCTTCCAGATTTTGGGCGATTTTTATTTGTCCTTGTGTCTAGGAATCGTTTGATGGTACGGGACACAGTAGATTTCGAAATTCCCACTTGATCTATACGGAAAGTTTCGTTGAATAAAATCACAACTTCTTCGTAGGACCTTTCTTTATTGCCCCACCATCGCATCATTAAAAGAGAATCTCTCTCTTCCACTGTTAAAGTAGCCATTATGCAGAAAAAAATGCGAGAACTAATGAAAAATGAAAAACTTTTTCCGTACAAAAGTGCGCTCCTGCCTCTACAAAAGTTGGAAGGAACTGAACGTTCTCGTAGAAATTTCACAAAACAAATACTGTTATTAAGGACAATTAAAAAAAACATTCATGAAAACCAAGATATCACAGATATTGTTTTTTAAACTGAATGTTTTTTGTCAACACGAGTAGCTAGAGTTTGTAAATATTTATAAACTTATGGACGCATGAGGTTTATTTCAATTTTGTGCGATTGCAGCGACACCTTGCGAGAATCGAAAAAAAAATCCCGATATAAAATTCACGTTTTTGGCCGTAGAATCCAAATCGGCTATAAAAAAAATAGGGATTTTCATTACAAATTGCAAAGTTACTGGGTTAGGGGTGGGAGAGTCGAATCTAATGTCATTGGATAGATTTCGTAAAAATAACAAATACGTGTTTCTCAGTTTTTGAATTGGGCGTTTTTTTATGAGCACAAGACGCTATTCTTGAAACAGTAATGTTTTCTTTTCATTTTTTGCGATTACAGCGACACCATGCAAGAATCGAAAAAAATGTCCGGAATAAAATTTACGTATTTTTTGCCGTAGAATCCGATTCCGCAATAAAAAAAGGGGTTTCCATTTGAAATTTTGCCCCTCGCCCCACCCACAGGGTGGTGGGTGGGGAGGTCAACTTGATATCAGTAGATAGTTTTTGAAAAATTTTTGACACGTATTTTTTATTTTTTCGATTTGATGCAAACTGTTCGAGATTTTCCACCGTTCCCATACTTTTCTGACACCCGGTATATAACAGTATTAGGAACAAGACCCAAAAAAGAAAAAGTTCGCATCTAACCAGTGTCCGCAACATCCCTTATTTTGGTAAAAACCTCTCTCCGGTGGTACTTTCTGGTGGTTTTTCTTAATTGTCTCGTAAACCGTTATTCAAACGTAAAAAACGTAGGTATAAGATCAAAAATGTTGCCATTAAATTCTACACAAAAACTGTTATAAAGTCGAGGCAAGAATTCAAGCGATGCACGTCACGAGTGATCTCATTAAAGAAATGTTAATACTAACATAATTTTTAATCATTAATTACGTTAAAAAAAAGTAATTCTTGACACCCAGTTATTAAGCTTTTTTCAGACATAGGTACAGTTTAATGGGGCTTCATGATTCTTAGCAGTATTGTCTTATTTATAGAATCGATCTGTGGCGTGCATCGCTTTAATTCTTGCCTCGACTATATCAGCATTTACCTATTCGTTACTCAGTTCTCGCAAATAGCGTTCAAAGTTAGGGGTAGCGGTTATAAGGTTATCAGGCCATTAAAATATGTGGAATTAGGTTTTAATATAATTACAAGTTATAATATACCTACATAGGTAAAATTATCTAGGTAAAATTTTGCTAAATTATTTATAGAACACAATAACTGAGCATTTTATAATTTGAGCTCGTTTCCACACCACCCATGAGGCCTCTTGGTGCGTTTTTTATTTTAAATGGGGAGTAGGCCTACTCCACTGACGTTTCGATTCTTTATTCGTTTGTTGGATCCTGTTCATTTAACATTTCCTCAGGTGGTAAACTTAGGCAACCTTGTCCATGGCAGTTGGAGCACATAGTTGAACAACATAACCCTACTCGCTTACCTCAACCCTTTTTACAGTTGCACGATATAACTTTTTAAATAAAAACTGAAGCATGCGCCTCTGTATTAAAAACTGGTGATAAAATATTGCCCATTTTTTTCCAACCCCACTGTGTTGTCTGCATATTTTTTCCAGGCTAAGATTGATTTTGGTGAAATACCCGGTAAGAGTGTTGTTTCAATGATGCAGATGTGGGTGGCAATTTAGATAAAATTACAGCATGATTGGATTGATCAAACAGCTTATTAAAAGAAGTAAATCTGCAGCTGTTCAATAAAGTTTCCGTTCATTCAGCTTTATATAACACAAGTGTGAATTTCTCATCAGCACTTTTAATCTGATCTTTCGTAGATTCGGGGTTATTGAAAATATGAATAACATCTTCCAAATCCTTTCTCTTGTTTAATATACCTATTATTTGTAATTTCCTTTTTCGAAAAAAGCAGAGGTGATATCACAACCACTAAACGTGTGTGCAAAAAGAACAGTTTTTTAAATATTTTCAATAACATTGAATGATTGTAAATCAAAAGATCTAGAAATCCTTTTCTTCATATATCATTGGGCTGGTTTAAAAAATTTTTGAAAACAGAATATCTTTACCTTGAAGAGCAAGGGCAATAATAAGGGCGAGAAGATCGACATTCTGACCAACTACAACCATACTCAAGCGCGGTCATAGGGGAGGGGGTAGCATTGTTACCTCGCTAATTTTTTAATGAAAGGCTAGTTTTTTTGCTAGTAGAAAGGCTACCAAAATTTACCCCCGCGAACCCTTATAAACAACCCTCTGAAACGGAAAAATTCAGTTTTTTGCTAATATCTCGAAAAATAATGAAAAAAAAACGGATAGCACCACGTGAAAGAGCGGGAAAATTTACAATATATATATATATATATATTTTACCTACAAGCTTTTTTGACCGTTTTAGACAAGTTTTCAAGTGAAAATTTCCTAACCCTAAAAAATGGAAAGAATACCAATGATTTAAAAGTAAATTTTTTTATATGGAGTGGAGAAAAATGATAAAGCTTAACTTTCACGTGCAATTTATAAGCAATAAAAATTATAAAAATTAAAAATAAGTATACCATTGGAAAGCTGAATTCTTCCTATTTAAAATGCTACCTTTTTTTCGTTTTTAATAGGTACAAATTGTCTTTATTATGTAGCGGTGGTCGAGAAATGCTTTATTTCCCTGTGCGACGCGCTTGAAATATTGAGCGAACTGTAATAATTTCTCATTCTAAGGGAAAAATTTATTTAAAGAAACTTTTATGCTCTTTCACATGGTTCTATCTGCTTTTTTTTTCATTATTTTTCAAAATATCAGCAAAAAACTGAATTTTTCCGTTTCAGAGGATTGTTTATAAGGGTTCGCAGGGTAAATTTTGGTAAACTTTTTTGAGTCACTTTCTACTAGCAAAAAACTGGCCTTTCATGGAAAAATTGCGAGGTAACAATTAATTCCGACTTAAAACCCCTAGCAACGGGGCTATTAATAGACATTTCTTATCGGAAAATTTTATTATTGAGAGTTATTCAGAATTGTCTAAAAACCTTGAGTCTAAAATTTCATCAAAATTTTAAAAATATTAAGATTTTGTTTAAAATAATATCCAAGTCCAAAAAGTAATGTTTTTTTGCTTAGAAAAGTTTGTTTTGTTTTAAATTAAACGCAAGCTGTCATGTGTTTGTCAAATAATCTGTAAGTTATTTAAAATGATGTTTTCGGACTGACATTTATTTTAATAAAATAATTTTTTTAAATTTTGATGAAATATTGGACTAAAGGTTTAAGACAATTCTGAACAACTTTCACAAATAAATTTTTTCGATAAAAAAATGCTAGTATTTTTTAAATTTTTTTCGTTTATCTTGGTATTACAGGCGACTTTGCATTTATAAGGGGCGGATGTTTTTTAACCATAAGTACTTCTTACTTTGTTCTATATTTGTGTAAGATTTGTTCCAAATCGGAAAACAAAGAAAAAAGTTATAATATAATTACACTTTTAAGTACAGCATACTGTATATCACCAAAACTAAAATTTAAAACAATAGAAAATATCTCATAAAAATACTGTGTTATGTTGTGTATGTCTTTTGTATTTTATTTTTTTTATTTATTTTCATAAGAGATATTTTGTAATTACAAGTATATGTTTATTTTATAAGCGTTTTTATATATTTCATTTTAATAGAATTAAATTTTGTTTAGTAAGTGATTAAATTTTTACCTATACGTGTTGAAATTAAGAAAAATCGCTAAAATGTATCACCGGGGACGTTGCGGACAATGGTTAGATGTGAACTTTTTTGTGTCTGTTTCTAATACTATTAGGAATATAAGTATATATAAGATGTAAAAACTTTGTAAATCATTTCTCCTATTCTATGCTTTTATGTTTAATTTACGTGTACTATAGTTACTGTGGGAAAAGAAGCTGTCGCGTCGGTCGATTAGGGTGCACTTATGTCACATGTATCGCACTATAGATTCATAGTCTCAATCGTCCAAATTTTTTCCAGTATACCTTGAAATTGATTAAATCTGTTATATTAAAAAATGTATTGAAGATTCGATTTGTCCAAATCACCCCATTAAAATAAATTTAAACTAGGAATGTGGCATGTTTTCTCTTAAATTCTTATTGGGGCTGGATAATACACACAGATTTAGCTCAATTAATAACTGAAATGTTGTAGTAAATCAGTTACTATGAAACTGGCTGTATTTGTTTTAGGTACTGGTACAGTAAGACCATTGGGATTTGATACCTCCGGACACTCACCTGGGTCTAGTCATGCAGGGCAACATGTAGGAGCACCAAAACAAAATACTCCTCTTGGCAATCCGCCACCATACACTCCAGGTATGTTCCCCTTGTTTAAATACTACACAATCAAAAAGTAGTCAGACACAAGTTGACAATTCAATTTATTATACAATCCCCATATGAAGCATATTCGAAACAAGCTTTTAAAGTTTTTCATTTGTGTGGTTATAAAACGCAAGCTGTTTTAGGGCAAATGGATACAGTTATAAACATTGGAAATCTGCTCAAATAATTCCATATCATATCAGTTTCTGTGTTAAGCGAGTTTTCAAGTTTTGAGGTTTCTCTAATTTTTGTTCTGATATATACAGCTATATGGTTTGTACCTAAATCTTTTTTTAATCTTAATTACCCTTGATTGAGAAATGTAGACTTACTAGACTTTGTAGAACGATTTCTCTAAATTTTTATAAAACTTTTCGTCTTTGACTCGGAATAATTATCGAAAAAATGTTTTGATATAAAAACATAAGAATATCATTTTAAAATGCATTTACATATGTTTTCGAGGTCTAATAGTATTAGTCTTGCAGTTAATAACAAAATATATAGACTCCACGGAAAACCACAAGAACTAGTGAAGCAAGAATCAAAGCTTGTTAAAATATATAGGATACAGCTTATTTTTTGTGAGCTGTGTATAATATACCATTTTACCGATTTTCTTTTATGATAGCACAAGCACCCAAACACTGAATTCCTAAATTTAGCGAATATCATCTGGTTTATGTTTAGTCATCTCCAGATAATATCAATATTGCTGGCGAAATATTAGTCGATTACAGTTGTTTCGGTGTTTGTGAAAACCACTGCAGTTTAAGTGTTACAATAAGTATTTCAACCCTCTCATCAACATTTGTTTATATCGTTTAAAAATGATTTTTTTAAAACTTAGGTGGCTACCACGGACAAAATCCCCCTCCTTACAACCCTCACTATAACCCCGGAGGATATGGTCAAGCCCCTCCATACAACCCAGCAGGACACGCCCCAGGTTACAATCCAGCAGGGTATGGACAACCTCCAGCGTATAACCCGGCAGGATATGGACAACCCCCAGCGTATAATCCGGGAAATTACCATCCGCAGGGAGGTTATCACCCTCAAGGTAGTTATCATCCTCAAGGTGGAGGAGGCGGAGTCACAGTAATTAATAATAATATCAATAATCATCATGGAGGGTATGGAGCCTATGGAGGAGGTTACTCTCCTCCTGTATACACAACACACGACACAGGAAGTACCGCCTTGGGATTTTTCTTGGGATACTCCTTAGCAAAAATATCCACACCAAGTTACTTTTATCACGGCAATTCCTACGATAATTCAGCTCCAAGATATGACCATTACACCGTCCATCATTATTACCACAACAACCAGGATGTACCCAAGGAAGCAACCATCCAACCTAACGCAATTGTTGCCTGCGTTGGCGACAGTGGCTCTTTCTGCCCGGCGAATACAACATCATTATGTACAAATAATGGCGCAGTCATGTGTGTGGCGAGTGCCTTGTCAACAATCCCTTGCACTAATGAAAAACAAACAAACTGTGTCAAAAGTACCGTACCTTGTAAGGACAATAATGCGCCAGAGTGTAAACAGTCTGCTCAGAATACGACATCCATCGCGATTCCTTGTATTTCCACTGCTAAAATTTACGGAGATATTAGCTACGTCAACAACAGCATCGTTATTTCCAATCACTCAGAGCATAACAGTACATCTTCCAAGTCGTCGCCTACAATTGACAGCAACACCACAACTACTAGCAATACAACGGAAGTCAGTAGCATTATCACAACAACCGAATCCGGTACAAATTACACTAGTACTACAAGTACGCTAGTAAATGCATCAACTACAACTAGTACAACGGATGGCAAACAAGGACCAGCTCAGATATTTTGCGTGACGATTTTAGCTCTACCGGCCGAAAGGAAGTTGACAGAAGGAGAAAAGGTGGTGCAATTTTCTAAAAATGTATTTTCAAATTTTGTTGTTAAAGCGCTAGGAATTAAATAGTGACAGATTTGTGTCAATTTTAATGTATATAACAATAGTAATATATTATGTGTGAATAGGAATATCATAAGTAACAAGCGTTATATTTATCCAAACCACACCAATTTCCAGGACGTAGACTTGGATAAAAGCAATGTACTAAGTATTGCAATATTTGAGAAATTTAAAAGTAAATTAGAAAAACTAATGTGTACCTATTAAATATTAAGGCCTGGAACGGAGTATATCTGGTTGCCTAATAATCTTATTACCTTATCTCTTATTATTTCGTCGAGTTTAGATTTAATTTTAAATACAGATGTTCATAATATGGAGGTCAAAACCTTTTGTAACTCGAATCGAAGTTACTTAGTACCTTCGAATCGAATAAGAATGTCTTAGCCATTTTCTTACATTTACAAAAGGCCCTTGACGCAATTTCTCACATTCATCTATTACGCAAACTAGACAAAATAGGTATCAGAAGGAAAGTATATGATTTATTTAAAGACTATCTAGTCAGCAGATCACAGCAAGTCAAAGTAGATAATGCTGACAGCACAACAAAAATAACAAGAACTGATGTTCCCAAGGAACTATCATAGGTTCTAGCTTATTCCTTATATATATAAATGATCTTTTACAGAAAAATTATGCACGCATTATTATATCGGATGCAGTCGACACGGTATTTATTTGTGCGGAAGAGGCTTGGAACAAAACAAAAGACACTGCGGCAATTAGAAAAGTTAAAACCTGGATAGACACCAATCTTCTTAAGCTAAACATTACAAAAACTAAATATATCTCCTTTTCCCCAGCTAAAGTTGGAATCCCCATCTACAACCTAAAGACCATACTAAACAACAATACTCTGCTAGTCACATACAACAGCTTAGTTGAATCCATAATGAGATATGGCATTATAGTATGGGGTTCTGCTTACAGATAACACAAAATTATGTCCTTAGATTAATTTTTAATAAAAAAGCCTAGAAAAAAGCACCGAAAGCTGCATCTTTACATCTTTACTGAAAATCAGTTACTCGATGTAGCGGGTCTATACATGCATGTTGCTATGGCCTATGCATATAATAAGAAGGAAACTCTTGGATTCATTGTTGAACATCAATAGGGCAAGCAACGCGTATAAGGTACCATTTTATAATAAAAAAATCTCTCAAAAATGCATAAAACGCAACGGAATCAAGTTATATAATAAGCTTCGATCACATATAAAACAATGAGAAAAAATCGTTTCAGGATAGAAACTAAAGAATATCTTATAGACAACCACACTACGCTTCTATCCATCTTATCATGATGTATTGTGCGGGAAACATATAATTGAGAAGGGGGTGCGAGGTGAGACGCTAAGAAGGCGGACCACATGGTTGACCTCTCTCATTTTAATGCATACGACATAAAAGACATAAAGCTTTCATCGAGAAGGGAGGTGCCAGATCAGACGCTAAGAAGACAAACCCCCAAACCTTCTCTCTCATTTTAATGCACGCAACATAAAAGATGTAAGACGTGATGATGCATTGGTACTGCCCACCACTATTCCCACTATGTCTGTGATTGTTTTCATTTATCGTTTTCCTCTACAATAACATAAACACGATACACACTACTTCTTATACTATAGTCAAATCTTCTAGAATATCACATTTAATTATAGGTAATAAATAAAACTGTATTCTTATCCTACACCATCCCAAATTGTTCATATACATTTTGTACACACCTTATTATATATAGACTCATATTGCAAATTAGATAGATATTATACACTCACTTTAGTGATTTTTTTCTATGTTATTATTATTATATTAAAGATGCAACATTAATAGACAGAGAAACGAGAATGTAAATACTACTGAACACAATACGAGGTCTCTTCAGGTGTCACTTTGATTGTAAACTAGGTCAAGGCATATTACCTTGATTTTGTAAAATTTGTTGCTGTAATAAATAAGTAAAAAAATGAATATCTGATCACTAAATTAAGAAGCTTCGCAAATCTACTATTTTTCGTTCATTTCGAGATTTCACGACTTTTCACGATTTTCATAAAGTTTATAACCTTGGAAGTGTCGACGAGATGATCAGTTTTTGGAATATTAGTCTATTACATTTGTTTGACAAATATGCACCTCTTAAATCTGTTGGAATAACAAACCTTGTGCTCCGTGGCTGACGGATAATTTAAAAATTATGATGAGGTTAGAGATAAGGCACTTTTAAACCTTAATAAAACTGATAGGTACTGCTTGGAATGACTATAAAAATAACAGAAACCTAGTTAATATCTGGATTAAAACAGAAAAAAGGGCACTTAAAATATCAATTTAAAAAAGATCCTAAACTATTTTGGAATACACTGAAAGCTCTAAATATTAGCCCAGATGTAGACAGCCCTTGGTCCACAGTTGCTGATGCAAATTCGTTTAATGACTTTATAAGCAGTTGACCTAAAATACCTTTAAATAGATAAATAGAAATCAGAAGTACATGTAAATAGTAAATTTTCAAATGTACTTAATCTTAATCAGGGGGTTCCACAGGGTATCATCTTGGGCCCTCTATTTTTTGCTATTTACACGACCGATTTCCACAATTGTTAAAGTATTGTAAAATGCACCAGTAGGCTGATAACATGCAAATTGATTTTTTTTTAATTAATTGAAGAGACATTAGACACGCTGTCTCAAAAATAAACTTCGATCTGCTTAGCATATCTAAGGTGTCTAAGGCGTATAAATTAGTTCTCAACGAATCTAAAACAGAATTATTAGTTTTCGGAACATACAAGGAGAATGTTGCAAGTAATTCTAACTTCAACATTATTGTCAACGAGGTGTTCTTAGTTCCTACTAGTTCTTGTAAGAATTTGGGACTATACCTGGATATCAATCTTAAATTCACTATGCATGTCAACAGTCTGCTTCAAAAATCATATTATAATTTAAAAACAGGGGCGAGCGTGGGTGCGTCTTTACTATGTACATACTTCGATATGCGATGTAAAGTAACGTAAGGCGCGGTTAGTAGTTGGATGGGTGACCGTTCCAACTGTTATAGGGTATTTGCAAAAAAATGCAAAATTAACAAAAAATTCAGATCAATTCAGGCACTATGGCAAACCATGTAAAAAAAGTCAACCTGACCCAGTTCACATCAAAAACTACATCCAAGGTCACGAAAAATCAGGAAAAATTCACAAACACTATAATTCTAAAGTAACGTAAAATCACCGAAAACACACTTTCAACATTCGTTCTAGTAATTTTAGAAAGAAAACTTTACAAAAAGCACCCCTTAAAAATACAACCCCCTCATAGTCATCAAATAGATCAATACCACTATCCGTACCTATAACCGCAATATTTTATATCGTTTTATTAACTTTTTCAGACCACTTTACGTTTCGAATCTCGTTACTTTTTGACAACCCCTCATATACTTCAACTTACCTTAAAACTCAACATTCTACTTCATTTCATTCAATTCTTGCAACCGTTTAATTTTTTTAAATCTTATTATTTTTTGACACCCCCTGTATACACCAAACCACGTTCCCTACCTCGAGTCGATTCAATTAATATTAATATTTCAAATTTCATTACTTTTCAATCACCCCTCGTAAAACTACATACAATATCTCGATATCTCCGCCCAAACTCGATGCGTGCCTGTGGAGCATTATCATATCTTATTTCCAGCCACCTCGCACCTATCAGGAACATTCTCATGTCATTTCAACTGTTAAACGTCTGACCTTCGTGACAAGCTTACGGGGTCCTTTCAGATCATTAAAATTTCCGTCAATCAAACTTCAATATTTCCAAGACCCGAATTGATTCGAACTTCTTTTTCATATCGAAAAATTCTCCTTTTCGTCGCCGATTTTTCCATATGACTTTCATCGCAAAATTTCAACTTTTAGTAAACTATTGCGCAATATTGTGAAATATTTCGCAATCGTGCCGATCCAGACTCGATGGTGTCAAATCCAGCTCTAAATAAGGGGTAAAAACGTTCGTGCTAGGTTCATGGGGCACGAAAAACGCAGCTAACAGTATAAATGTTATATTAGAAATATACTATGATATATAATATCACTGAGACAGGCTTAACCTTCTCAAACATATCATGTTACAGATTGCGTAACAGCTCTTCTCTAATAACCGCTCACGTTGGCTGAGCTTAATGTTTCTTTCTTGGTAATCTCTTATCATGCTGAATTGCCAATTCAATACTCTTTGTTCTCTAATGTTATAAATATAACCAACAGACACCTGTACCTTCAGTCTTATACTCACATTTGGTCGAATACATTCTAAATTTATTATTGTTTATTATTATACAAAGAGTCAAGCTTGACTCCAATAAGTGAATAAAGTTTTTAAAAAGCTATTTCAAGAATCCACTATCTAACATTGGCGCAGTCGTGGCGGATCTGAAGAACACGCACAGTTCGGGGGCCTAACCAGTGGAAAACATATCGGAAGGAACAAGGAGTTCATCTGGAAAAGGTGCCTAACCTGAAGAAAAGAGACCCTGGAAAAAGGAGAAATTCCTTAGCTGTCGTGGTGGATCCCAATCCTTTACTCAGAAGAATCTACGTTCACAAAGAAACAATAATAATAATTCAACAAGCAACAAAGCAACATATCAATCAATCAACAAATTAGCAAGTAAGAATTCATCCCAGTCGAGAAGTTGGTGTCTTCGGCAGTGTAGGAGACCTCTGTGGAAGGAATACCTAGTAACGCCCCTGGCAGAGAAGACCGCATTGTAACAAAGTTCACGGAGCAGCATTCAACTTCAATCCAGACGTGTGGAATGGAAATTTTAATGTAAGTAGATTTTAAGAATCATCTCGATTATTTTGCATATTTTTCTTATAAAAAAACAATTCAATTTAACGAACAGCAGTTCTAATATTCAAATAATAATTTCATTCAGAAGTAATATAATATTTTATTTAAAATTTATGTGACCTACATAAATAACTATACCGTTCCTATCTTAACATTATTTTTATCGTAATATCATATACTCTTTAAGTACGAACTTATCTACATTTCCTACATAAATAATTATAATCACATACCATTTTTATCTTAACATTATTTTTATCATAATATCATATATCATATAAAGGTTAAGTTTACGTCTTACTTGACTGTGAAATAAAATAAAACCCACATGTTCTATACTGTTTAAATGCACATTAGTATATAAAATTTCAGTGACATTATTCCCAACTAAAAATACTTTTTAAATTAATCCAATTATCCTTGTAATTAAATTTTGAAATATTATAAAATAAACAGCACATTCTTTTACATATAATATAAAATTACCAATTGTCAGTAGCGTACTAGCTCAAATTGAAAAAAGTGTTTTAAGTTATTTAATTATCTAAATAATATAAACAAAATGGCTACCACCACAAACGTAAGCAATTCCAATGCAAACAATTCAATCACGGCGAACGAAACTATAAATATTGAACCTTACAGGTTAAGTGAGATTTTTTCGATAGTCCCGGAATTCGATGGAAATCCGATATTTTTACAAACCTTTATTAGTGCGTGTATTTACGCGAACGGAATGTCTATAGAAGACCAACGTGTTCTACTTGCTCTGCACATTAAAAATAAACTTCGGGGAAAAGCCGCCGAGTTAGTAAACTCCAGGAACCCTGCCACCTGGGCAGAAATTAAAAGCCTACTCGAGGCCCACTTCGGTGACTCCCGCGACTTGACAGCCCTTATACAGGACTTACAACGCATTCACCAACTACCCAACGAAACCGCACTAATATTCGTATCAAGACTACAAACGCACAACGCGAAAATGCACGCAGCAGTGCAAAAGCAGACTCTAACTTTAGAGGAAAAAACTGCTCAATGTAACCTCATCGAAAACATGACATTGACCACCTTACTGACTGGATTAGAACCCAAGTTAGGGCAAATTATCAGGGCTGGCAATCCTAGTGATATGCTAGATGCAATAAATCGCATCAAACGTGAGTTGCAATTGTCGTACTTCGAATCGCAAAAATTCTCCAATAAAATTCAAAATAGAAGTCCCGTTCAAAATCAGCAGAGACGCCCAAATCTCCCACCATTTTGCACATTCTGCAAAAGGAATGGGCACAGCTTTAACGAATGCCGCACGAGACAAAACCACCAATTTTCACAACCCAATTTCACACCAAACGCCTATTCCAATCAGGCACAAGCTCCTAGACAGCACTTCCAGAGTGTACCTAATCAAGCAAACTTTAGACCACAGAATTCCCAAAATTTTTCTAATCAACAACGCAATTATCCACAACAAAACAGGCCCTCAGCTATCAGGCCAAATCCTAACTTCCACCAGCAGAGACCTTCTGCCATACAACCGAACCCGAATTTCAATAGATTTAACCAACAAAAAACCCATCACCTAAACCAAGAAACTTATGATAATTATTCAGATTACCCAAACCAATACGAAGATTACTCTGCAAATCAATCCGTAAATTATTCTACCAATTATTCTCCTGATTATCAATCTCAAAATAATGATGACTACGATTTTCCAAACGGACAATGTGGGCATTATACTGCTAATTCCCAATCCCAGGAACATGAGAATTATACTGTTAATTCTCAGCAATACGAGGATTATACTGCTAATCCTCCGGATTTTTACACAGGCCCGGAGTATTCCACGAATACTCCAACACAACAAACAGACGAACTAGACCAAATTTCTCGCCAAGTCCAAGCGATAAACCTCCAGGAGAGTTTCGACCCAAACCTGAACTTCCCGGAAAACCAATTCATGTAAAAACACCCCGCTACAAACTAAATATCGTAAATTCCAAAAATTTATTTTACATAGAAGACATCACTAAACGTTTCAAAATTATTGTCGACTCAGGTGCAGGTATTTCTGTATTTAAAACCAAAACAGCGGAAAGGTACAAACAAAGATATCCTAAAAACGTAATTATACAGGGTATAACAGATGAAAAAATTAATATCACCGAATCTGTTCTAATACCATTCAATTCAAATGACCCATACAAGGTTTATGTTCACGACCTAGATATAGAATTCGATGGACTATTAGGTGCAGACTTTCTAAAATATTATAAGTGTCATGTGGATTTTGAAAATAATCTACTTATTACCAATTTTAAAACCGTACCACTATTTGAGGTGACTGAGGTAACATCAATCAGGAACCACAATAATTCTAACGAAAACAATAATCCAGGTATTAGAATTTCAAACCCAAATTTAAATGTTAAAAACCAAAATGTAATTTCTATCGAACCACGCACAGAAAAGATTTTTAAACTTAAATGCAATTTACAAAATACCGAAGCTATACTAATAGCCCAGGAAAATGAAAAGGTACGTTTACCGAATGCCATTGTCAAAATAGACAACAATGGTGAATTTTTGACAACGATAATAAACGCAAACGCGATTCCAAAAACAATACATTTCTCGGATCTTAAACTTGAACTCGTTCAAAAATTTAGATCAATATTTAACGTAAATCTTCAAAATCCGGATTCCCAATACATAGACCGAAACTACGAAATAAAAAATCAATTACGCTTAGATCATTTGAACGACGAGGAGAGTGAATTAATTACTCAACTCTGTTTAGACTTTTCAGACATATTTTATCTAGAAGGTGACAACTTGACATTTACCAACAAAATCAAGCATTCAATAGACACTAACGATTCTAAACCAATTTTCACTAAATCTTATCGTTACCCCCAAATTCACAAACAAGAAGTAAAATCACAAGTTTCAAAAATGCTCGACCAAGGCATTATCCAGCCTTCAATTTCTCCCTGGTCCTCCCCAGTTTGGGTAGTCCCCAAAAAACTAGACGCTTCTGGTAAACAGAAATGGCGCGTCGTAGTTGACTACCGAAAATTAAACGAAGTAACGATAGGTGATAAATATCCTCTACCTAACATTTCCGACCTTTTAGATCAATTAGGCAAATGCCAATATTTCACGACTTTAGACTTGGCCTCTGGCTTCCATCAAATTGAAATCGATCCCAAAGACATTCAAAAAACCGCTTTCACAGTCGAAAATGGTCATTTTGAATTCGTACGAATGCCTTTTGGACTCAAAAATGCTCCATCAACATTTCAAAGGGTGATGGACAACATTTTACTAGGAATCCAAAACGAAAGGTGTCTCGTCTATATGGACGATATCATTATCTACTCCCCTACTATCCATGAACATATTTCTCGATTAACAGAAGTCTTCAAACGTTTACAAAAAGCCAACCTCAAAATTCAGCCAGACAAATGCGAATTCCTTCGCAAAGAAGTTGCCTATTTAGGACATCTTATTACAAAGGATGGTGTAAAACCGAACCCTGCCAAAGTCGAAGCAATTCTAAATTTTCCTCAACCCAAAAATCAGAAAGAAATTAAATCTTTTCTAGGTTTAGCAGGCTATTATAGACGTTTCATTCCTAATTTTTCCAAAATTTCAAAACCCTTGACTAAATTGCTACAAAAAGATATACCTTTCAATTTCGACAATGACTACAAATTCATTTGAAACCCTAAAACAAACCTTGACAACTACTCCGATATTGATCTACCCCAACTTCGATGAACCTTTTGTCCTAACTACAGACGCTAGTGCATTTACAATAGGTTCTGTACTTTCACAAGGAAGTATAGGAAAAGATTTGCCGATCGCATACGCATCTCGAACTTTATGCGGCGCGGAAACTAAGTATTCAACCATTGAGCGTGAACTTTTATCTTTGGTCTGGAGTGTAAAGCATTTTAGGCCATATCTATTCGGAAGGAAGTTCAAACTCGTCACCGACCACCGACCACTCACTTGGTTATTTTCCATAAAAAACCCAGGTAGTAGACTAGCGCGTTGGCGCTTAAAACTAGAAGAATACGACTACGAGATAATATACAAACCTGGAAAGATCAATAAAAACGCGGACGCGTTGTCCAGAATAAAAATCAATCACTTTTCAGAATGTTCCAAATTTTATTCAAAAATTCTAGCCGCAAACGAAGACTCAGACGAAGATGAAACCTCAGACAACGATGACGAAATTACCGACGAACAAATCGCCCGAGAATTTGACACATTTTCCCGACTTTACAAAACCAAATCTCTAATAGACTATTCCAAAATTCAAATCACAAATAAACAACTATTTGATCGAGAAAATAAAAATATCATAACGTTTTTCCAACAAAACAACTTGACAGACCTTCACCATCAAATTATCGAGGATATTTTCGAAGAAAACCCCGAATTCTATAACAATACAATTAATATCGTTTCCAGCAAATCGACCCGACAAAGAAACTACTACATTATCGCTCTACCTTTCGACCCAGAGTCTGTGGTAGAACATCTATTTTTAACACTTTACAAACATCGAAACAAATTAGACCTTTCCAAAACTTACCATGTTGAAAACAATCTAGACTTTCCAATTCTCGAAATCCTATCATTTATTTTTGCAGAAAAAGATTTAAAACTAATCATTTGTCAAAATTTATTACGAACTCCCGATGAAGACCAACGTCCGATCATTCTCGACCAGCATCACACCGGAAAAAATAATTTACATCGTGGAATAAACGAAACAATACGTAGAATCAAAAATAAATATAATTGGCAAGGTTTAACAAAAGATGTCGAAAATTTTATAAAAAACTGCGAAACATGTCAAAGAACAAAAGTCTGTCGTAAGAACCTCAACAATCCCTTAGTAATTACCGAAACCCCTAAAACTCCATTTGAGAGAGTTAATATCGATCTATTCGAATTTCCCACGAGAAACTATGCACTAACCATCCGCGACGAGTTAACAAAATTTACTCAAGCTTATGCTGTCCCAGACAAAAGTGCAAAATCAGTTGTAAACACCCTGTTGCTATATTTCCAACACTATGGCACCCCATTAAGAATTCATTGTGATTACGGCGGTGAATTCGATAATAATTTATTAAAAGATCTTTGTACTCTCTACGACATAAAATTAACATACTCCAGCGTAGGACACCCTCAATCCAATGGATCTATCGAACGATTCCATGCCACCCTAGCGAAAATGATCAGAATACATAAAACAGAGAATCCGAACGAACATCCTTTCACAATATTACCATACGCGGTAATATGTTATATCAACTCGGTAAACAAAACTCATGGCTTTACGCCATACGAGCTTATTTTCGGACATACAGCTAACCGACCACCCGAAACTCTTTATAACCAGAAAGACCTGATTACCAAATACGTTAGAGACCTTAACAACCGGATATCCCACTATTACAAAATTGCGCGAAGTCGAACAGAAGCACAAAAACAAAAAGCCAAAGTTCGATTCGACAAAAACATTCCCGAAAATCGACACACATATAATATTGGCGACAAAGTGTACGTCAAAGAATCACAAATAAAAAACAAATTACAGAACCAATTTAACGGCCCCTTCGAAATTTTAGAAACTTCTCAGAATTCTGCAACATTATTAAATCCGGAAACAAACCAAACGACTAAAGTAAACTTTGACCGAATGAAACCTTATACTGAAAATTAAATTTATTTTCATTTTTTTCCTGCTGTTCGGATCAGCACTTGCTCAATTTAAAATAACACCAATTAACAATACAATTGGAGTATACTATCACCGAGACACAGACATTGTGATTTCTCACAAGAAATGGACTTTACTAGTACACAAAAACATATCTACCTTTAAGACAGCTTTCGACAAAAACGACAAGATCTTACAGACACTATACAACACACTCGACCCAACGTATCATTACATGAACGTCTTTTTAGGAGACGTAAAAATTCACCTCAGTTTATTGACACAAATTTCTCAATCAATACAATCAAAATTTGACGAAATTTACCTTGACACGAAACGATACAAGCGAGGAATACTAAACGGTATTGGAACAATTTTCAAATCAATAACTGGAAATTTAGATGCAGAAGATGGTCAGTATTATTCTGATTGCATCAACAAATTAAGTAATGACGAGCACCAACTCGAAAATTTAATCAAAAATCAAATATCTGTCACAACTTCAGTAATCAAAAATTTCAACGCAACCATTCAAAAACTGCAGGTTGATGAAGAAACTTTCAATAAAGATATTAAAAAAATCGAAACTTCAATTCTAGACATGACTAAAAACATAGAAAATATTCACGCAAAATTAAAATTTATAGAAATCTGCGAACAGCTTATGGCAAGCTATCTATTTATCGAAGATAACTTAAACGATATCCTGAATTCTATCACTTTCGCGAGGCTCAAAATAATTCACACATCGATTATAAACCCAAAAGACTTGGTAAATTCCTTACAGGAAATCTCACAGAACCTATAAAGGAACAATTTGCCACTTCCAATCAAATTATCAAAAGTTGCACAGTATTTAGACATTATAGAACTAAAAGCTTTTCAAACAAATTCAGATTTAATATTCGTATTAGACATACCTTTGGTAGACCCTCAAACCTATTCAGTATTTCAATTATATCCTATCCCTATTTTGGATAATAGAACTGGCTTATATCATATCTTGTCAACCTCTCAGAAATATATCGCGAGAGATGATGATTCTTTAATGTACTTAACCATCCCGGACCTCAGAGAATGCAAACCACTCTACTTCAACACTAAATTATGTCTAAATCTATTTTCATACCCCATTGATGATAATGCCATTTGCGAAGCCCGTCTCTTCAAGAACCTCAAAACTCTGCCAGGAAGCTGCCAGACATCATTCATCATCGGCCAAGGATACAACGTCCAAAAGATAGACGAAAATACGTGGCTGGTTATCAACGCAGAACCATTACAGGCAACCATCAATTGTCCAGAAAGAAGTTCGAAAACTGAAGTCATCTACAAAAACTCAATAGTGAAATTACAACCTAATTGTTACGCCTTTATAGGCATCACAAAAATCCAAGCCAGTACCGACGAAGTAACCGACGTAAACGACGACACTCATCCCATCCAAATTCGATTCGAATGCTGCAACAAAATTCCAAACAACATTAGAGCACCAAACCTTAAACCATTAAAATTAAACAACCTTAACACAGAAGATCTCGAAATTGCCAAACACAAATTGGACCAATATTCCAGAGATCTAGACGATTTAATCAACGAACCATTCGTAATAAAACACATATCCTGGTTCACCTACTTCATCATTGTGCTAATATTTGGACTGTTATTTCTGTACCTATTTTGTAAGTGCAGAACAAAAAGACGAAGACTAGCCATCGATGTTTCTGCATCACCCCCATCTCCACCTAGGCCTAACAAACCCCACAGGACATTTGCTAACCTATTCCCTTCACGAAGACGACCTACCTTAAGGAGAGAAGACAACGAAGCCGAAGACATAGAACTTACATAAAGATGAACTGTTTTGTGCCTTTTACTGACTTTTAGTGCTGGACTCTTCAGTGAACCATATTTTATTCATTTAATCATTACATTTCATTATTTTACTTATCCCTTGTTAATTTCAATTGCATTAACATTTTTATACCATTTTCATTTAAACCTATCATGCGTATATTTTAGGCTTTCACGGTAAAGCCATATTTTAACCCTGGGAATATTTTTATATTATCCCATTTTTACAACAAACTTATTATGTTTGTATTTTACGCTTTCTTGCTAAAGCTATATTTTAACTCTAACATTTTTATGTTATATTATTTTATGAATCAAGCTTATTGTGCTTGCATTTCATATTTTAGACGCTAAGGTTATATTCTGTATTTTAAACCTTACAATTTAACATTTTTATACTCTTTATATTTTTCCAAATTGTACCATTATCTTTTATATACATTTTATATTCATTTCAAAAGTTGTTGCATAAAACACCAATTTTTTTTATAAGGGGGAAGCTGTAATATTAGAAATATACTATGATATATAATATCACTGAGACAGGCTTAACCTTCTCAAACATATCATGTTACAGATTGCGTAACAGCTCTTCTCTAATAACCGCTCACGTTGGCTGAGCTTAATGTTTCTTTCTTGGTAATCTCTTATCATGCTGAATTGCCAATTCAATACTCTTTGTTCTCTAATGTTATAATATATGTTATAACCAACAGACACCTCTACCTTCAGTCTTATACTCACATTTGGTCGAATACATTCTAAATTTATTATTGTTTATTATTATACAAAGAGTCAAGCTTGACTCCAATAAGTGAATAAAGTTTTTAAAAAGCTATTTCAAGAATCCACTATCTAACATAAATACCGGTGCACAGCAAGCCCAAAACAAGTTTCGTTTTGACAGTGACTCCTGTGTTAAGTACTCGCGAAGTGGTCTAGTGGAAAATATAAGTTTCAAAAAGTGATTATTTGTGTAATAAGCTGATTATGCTATTGCATGGGTCCGGTTACTATTTAACTAATGTTGTAGCTAGGCTTTCCTATTCCCAGTCCCTGCATACTTTTCGTGACAAACTATTCAATTCTAGCTTCCCAGGCCGAAACCTGGTTAAAAAGAGTTAGTTTTAAGTCTTCGCCTTAAGTGGCCCCAACTAGTTTTAAGAAACACTTCGCCTTAAGTGGCCCCTTTCTATTCTCTTCATCCTTCTAAGTGAATTTTTTCCGATTTGATTATTTTTAAACATTTTTTAAATTTATTTTCAAAGCAACCTAAGACAGAATTTCTGTTGTCTATTAGTTTTCTAATTTCCGAAAAGAAAACTTGTAAAATAAAATAATTCCTTCTTTAACTCCGAATAAATAATTTTATATTGTCGTTTAAATAATAGTGTTTAATTTCAAGAAAAATCTTACACAGGGTGTAACCGTTGACCCTGTACTAGCTGTAAAAGTCAAATTAGTGCTAATTAAAGCAAGTTTTAATCAAGTGTTAAAAATAGTGCAAACTCCAATATACAGGGTGTAGCAATTGACCCTAACAGCACTACCAGAAATCAAACCCTGAGATTCTATAAGTGCACGAATGCCCTCTCTAGGGTCTCAGCTCTAAACCCCCTCTGCAACAATTTTTATTTTCCACAACAAGAGGGCCTGATTCGTGTTCACAACGAAGACCGCGTCCTCGCGTCACACATCTTGTATATCAGTGTATGCGCGGAAGCGATACAACCTTAGGCGAGGCTTGTATAGGGGATATACCATCCTTCGGAGGGGATGTAAAACCGTCGGTCCCTTGTATATTAAATGTTAGGCAAGTAAAAAATCCCTACTGGAAGAGGTTCGGCAAAATTCCTGGTTGGGGGTAGCTCGTCTACAGGCGTCGGTGTTAGGCCTCAGTAGCGGAAATGGGCCGACGTTAAATAAATGTATTAAAAAAAATATTGAAAAAACTGTACATCCATAGACTTCCTAAGCTCACATTTAAAATTAAGGCTTTATGATGCTTTAATACTTATTAATCTTACTTACTGTGACGCTTTTTTTACTTGCTTTGCTAAGTAAAGATAAAAATAGTCTACAAAAATTCAAAATTCCTGTTTGAGATTTGTTTATAATTTGCGAAAATTTGACGACATTTCAGATAAATTCAGAGAATCGCATTGGCTAAATTTGGATGAAAGTTTTCAATCCCATATGGCATGTCTAATTTACAAAACAAATAGGTTAAAACTCCCTGAGTAATTATTCGTTAAACTTGTTAAAGGTAGTCTGATAAGCGTGCAGAACACCCCCAATAAGTGCTCTAGAAACTGAGTAACCGATTTGGTCGAGGTAACCACTTCTAACTTGGTTTTTCTTAAAGTTAACATCGAAGAGTACTTACAGTAAAAAATTAGCCAAAGTTAGTTGATCGGAACATATAAATAACCGCAAAAAACTATAATTTTTTTATATCACAAATATTGTCGAATTTCATCTTCAACTCGCGATATCTCGACAAATAATGAATATTTTAGGATGAAGTTTTAGCACGATATTGTTCAAGTTATTCTTTGAGATATGGAATTAGTCCGAACCCTTATTTATTTCATAGATGAAAATAGTGATTTAAAAAAAAAAAAATTTGTCAAACCTAATTTTTTTTTTCAAACACAAAAGTTGTCTGATGAACTTTTAATACGATAATTTTTGACAAACTTATAATAAAGTACAATATTTAAAGAAGTTTTCTGTAAAGTTTCACGTATTCATATTGTATATATATAAAGTTACCGCACTTTGAAGTAGCGCAGCAGACATGTTGTTTGTGCGCGGCATGTTCCATTGTGGTGATTGCCATAGTTCAGGCGTTTACTATCATATCAATGCAATGTTTTATTACAAATTCCCTTTTTACAGGTTTTGATCTGCAATTACAAATATACTTTTGAAGCAGCTCCAAACTTGTTGGTCCTTCAAAATATATTGGCAAAAGTTCTTCATTTTCAAATTCCCAGCCAAAACCAGTCAGATTGAGTGCTTCAAAAATTGGTATGTGAGCATCACACCAATCGTGCACTTGCCAAAAACAACATTTCATGTGTTGATACAAAGCTGGGTACGATGGAGGATTTTTCAACGGAGGAGTTTTTTTTTCGAGCTAAGATTACTCTCACGTCGTTAATATTATTTTGTTTACTTTTGAAGTCATAAATTCCAATCACAAATTTTGTCCAAGCATTAACAATTTCAGGTGTTAATTTATTCTCAATTTGAGACATCTGGAGTAAATATTCTGTGTTCATTTTTTGTGTTACGTTGAGAGCTTTTTTCTTACCAATCCTGTAGAAAGCGGAAGTCGTATCGCATCCGGTTAATGCATGAATTATTGGTAATGCTAAACAAATACTACTTCCTAGTTCTTGGCATATAATATGTATAGGTATAAACCGCCGCAAATCCGTTTTGATGCTATTTTTTCCAGTTTGAAACCATACTTGAATTTTTGTATTTATTTTAAAATAATGTGCGATTAAAAGAATAAACACATCTGTATCTGGAGACTTAACGATCACTATCATATCCTCAGTGTCTAAGTATTGTTTAGAAATGTAGATCAGATGACAAATTATTTGAGAGTCAGCTTCAGCATGATTCGAAAATAAATCTGTAACCTCACATGTAAGTGAATTAGTGATATCTTTAGTTACAAGATGATTTTTGTATCCACCAGCCAAATATAATTCTCTATTATTAATTTTATCAGAAGTCTGAGGGATTTCAATATATATTTTTTTTTAAACATTTATTTAACGTCGGCCTATTTCCACTACTAAGGCCTAACACCGACGCCTGTAGACGAGCTACCCCCAACCAGGAATTTTGCCGAACCTCTTCCCTTAAGAAGAGTAGGGATCTTTTACTTGCCTAACATTTAATAGACAAGGGACCGACGGCTTTACATCCCCTCCGAAGGATGGTATATCTCCTACACAACCCTCGCCTAAGGTTGTATAGCTTCCGCGCATACACTGATATACAAGCCGCTAGAAGATGTGTGAGGCGAGAACGCGGTTTCCGTTGGAATGGTCACCATCCAAGTACTAACTGCGCCTGTCGTTGCTTTACATCGCATACCGAAGTATGTACATAGTAAAGACGCACCTACGCTCGCCCCTTCAATATTTTTTTCGATGTAGTCGCATAAAAATAGGTTCAAAGCATTTTTATTTGCATCTGTAGACATAACTTTATCCCAATCTGGTATAGGTCGACTCGCATTAATATCGTAAGATAACTTTTTATATATACAATATGAACACGTGAAACTACAGAAAACTTCTTTAAATATTGTACTTTAATATAAGTTTGTCAAAAATTATCGTATTAAAAGTTCGTCACACAACTTTTGTGTTTGAAAAAAAAAATTACGTTTGACAAACATTTTTTTTTGAAAAATCACTATTTTCATCTGTGAAATAAATAAGAGTTCAGACCAATTCCGTATTTTAAAGAATAACTTGAACAATATCGTGCTGAAATTTCATCTAAAAATATTCATTATTTGTCGAGATATCGCGAGTTGAAGATGACATTATTATACGTTATGACGTTATTTATATGTTCCGATCAACTAACTTTGGCTAATTTATTACTGTAAGTACTCTTCGATGTCAACCTGAAGAAAAACCAGGCTAGAAGTGGTTACTTCAACCTAACCGGTCAGTTGGTTAAAACGGGGGTGATCTGCACGCCTATTATTCATGATTGTTCTACGTGTTCTCGAGGCTTGTATACTGTACCTAGACACAGATCTACTCGATTTTAGAGATCATTTGTGTATAATGCTATTAGAATATATAATAGAGTCTACCCAGTATAGGACTGGCCCCGTCGATATCAAATGTAATTTGGCCCCTACGTCAATAAGTTTCAAATTAAAAAACAAAAAATAAAAATTAATATTTTGCTTTCCATATTGTTTATCTGCGGATATGGTAGCTCAGCAATCAGTTGTTTAACATATTCTAGAATCGATTCCCAACTTCTACACTGACCTATCACTAGGCGTCGGAGATAAGCCTCAGCCGCGGAAATAGGCTGACATTAAATAAGTGCATTAAAAAAACCCCTCGTGACAGTCTTACTTTTAGAGTTGACGGTTGTGTATTATATGCAGTGTATTTATATTTATTATTTAAAGATAAAATCGAATAGTATATGTCTCCCAAGAAAAAATAAAGAGCGCAAAGGCTTTCAAATTTTGTAGAAAAAAACGTTGCCTCGAGCTACGATTTGAATTTCTAGAAATATTATCCCTACATTATCTTCTAGAAATATATTGGCAGCCTGTTAAAATTTTTGATAGATATTTCTGTTAACAGACAATTGGCTGTAATTCGGATTTTTCTTAATGAATCTAAAGGCCGAAAAGGACTGTAAAAAAAATTAATTTCTTCATATTGAAGTCGTGAAAAAAGTTACCTCTCCTTTTCGAAAAATATAGCTGCTTGTAGTCGATTAACCGGAAGTAGAAAAAAAACGTTCAGTATAAAACATAAACATAACCGAATCTAAAAGTTATATTTTAAAAAATAAAAATGTTACTAGGCGTTACATGCTCTTGTATCACTTGGTATATACATATTGTATCCCCTTAATACCTTAAAAATATAGTGTTATGTGCTTAAATATGCCTCTAATAATAAATATTTGCTCATCGGATCTCTCTTTCTTAGATATGCCCACCTTAACGCCTCACACAAAACTGGTAGAATTCCACTTAAGTTAAAAACTAGTACTATTACTCCTAATCCTAAAATTATTAACATATATGAGACTGAAAATTTCAGGCAGATTTACACATTACCTTGTTTAGAAAAAACGATAGAATTAGGAGTATATACTCAAGTAAGTGATTATGTACAAAACAATAATATAGGCGGGTTCGATAATTTTCAATTATTGCTTATGTGGATAGAATCCATGAAGAAAAACAACTCTATAAAATTTAAAAATTAAATTTCCAAAAATTATGGTTTTATTGATATCTGAAAATCTTCCTGCCGCCGCGAGGGTAGAAACGTACTTGTGCGCGAGGCTAGCTGTATATGGTAGATGTTATTACTCTTCAAAGTAAAGTGGATTAGTAAACAAAATGCCAACAAGATAGTGGTGTTCTGTACCTCAATGTACTAATACGTCAACTAAAACACCTCTTAACCAGTTAAGCACCACCATACAATCAGAAAATTTGGTCTGACGTGCCCAAATTTTTTCTCGACATTTTTGGGATATTTAAGTATTGTACAATATAATATGCCCTTGAAATTTTTGCACTTTCGTTTCGCATTTATTTTTTAGAGCATTTTTTTAATGAGACATACGTTATATGTCTCGTGGCCTGTAGAAGTAAATGTATATTATAGGGCCATGCGACATATATGTTGTTATATGTAATAAAACAAATTCCCCGGACCAAGATCATAGTGTGGTTCATGAGGCCAGACTCTATTAGTTCCCATATAAAAACTACAGCAGGGAGACATATCTACGGTACTATATCACAAAATAAAACAGTCCGTAATGAGGTTCAGCACTTATGTCGCCAAATTCCCCGGACCAAGATCATGAGGCCACACTATATTAGTTCCCATATAAAAACTACAGCAACGAGACGTATCTACGGTACTACATTACAAAATAAAACAGTCCGTAGTGAGGTACAGCACTTATGTTGCGACACCCCAACAACAAAAACATGTGTGGCACGCACACTATACCTCATGGCGCTTAACTGGTTTAAATTTTTGTGACTGTTCCTATAGCGCTAGGAGAGATGTAAAAGAAATTTCTCCAACAACCGCTTTCTACTGCTATGAGGATTGTTTTGTTAAATATTTCAGTCAGTACCTGTTACATGGAAAACTATATGGAATTCAAACTCAGCAATGTCCAAGACCTGATGTTTTAAATTTTCGTGTCAACCAGGCAGTAACTTTGACTTTTGATTCTCGTACACACACTAAATCCCAATTTAATTTTTTACTCCCTTTAATAATAGGGTGGGGGTGGCAGAGGGGGCAGCTGACGCCAAAAATTTTTTTAAGACGTTTCGTTCTTGTATACACGCTAAATCACATTTTAATTTTTTACTCCCTTTCATAATAGTGTGGGGGTGGTATTGTGGGTGGCAATGGGGTGATAGTGGGGGTGGCTGATACCAAAAAAAAATTTGGGACCTTGACTTTTCGTACATGCCCTAAAGTGTAATTTTATGGACTCTTACCTGCTTGATTTGCCTTACCCCTAGTTCCAGATCTCGTTATAATACATAATTGTACCAAATTTTAAGTCAATATCATAAACGGTTCCAGAGTAAACGTGCGCACAAGAAAAGTTACAGACAGACAGACAGAATTTTTTTTTTCGCTCAAATTTAAAATCTCGACGTTTCATGACATTTTCAGTCTACTCAACAAAAAAATATTTTCTTTGCATTACTATACTTCCTCCACTGGACGTGGAAATAATATGCCACAAGTAAGTACTTACCAATATCACTTTAGCACCGCTGGCTTTGAGGTTGATTTAGGTTCGTATTCTTTGCTAAAACATCAAGAACCATCTGTACATCTACATGTGGTAAGTTTTGGGAATCGGCTTTATGATACCCTTGTTGTATTGTATCCGTACGAAAACTCCACCGATAAAAATCACAAAACAGAAATATTATAGTAACTCGCTGCTTGTGCTATGTAATATAGGTGCACGTGAGGTGGAGGCAGAGTTTATGTCCGGTAGCTGAAGTCAATCCAATTAGAAAACGTTGTGGGCTTCGCCATTATCACGGAACTTTAATTTGACAATTGCGGGCGCTGCAAGGAAAAATATATTTTTCTTTTATGACCGAACCCGCCTATAATATCAATCTGGTTTTCGACCAAAATCAATCTTGTGAAACAGCACTACAAGCCACACTTTCTAAATGGAAATTTCAAACAGATAGTAACAAATATAATATTATAACGGTATTTTTGGACTTCAAAAGAGCCTTTGAAACTATAGTTATTACATTAAAAAATTTGGAGCACTACGGATTTACAGGAAAAGTTTTTGACTGGTTCAAAGATTACCTAAATAACAGATCACAAGTTACTAAAATAAATAATCAATTATCGAATAAAAGAAAGAGTATTAATCTGTTTGGTGATTCACCTTAATAACTCCTAGTGACCACTTTTTGGATGTTGCTATGGACAAGACAAGATAAAACCTAACTATGATATTCAAAAAATATATCAAATTTCCTAGACGTCAAGAAACTGAAACTCAATGTACAGAAAATATAAGCCATGATAATCACTACACAATATAAATATAAAGGAATTGACATCAAACAAATAAATATTAAAATACGCGATGAAAAACTAACAATAGTTGAAGAACTCAAATATCTCGGTTTCATTATAGATAACATATTAACGTAAAAAGCCACTTTAGTTATATTCATAAAAAAAATTGTAAAAAGTTGTTTTTCCTGTCTAGAGTCTCCTCTAAACTTACAGTTAGATCAGTGTTAACTGTATATAGAACTATTATTCAACCCCATTTCGACAATTGTGCCAATTTGGGCAGTTTGCTTTATCTACTGGATAATAACATAACAGTATTGCGATGTTTCAAAAGTTACAAAACAGAGGAATGAGAATTGTACTTAGATGTAAAAGGTATACACCAATTTGTTTACTGCTAAATGCCTTGGATTTGTTTTCTGTAAAACACAGGTTATTATATATTATCTCTCAAAGATACTTATTATCAAAATATTGTATAACTTATTTCAATAAATACATTACAAATAAATCATCACGAAATTATCTCACAAGACTATTTGTTTATTCATGATTTATTTAATATTTACCTTAATTTATATGATGTCTATAATTATTTATAATCCTACATGAGATTATAATTAATAATTATTGTATATTAGGAATACTATTTAATAAAGTGTTTATTTTATTTGTTTATACATTTTTAAATCGTATAAGAACATTTTTACGTCTTTATACGTCTTTATTCGTTCACAAAATATTACAATTTACAAAAGTTCTGCAAACTGCAAATATAATGTGTCGATGTACCCTTTGCATGTTAAAATGTAATTTGTTTAAAACCAATCTTTTTGAAACGCACAAAATGCTTAAAAATTGAAATAAAAATTTTCTCTCGATTATCTTTAAGTACTCTTAAAATATTATAGTAATAATCGAAGCGAACTCTAGTTTCTATACGTATTTGTTGTACAACTCATAACGAACATTTTTCATTTTTCCCGTTGGGTTCGTAGAACTTATAGATCTCGAGATTTAAAAAAACGGTCGTTTAAATAAACAATACGCCGACTTCGCCGAAACTGCAAAACCGAATTGTGAACTCAGCTTAACCCCCTGAACAAGTTAAAATAAAATACAGCCCAAATCAGACAGTTCACATTTCGTATTTTTCAAGTCCTAATTTCACTCTACTTCTACTATATATTCTGCAGACAAAGATAAAACAGCCATATGACGTAAAAAAAAAGTTTACGAGTAAACATGTTTGGTTCAATTAATTTTAATAAATTTTAATGATCTACAAATTTTAAAATAGAAAGAAAATAACTTTACAAATTGAGAAACTATCAAAGAAACCGTTGCAGGTATTGATTTACTAAGAAAAATTAAAGATTAACCATTATTTCGTAGGCTAATCCACCGAAAATTAATGTTTGAATAACCCGAAATGCAATAAAAAAATTACTGCCACTTTTAAATTGGTAAATACCCACTCCCGAGGTGGATTAACATAGGACAGGTATAAAAGGCGATCACAGTTTTGTAGATTTTCAGTATCCGTACAGAATTACATGTGACAGTTCTTGAATAAAATATTCACGAAATTCAGACGATTTAACTCTAATTGTGGAACTAACTCGACCAGCAAAGTTGCTGCATAATAGTGTCCAAATGGTCGGCCAAACCAAGCGAGAGACGATAATCGAGCAAACTCTAAGAAAAATCAGAGACTTAGCTTGGGAGATGAATGTCAACGAGAGTGCTCCGGAAAATTACTACAGGTTTATGGCATTGTGCGACGGTGTTCAACTGAAATTAAGAAGTCGCGAACAAGTAGCAGGGTATGTATTGCGACTCATTAAAGAATATTTCAGAACTCGATTTCTTGCTAGAGTATTCAAGTCAAACATTCTACATGCCAAATACACCGCAGTAAAAGAAGTGATACAGGAACTGATGACAATTTGTGAAGATCAAAGCCTAGTCAATGGATGTGAAAGTCCAGAATATAGTGATAGCGATGATGACAGTATATAGTTACTAATCAGAATCATTAGTAAGTAATATCCTCAAAATTTACTAAAAACTAAGCAATGTGATTTTGGACTTTGTTTTTTTTTATTGTTATATATCTGCCAATATTTAAGAAAGTAAGTTGTGACTCTATGGTAAATTCTTTATATAATTTGGTACATTTATAATATCAAAATGAACTACTGATATATGTAAACAAATTTTAAATATTATTGTTTAGTGTAGACTCTTAAAAAATTATTGACTTGATTAGAAAATTTTTAAATCTTATTAATAAAAAGGTATTTCATACACCTAATTTTACCTAATACGAAACCGGGCATTTTTATGCCAAGTATCTGGAAACGCAAACATTTTATCAAAAAGTGGAAAAACAAATAATAGCAGCTTAGAAATTCCAAAGCAGATAATCATCGTTCTCAAAAACAGAAAATGTAAACGTTCAGCAGACATGATGCTAGAATACAAGAACATATTTATATTTATTTATTTAATTCAATGAGCTTTCTGTGTTATTCTAGTTTCATGTAGTTCAATAATTCTCTATTTCATTTTGCCATTGAAGACTTAGTGAACTATCAAAATAACAAAATGTTTGTTATTAATGTTTGCAATCGCTTCTCATAAAGCTGTAACATACTACCTTGTCCATAATTTTTAGTAGATATCAGATGTTGTTGTATATATCGGATAATAATTTTTTTTTATTTTATAATTGGCAAATGTGTATACTGTATAAAAACATGCGGGTATCAACAAAAAAGTGCCCAGTATTTGAAAAAACAACTCGAATTTTAATCTTTTGGTTTAAGTTTAAATTTAACTGATTGTTTTTTATTGTACTGATAGATGATTATTGTGTAAATATGATATGTCTATTATGACTTTGATCAATAAAATATTTTATTCTTACAAAGTTCTAATGTTTTCTGTTTCGCAACGAGACAATTTCCATTTGGGAAATAACCATATAGTACAGCTGAAATAGGAAAAATTATTGGGTTTTTCAGAAAAATCTGAAAGCAGTACTTTCTTACATAAATTGTAGGTTTCGACATGCCGAAATGGCGGCAAAATTTTAGTCAGGGGGAGTTGGTGTCAGCTAAGAAGTTTGCACCATATTGAAAAATTTGTATTCAATTTTTTTTAAACGGGTTTCAGCATTAGTTTCAGCATGATTAATAACCACAAAATAGGCAAAAATATTTGTCATGTCACAACTACGATACCTCCAAAATGTCACTAGAAATTTTAAGATCGCCTGAAATGCCCTTATTTATCAAAATATGGAAAAGTACCATAAGGAAAAGTTGTTTGTAATACATTAAGAATCTAAATGTGGAGTTTGGTTTGAAAATTTAAATGTTTATGTAACATTTAATTTTTTTGTTTACAGTTAAGTTAATTTAAAATATTTCAATGAATACAATGTTGCATTTCTTTTTTAAATGTAATTAATAATGGCAAACAAAACAATTTTACAAAAAACAACAGGACAATCGTGGACCATTTTCAGCAATTCTGAACCCTTATTATGGAATTTTGCACGATTATGGGCTTAAATATTTAAAAACTATTGTTCGTTTAAATCAAATTTAGATCACATAAATAAAACTGTTAAAAGTGAATAATACGGATGTATTTAATAACTTTCGCTAGGTAATCAAGTAAGTTTTGAAAATGCTAGCTTTTGGCGCATGGATGCCTTATTAATTAATAATTTTTCTGTTGCTGTTGATCGTTTAAGAAATGCTTATTAAAAAAGAAAAAAAATAAATTAGAGCAAATAGGGACACAGCTGAGATTTTTAACCAAAGATATCTCCAAAAGTCTGTTTCCCGTTCAACAGTTGGACGTATTTTCAAAAAATTCAAAAGAACCGGCTCTGTTGTAAATCTTTACGAAAAGCCACATACGAATTGGAGATTTGATGAACACGAGAAAAACGTTTTGGTTGATGTAAAGGTACATAAACATACTTCGATTGCCGCAATTTCCGACAGAACTGGCGCAGGAGGAACTACTCTAAGAGGAATTTTGAAGAACCACAAATTTCGCCCGTACAAGCCAAAGTTTATTAACACGCTTAAATAACGCGATTTTGATGTTAGATTCTATTTTTGTGCTTGAATACAAGGCGAAATAGAAGAAAATCGATCTTTTGCTGCACAGACCAAGCATCTTTTTCTTCCAACGGGGTAGTAACTTTCCAAAATTGCAGGTGATGGGCTGACGAAAACCCCGAATTTGTGATTGAATGTAAAGATCAGATCAGTAAGAACTCTTTTAAAGTCATAAAGTGTGCATAAAGAATATGGCAGACTAACTAATTGGCCCTTATCTTTTCGACATAATCTCAATTCGGACAGATATTTGAACTCTCTTATGAATGAAATTACTGGGTGATCAACGACAGAAAAAGTTGAGATCGATGTTTTCTACAAGATAACAAAGAAAAACTGATAGGTTTTCCACCTGCTTTTCCGCGATTCCAAAAAGGCGCGTTAAATTTTATATATCTGACCATAACACAAAAACTATGCATTTTTTTAAAAATGGCAAAGGGCAAAGAGTGTTTAGATTGACGTTTTCTACAACTGATTTTTTATTTAAAATGTTTCTTAAAATATAGGCACTAACCCCACAATATATTAAAAAAATTGTGGATAGTAACCTCCTCTTCTCCAATTCATTTTTAAATAAAAATTACGCAATATAGCAATAAAACATAAACCTAAAAAAAGCAATAAAAACACTTGCCGGCCCCGCCGCCTGCTCGCGCTTATTGCAGTTGTGCAATCCTCGATCCGTGCTTTAATCACAGCACATCTGCCGTCTTCTGCAATGTGACAGAATAGCGGCTGACGGATATTCTTTCTTATTAATCAATCACCGTGAATGACACCGTCACATATAGGGCTGCGCTAGAACTTCAGAACTTGCGGTAGCAGTTACTTTTAACTGTTAGATAGTAGCAGTCGCAGTTTGTCACAGTGACAGAAAAGTAGCAGATTGACTCATCGCTAATATGGACAAATTTATGGGCATCTAGACATTTCAAATTCACTTGTGTTAAGCAGATTGAATGCACAACGATATAAAGGAATGCAAATGATAGGGACTCGATCGAAACGGCTGCGGGCTTATCGCATCCTATATATGAATGTATTGCTATGTATTTGCATATTGGACGATTACGAAGATTGCATGTTTGTGTTATTTGCTGAATCAGGGTTTGAATTTGTTTATTTCCTTTAGATGGTTTTCAAAATTTATTTAAATTAGCTAAAGATCCGAAAGGTATGTGTTTTAGAATGTTAATATTTGTTTAGAGTTGTTTTAATAGTTTTAAAGTTTTTATTTGATGTCAACAGTAAGTTTGATACTGACATCTATGTTAGTAGTTATTAAGTTGTTGTTGAAATAATTTCTGACATTTAAGTCATTATGACATTTCTTTTAAGTAGGAAATTTTATTTTTATAGTTAGTAAATGTTTTCCTGGAGAAAGACAAGGAGGTTTGTTAGGTTATGTTTGGAATGAAATTAATCAAAATTCATATGGTGTTTTGTTTTGTTTATTTTGGATACTTTGATATTTAGTTATATAGAACAACAAACAGCAGATAAAAGAGAGGTTGTAAAATTGGAAAAACAAATTTAAGAAAAAAAAATAACAAGTGAAAATTAGGGAGTGAAGAAGAAAAATAATAAACAAGGATTAAGAATTTTGAAATTGAATTGAAAGTCAGAAATTGTCGAGATCAGCGAAGAAGAGAAAAATAGACTGTAAATAAGAAGGTAGAGGTGTTATTGTGGATTGGAGTTGCAGAGGAGATAAGGACGAGATAAGGTGAAGAATTAATGAAAGGAGAATTGTTGGATTTGGAAAGAGAATAGTGTAGCTACGAAGAAGGAAGGTTTTTGTGTATTTAATTTTTGGACAAGGTTGTATATTAAAATTTAAATAGTGTATTAGACTTTCGAACCTGTTATAAAGCTAAATTATCTAAATATCAAAGAAAATAAATGATTTATATCAGATTAAAAATTTTACTTTAATAAAAATTTCATTTTAAATAGGAACTGAATTTCAACCTGCTCCTGAAGGGAAAGATAAGCTAGTCGGCCCATTAAATATTTTGACATACATTCGGATCAAAAGGTAAGAGATTTTAATTTGACCTTTTGGTTTTAAAGTTTTTTTTTTATCTATTGGAAATAAACAAGTTAAAGTTTGATTAGTACTGCAAATTATTAAGTTCAATAAAAGTAAAACAGCACAGTATTTACATTTATTCCACTTTTAGTTTCTACTAAAATGCTTCTGCAAATAAACGTTTGTTTTGTAGAGTATTACAATTCACTGATGAATAGTCCTTTTCATTACATGGTCGATGGTTGACATAATCCGTCAATCCCTAGAAATTAAATGTTTAGGATGGTATACCGGGGGATCAAATGTCGGTTCATTTTTCATTGAAGGTACACTAAACCGCCTTAAGTACTTAAATCTATTGCAACAGCACATTGTTCCGGAAATTAGACGCCTAGCAGAGCGAAGGTTTAACGAGATCTTGGTTTCAACAAGATTGTTGTCATGCTTGTGCCATAGTTTAGGACTTTCTGAACATTATATTTTCAGGTCGTTTATTGAACAGACGGGAAACCATAGCTAGAAAGCTATCCATAAGATGGTTCCTGATCTGGCTCCAAATGACTTTTTTACGGGGCCACATAAAATTTCAAACTTACGGCTTCCAGGAGAATAGGGCTAATAAATCTCAAGGAGTTGCCGTTGAAAATCGCGAACGCTTTCAAACAAATTAGCCCGAATATGCTGTTAAATGTCAAAGAAGTTTGTATGATCGATTAGATTATTGTTCAGTTCAAGAAGTGGGCATATTTGAACATTTATTATAACTCTTTTTTCTTTTCAAAATTATTTCGTTATTTTAAGAATCTATTTTATATTACACGAACATTCTTTTATTCTTAGGGCCGAGTAATTAGGCCCTTTATAAATTTCATAAAAATAATTATAAATTTTAGATATTGTGACACACGTATACAACCAACGGACAACAACGTAGTGAGCCTGTGACTGCCTGACTAATAAATACCCATAAAGCGCTGAGATTACACTTGCGTCGGTTGCACATTCATTTCGCGTGTAAAAACGCGGCCCGACGCACGCACTTATGTATGTATGATGTAAGCAATCAGTTATATTATCAGCTATTTCTCTTTACTACTTCAGGGGTCATCTCATGAAAACCTAGATTTTTTATTTTGCAATTTATTAATCGTCTCTTCTATCCCACATGGTAAATTATAACGCCTCTACTGTGTATTACTTAATTTAAAAATATAACATCGATTTTATAAAATGACTATAATTCATGCAAATCAACAATGTTTTTTTAGATTGCATTCTAACTTACTTTCAATTGTGCGAAAAAACTGTGTGCTTTTTGGTAAACGGAAAGGTGTGAGGTTTCGGGTGGAGCTGCAGACCTGGGACGATTTTCCGGCATCTCCCTTGGACTACTTAGTTCTGAAGTGGACTTGCTGAGGTGTCGGCCTCTCATGGTTGGCATATCTGGCATATTGTCAAGTTCGCATATTTCCAAATCACGCTCTGGAAGAAAATATAACCCTATTATAAATCATTATACAAAGTTTAAAAATTATGTCAAGAGCATATCTTGTGAAGATAATACAATGATTCTTATTGTAGCCATACTAACTCGAAACGAAAACGAAAATGGCATATACCACATGTTTATAACACACACCTTTTATTATAGTTTATAAATTCAGTAAGTTGCTTACGAGCTACAACTTCTGAAATTTTTTCCAGAGAAGGTAATTGATTTATGAGCTTATTAGCTCAGGTCAGATAATTTATTTTTTCGAAAAATTCCTCAGCCCATTTTGTAAACGTGATAATTAGGAGAAAAATAGTGGGAATTAGATGTATATGTTTTGGAAAAAAAATTATTTGGAACCTGTTGAAAAAAGGGCATGAAAGTGCCGAAAGCAGGTTTTCTTCACGTTTTCCATGCTAAAGAGCTTTTTTTATATATACAAAACATACTACGAAAACGAAATAGCTCGTAAAAAGACGAAAAAAATTAGTTTTTGACCACTACAATCGGTCAATAACTTTTTGCACAAAAAATTTAAAAACCGCTAAATATGGCAATTTTTTGCCATTTAATAACAGGGACTGTAATTATCGTAGGAAGTTGTTTCGGAGCTCAAATTGTAGCTTTTGTTGGTACCTACTTACTTTAAAAATTTCGTGTAAAAATATCAATAACTTTTAGCGAAAATGTAAAAAAGGTGTTTCCGAAAAACGGCGTGGAAATGGTCAAAAATGGTCATAGAACAATTTTTCAAAAAGCTATTTGTTATCGATGAAATTTTCTACAACCCTATTATCTTTAAATTTTCGTAAAGTTCCGTTTAGTGCCTTAAAAACGCATTTGAAAATCGGGCCATTTTAATATTTTTTCACTTCCTCGCTCGATATATATATATATATATATATATATATATATATATATATATATTGTTTTCTGATTGTTGGACACTCTTTATCCTGTGCAATTTTCATGTTATTTATGAATGACTCGAATACTGTAATAGTAGTTTGTGCAACAAGAGTGGATATGGATAATCCACTCGAGTTGTACAGTATACTTTTTCTACGACCGGATTAAGAAAAAACTACAAATAATAGTTTTAATCAAATTTTAATATACAAACTTAGCTACTGCTTAATCTTATACTCTAGGTGAAATCATTTTATAAAAGCGGCAGTAGCCTAGTGGTTATATCTACGCTTCGAAAAGCAAGACATCATAGGTTCAATCCCCCGTGAGACTCGACCAAAGACTGACGTTTAATACGCAAATTAATGAAACCATACGGACGGTCTACTCTCTGTCCAGGAGTCTGTATTCGCTCATGGTCAGGGGTAGCAGACTTAACAGACAAAATAAAAAATTGTTGTACACGACGGTGATCAGGCCGTCTATCACATACGCGGCGCCGGTGTGATGCAGCATATCGGCCAAGACAATGAAAAAACTAAAAGTGTTAGAACACAAATATATGCGCCTCATATCAAATTCTGGAAGATACACCTCCCTCAGAGACCTCTACGAACGCTGCAACGACATAATCCCGATAGCCGACTACCTCCAGCATATCTCCCAAAACTTCTATTCGTTCAAGCTGGGCGATAGTCCGCTAACAAGACACATTACACAAATTAGATAGCATAATGCCCCATTTCGGATTAAACACCCCTTACCTTACCAGACGTTGCCAATCTTCCGGCAGCCACTCTAGCCAAACTTTCACCTACTATACCTTCTCTAATACTATCCACCTTTCACTGATATTTCATACCTTTCATCCACTTTAATTCTTTCCTGTCCCCCTCTTCTTTTGTTTTTGTGTATTTTTGTGTGTGTCGCGTTTGTTTGTTCTTCGTTTTTGTTTGTACATTTTTGTCTGTAAATTCATCCTTCCTTCATTAAACTCGTAACAGAATCCAAATTTTATATCAGAACAATCAAAATTTTTAGAATCCCAGTTTAGGCCTGCCTTGCGTAACCCGTAGTTGGAGCAATTCGCGGATGGCACCCCGTGCAAGTTACGGAGTCAGCGTCAGTGCCCAAATTAAATTCAGTGAAGTGCACGAACGGCGAAAGCCAAGTGATCGTTTTAACCAGTTTTAAGTTAAGCTTTCTTTTTTAAGCATTTTTTGTCACAGCACTTAATTTTATTTACTTTTGCAAAAGGAGTTTGAGTTTTTATCGTTTCCATTTTTACCTAGCCAAACCAGTCCCGCCTCGGCCCGACTTTGCGATACACCACCGCGTTAACGCAGTGGTCGCAGGGTCGGTCCCGATGGGCTCTGGGGAGGCACATTTACTGCATATTAATTTTAATAAAGTTGTTTTGAATTGAATTGAATTGGTTCAATCCCCCCCCCATATAGCTACTTTTTTTTTTGTCATAATATACCTCTAAAATTTTGTCTGTATATAATAATTTCAATAAAATTTTAGGTGGTATACCGTTTATCGATTTTTCACTGGAGTCACTCATTTTATATTATTTTCTAGCCCAAACTGCACGAATACACACACTGACAACTACTGACAATTACTTTGACAGCTTTAAATTTTTTAAAACGAATAGTTGCCTATGTACTTAATACACGAACTGTGATTGGTCGATTTCATATCCATCCTAGAACGTATATGAAATATATCCGTTCAGTTAACTGGAATGGCCCACTTATCCATTCTACATACTGTACGGAAAACAGCAAATTTACATAAGGGAGTAGAAAAAAGTATTAATGCATCCATATAACCAATTAGCATTTATTAAGTTTAGGTAATGAAATTTTACTCTAGTAGTATTAGTAGTAATAGTAGCATTATAAATTTTATTACCTGGTTGATAACCGTATGACCGAGTTTAAGTTAATAACTATAATTTTATGGTCCGGTATTTTGGGTGTAATTTGCATATTTACCTATACTTCATAGCAATTTGCAAATACCAGATTAATTACTGCAATGCACTTCCAGGAAAACTGCAATGGATCTAAACCCTCTGTAATATCCTCGATAACCATGTACATAGCATCACTCGTGTTTTACCAGCACGGAGACGAAATTGTAATTCATGTATATTATTCTGGTCGAAAAATATTACCAACCTAAATTTCAAGCATTTTTCAAAAAAATTATTAATGACACTAATACGTCTGTAATTACAAATTTTTGCTTTATCTCCTCCTTTATAAATGGGGGTAACTATGGAGATTTTAAATTGGGATGTGACAGCACTTCCCAAAAAAAAAAATAATAATAATAATTATTATATATTTGAGTGGCTGCAAAGGAGTTTTTTAATAATGTCAACTGTTATTCCATTCCATCAATACCAGGTGAATAGCTATTTTTTAGTGTGAATATATGCTCTATTAATTCATTTTCTGTTACAGGATTAAGAAACACGGTATTAAGATTTAAAGCTATATTTTAATTGAAGAATACAATACTGTCAATGTCTTTGACCATATTTAAACCGACATTGTTGCAGTAGTTTGCCATTTGTTTATTAAACATGATTCCTTCGCTATCAACAATTTGGTACACGTCTTTTGTATTGGATTTTACATTAGTAGCTTCAGATTTTAATTCGTATACTCTTTTTAGATTATTTTTGTTGTCCTCAACTTGTCTAAGAAGTAGTCATTTTTGATTTTTTTAAATAATCTATTCAATGCATTTCTATGTGTTTTGTATTCGTGTTCTAATTCTGGTGAGAAGTGTTTATTTAATCGTTTTTGAAGTTTTTCTCTATTTTTTATTGATACCATTAAACCCTCGGTTATCCATGGTTTAAAAGATCAGAAGCAGTCTGAGGACCATTTGGGTTTAAAGTGTCATTCCAATTTTCATTCTTTAAATAAGTTTCTAATTTTCCAAAATGAATTTTCGAGATAATTTTTTTTATTAGTTTTTAAATTTATATTATTTGTTTCGGAATTTACGTTTAGCCAAACCAGATAGTGGTCTGTTATATGGCACTTAAGGATGTAAGATTTAAAAGTTAAATTCGGTTTACCGTTAGCTGAATATTTTAAGAAAATGTGATCTAAGCATGTCTCACTTTCATATGTAACACGGGTAGGGTTTAAAATATACGGTACAAATCCATACTCTGCAAGTACTGAAAGATATTTGTTTACATTTACATTATTTTCATTCATTAAGTCAATATTAATTTCACCAATTAATAATTGAATTTTGTTATTTTCTTGATTTTGGTCTAAGTGTGGATCAAGTTCGTCGATGAAAGAGATCCAGTTGCTCGGATTAGGTCTATATAATGCAGTTATTCCAAGGCAGACATTTTTAATTGTTAGATTTATAGGTACTTAAGGAAATACCACTTATAGTTAATTTATGATTAGACGTATAATTGAGGTCTGATTTGATTAATATTAGAACACCATCATTTTTATTGTAGTCGCCTCCATTATGAAGGTATATATAGGGATCTGAAGGTTGTTTGTATTTGAGCATTGAAAACATTCACTTAGAACAAACATCGCAGGTTAATTTATATGTTTCCATAAGAGCCAGAAATTCATCAAAGTTTTTGTTTGTACTCCTTATATTAATGCATCACATTTAAAAACGTGTCCAAATCTAGAAGGAATTCATAGCTTTCTAGATGCTCTTGTCTTAGAGTGGGTTCTACTGCTTCTGAGAGACGATTATTGATAATGATGGCAATAAGATTGATGATCGTATTTAAGAGCTTGATTCCGCGCCAGTTGCGACACTCGCTCAGATTGCCCTTCTTTGCCAACTTTATTATAAGCCCCTCTTTTTATTCATTAGAGAATTGTTCTGTGTCCCCCATACATTTTGTAGAATAGGCACTATCAAGTTGGGTATGATGTCCGGGTATGTCTTGAGAAACTCTGGTGGAAGGTTGTTTTGCCCAGAAGCTTTACTTAGTTTATTGTTTGTTATATTTGAGTTACAGTGAGTTTGTTGGTGGCAATTCTGGCAGGATGCCGCACCTCTAACTGAGCAGCTTGCCTCCTGACAAGAGCGCGGCTGTGGTGGTCACCAAAATATTCTGTCCATCGGGCAAATTGTTCGTCGAGAGAAGTGAGTTTACCCCCATTGCTTGCTGTAACTGCAGGCCCTTCTCGCACAAACGATTTATTTGCAAACCTTTTTGTAACTCCGTACAGTTCTCTACAGTTTTTCTTGTCTGCTGCAATTTGTGCTTCATGGGCAAGGTTCTCTGCTTATGCATGCTTATTCCGTCTGGCGGCTTTCTTTGCCGCTCTGTTTGTTTCCCTATACTGCTGTCGGTATGTCTTTATTCGCCGACAGGAGTGAATTTTTATCATTCTTTCCGATGTGTCAGTACCTGGTCATTCCTCATACTCAGTTGTTATTCTGTGAATCTCCCGTTCTAATCGTCTACAGCCTTGTCCCTGAGTTCTTCGACATTTTATTTAATTCTTTGCGGGTGATTTTTTGTGCGGGTTGTTCTGATTTTCAATTTTATCTCGGAGATAACCAAATAGTGGTCACTTGCTGCATCTGCATCGCGATGGCAACGCACATCTAGGAGAGAATTATTATCGGGGTTGTTAATTATTTTCCGCTCCTGGGTATTGTTTTCTAAACATATCGTGCTGTCTATATGTACCGATTTTGAAAAATGAATTAATATATTTTCGCAGTTGTTAATTACTTTCCGCCCCTCGGGAGTTTTGCAAGTCGTAGCTACTCTAGCCATTAGAGAAACCAACATACGGGTATTTTTTTTCTAAATATTTCGTGCTGTCTATATGTACCGATTTCGAGAAATGAATTAATATATTTTTGGGGTTGTTAATTATTTTCCACCCCTCGGTAGTTTTGCAAATCCTAGCCGCTCTAGCCATTAGAGTAACCAACAGACGAGTATTGTTTTCTAAACATTTCGTACTGTCTATATGTACTGATTTCGAGAAATGAATTAATATTATTTAGGAGTTGTTAATTACTTTCCGCCCCTCGGGAGTTTTGCAAGGCTCTGGCCATTAGAGGAACCAACAGACGGTTATTGTTTTCTAAACATTTCGTACTGTCTATATGCACCGATTTCGAGGAATGAATTAATATGTTTTAGGAGTTGTTAATTACTTTCCGCCCCTCGAGAGTTTTGCAAATCCTAGCCGCTGTATTAGAGAAACCAACAAATGCAAAAAGGTACGCATTTACATAAATTTAGAAACTTAATAAGGGAAAAACAGATTAGGCAATTACAAAATATAAATAATAATCCTTTAATTGACAGGACTGTCATTAATATGTCAAAAAGACTTTTGTCCATTTCAGACAGGCTTGTACTATCAAAAGGTTTAAATTTTGCAATAAACCCTAAAACTGTTCCAAAATTTGACATAGTAGCGGCAATAGAAAAAACGGCTCAAAATTTACCAACAGATAGTGGTAATGAATATCGCATACGGGCAAAAATTGCTTTAGAGAAGCAATACAAAATTAAAGATAATTTAACTCCAGAAGAAAAGTTATCGATAAATTCTTTAAAACGCGATGAAAGTATAAAAATATTGCCAGCAGACAAAGGTAATGCCACAGTCATTATAGATAAAGATATATATAACACAAAAATCATGACTCTTGTAAATGAGGGACCCTACTCAAAATTAAACAAAGATCCAACAAAATCAATAGAGAGCAAAATTTACAGAACTTTGTTTAAATACAAACATGAATTTAATGATTTTGAACGAAGGAAACTTACACCACATCATAGTAAGCCCCCTCATTTTTATGGCTTACCAAAGACACATAAACAAAATATTCCTTTAAGACCAATTGTTAGTTCTATTAATTCACCATGTCATAATTTGGCAAAATTTTTACTTAAAATTATTGATCCATTATCTGGAAATACCGATTCATATATTAAAAATAGTAAACATTTCATAGAAAAATTTATGAAACCGATATTCATGAATCACACCTGATGGTTAGTTTTGATGTAGTTAGCCTCTTTACCAATGTTCCGGTAGATGAAACATTAAAAATAGTTAAAGACAGGTTGCTAAATGATAATAATTTGGAAACTAGAACTAAATTAAGTGTAAATAGCATAATGGAACTCTTAACACTGTGTATAAAAACAACCTATTTTCAATTGGACAATGAGTTCTATCAGCAGGATTTTGGTATGGCTATGGGGTCTGCATTATCACCAATTTTAAGCAACATATTTATGGAGAACTTTGAGAACACACATGTTCAAAATTGTATAAACAAACCGGTTGTCTGGTGGAGATATGTTGACGACATCTTTGCAATTTGGCCTCATGGTGTTGATTTACTAGATAGTTTTTTAGAAAATATAAATAGTAAGGAACCGTCTATTAAATTCACATTAGAAGTAGAAAGTAGGAATGAACTACAGTTTTTAGATGTTTTAATTAGAAGGATAAATAATACAATTGAAACAAGCGTTTACAGAAAACCAACACATACTAATAGATATCTACATTTTAACTCAAATCAGTCAATAAATGTTAAAAGGGGTGTTGTAAAATGTTTATACGATAGGGCCAAAATAATTTCATCTAATAATGAAATATTAAATAACGAGAAAAAATTTATCAAAGAGGTTCTAGTACAAAATCAATATCCTGAAGCCTTTGTTGATAGAATTTTCATAAATGTTGAAAATAGGGACAATCAGGTACGACAAAAACCTGAACGTCATTATACAGCAATAATTCCTTATGTATACGGACTATCGGAAAAGCTACGCCGTATAGGTGACAAACTTGATGTTAGGACGATATTTCAAACGGGGAACACTTTAAGATCTATTTTAACAAAAACAAAACCGATAAACAGGGAGCAGAATTCAAAAAACTGTATTTACAATATCCCGTGCGAATGTGATAAATGTTATGTGGGTGAGTCATCCAGACCTTTCAGTGTGAGGTTGGATGAGCACAAGAACTACATTAGAAAGAATGAAATTCAGAAATCAAAGATTTGTGAACATGCTTGGGAAAACGGACATAGAATAAACTGGGACTCGGCAAAAATTTTAACAAAAGAAACAGATACCAAAAAAAGAAAAATTAAAGAATCAGCAATAATCTTATTAAATGAAGATAAGTGCGTATCGAATTGTTCTGTAGATATTTGTACAACCTGGCTACCAATGTTAAAAGAAGAACTTAACAAACTCAACATTATCTAAAAAAATATCATCAGTTCTATGTTCTGTGTAAGTAGTAAGTATCTATGGAAATAACATAAACAGAATCTTAAAGCTGTGTATTTGACATACACAGCAAAATAAGAGTTCTTCAAAAAATAGCTTTGAAAACGGAAAGAGATTACTTTCCGAAACGTCAGCAAAATACATTATTTTTGTGTTTATTCCGATTTATATTATTTGCAAAACATAACCTCTGACTTTTCCTTTGGCGTAAACGTCACGGGCGCAGAGGCTCTTTTTTCCAATAATTCTATTATTTTGTAGATCCGGTGATTTGTTTTGAAGAGGATAATAGTACATGTGGTAGAAAACCCAAATAATAGGAAAGAATAAACAACAGATGGGTATTGTTTTCTAAACAGTTCCTGCTGTCTGTATGTACCGATTTCGAAAAATGAATTAATTTATTTTCGGGGTTGTTAATTACTTTCCGCCCTTCGGGAGTTTTGCAAGTACTAGCCGCTCTAGTCATTAGAGAAACCAACATATGGGAATTGTTGGAATGGAATGTACCGATTTCGAAAAATGAATTAATATAATTGTATTATTACTGTCTCCTATTTCGAAGAGGAATATAGGCGTTTTCAATTTACACCCTTTTATGATCATTTGTTACCTACATTTATTTCAATGTAGTGCTTTGTTATTTCGAAATAATCCATATGGCTTTAATTAAGAAAAAATCATTTTCAGTAATTAAATACTACACTACACTAAATTTTGGTCCTTGGTTGCCCAGCCACACTATTGGTACCTTTTTTAGTTACGAAAAACTAGCTTCCTTCAAAATTTCAGTACGTAAAAACCATTTTGAACAAATCGATTTATGAGCCCTCTCACTAGTCTAAGTAAGTCAAAATCGGCATATTCAGACAACTGTGACACCTATATGGCACTCATCGAGTCGCTTGGCATCTTAACTTTCGTTTGAAATTTTGTCACGCAACAAGAGCAAATGAAATTTATTAGTAATTATTCAAAAAACTCTTATCTACTCCCTTTGCTGTGTAGCTATCAACTTGATATATATTTTTTTATAAATAAACACCACAGAAATTAGACAGCCCCCAATTCCAGAAGCCAGAGGGTTGTGCGTAAGGGGATTACACATTGAAGAAACGCGGACATACAACCATTTCCTACGACAGTGCCAGTGTCGGGATTCGAACCCGGTGGCGCAATACTTTGTTGAAAGAAAGTTATGATGTGTTTGTTTTCTCGGTCCAAGAGTTGTTTGTTCGAGATTTGAATTTTAGAGAGAGTAGTCAATTAAAGATTTGGTCTTCTATAGTCGGAATCGTGACTTGCGCCTTAACCAACGCGGCTATCGACCAGATCGGCCAGATTAATAAATGTATTTAAATTAGCATAAAATGCGACATTACACCGGTAGTTGATATTGCGTAAAAATTCTAATAAGGGCTCCAGATCTATCTTAGCATAAACGAAAGATCTTGCCGTACGCGACAGCAATAAAACTTTACTATTTCTGTTTAACAACCGCCAACTTTAATTGGGCATACTGATTAAAATGTACTATTTAAACTTAAGAAGCCTTTTGCGGGATAAGTAGAGAATTCTTGTTTCATTTTATCCAACGTGTGTAGGAATAAAACGAATACAAAAGGGGCCAAATGAAAGAAATCCAATTACCGGCGAGAGCGCTATCTCTGCAAAAATTACTGTATTGTAAATCATCTACTACAATATTGATGAGAACCACAACGGCGTATAATCCAACATTAATTACCTTCCCTTTCAAGATGATATACGCAGTCTGTAGCAAATTGTTATTTTTGCGTACAGAGTGAATTTGAAATAAAAACAACTATTTGGATCCATTCGGTTTCACGAGTTTTCAAAATTCATTAAAGGAAGGACACCGAAATTTCCGACTTTCACAACAATTTTATTTTGCAAAACTAAAAGTAACACTTTTCCACATATTTACAACAACAAAAAAACTATTAAAAATAACTCATACGGTTTTTTACTAAAGAGAGATGTTTTGAAAAATCAACTAAAAATTAGAATTTCAAAAAATTGTATCTAAAAAAATCGATATTGACAATTTTTATTTAGTTATAAAAGAATACTTTTCGCAATATTTCGAATCGATAAGTAAACTACAACACTTGAATATTTTGACAAAAAAGCTTTTGTTTAAAAAAAAGGCTCTAAAAAGTAGAAAATAAACTTTGAAGTAAATCAAACCCATCATTTTGTTACATTATATAATTTTTAATGACATAAAAGCTTGCCGCGAGATCTTCCTGTGTAAAGGAGATTGCTCGAGACAAGCTTTTATATCATAAATAAATATATAATGTAACAAAATGATGAGTTTGATTTACTTCAAAGTTTATTTTCTACTTTTTAGAGCATTTTTTTAAATAAAAGCTTTTTTTTTAATATATTTTTTTAATATTATTTTTTACTTTTTAGTCTTATATGCTGTAATCCGCAGATATCGATTTTGAGACGAATTGGATCATAAACGGTAAAGTCGTCCGCCATCTTGAACTAAATTTTTTACTAGAAATTCGTAATCTGCGACCCCAAAACCACTAGATATCGATTTTGATCGATTTGGACCATAAATGTCAAAAGTCATCCCCCATATTGGCGCCGCCATTTTGAATTTCTAAATTTTTTACCAAGAATTCATAATTGGCGATCTCGAAAACCCCCAGATATCGATTTTGAGTCGAAGTGGATCATAAACGATAAAGTCATCCGCCATATTGAAGCCGATATCTTGTTTTTTTCTTATATGAAAATGTTAAAGTGTATTGTCAACGGACTTATACACTTGTGCAAAATTTCAAAGCTCTAGCTTAATTAGGACTAATCGAAATTTTGATTGCAAGATTTGCCCTAAACCTTTTAAAAAATAAGTGACGGAAGATAAACAGAGATGTTCTAGGCTATGAAGCCAAGTAAATTATTCTTTATAATAAATAATGTAGGTATCTGACGGAAACATGTGTAGGTAGAAAGGTTATTGAAATGCTTGTTCCGTCTTGCACTATATCCCAGCTTTTGTAAAGCCATTACACCTAAGGAGGGATTTTGTTTATCCAAGCCTCAAGGGATAGTGTTCATTATCGTAAACTATACGTTGTTTCTCCGTTTGCCAAATCAATGAAATCCATGTGGGGCAAAGAAAATCAGTAACTGAGAAAATTACATCTATTATTGAAAGGGCAAATTTTTCAATTTACTAAATTATTTACTCTCTTATGCATATACCGGGTGACACATTCTAATGACCCACCTCTACATTTCCTTTATTTTTTAACTTATCTATTTGAAATTTGAGGTACATAAACTACCTGTAAAAATAGATTTTTGGACGGTATGAGACCATTTCCAGTTTTAAGTACTTTATAATACAAAAAATGTACAAGGCATTATTAGCCATAGTGAAAAATGTTAGTAATAAAATCGATTTCATTCAACTCAATTGTATACAAATTCTGTCTGTCTATACAGGGTGTGCCAATAAAAATTTCCAGGTGAAATATTTCGGAAACTACTAGAGATATTTGAGTTCTGTAAAAGCCCATTGCTAGAACATATAAATAACTTTAGTTTTGAATAGAAATAGTTTTTTTTAGTATGTTAAGGGGTAGATGGCGCTGCGCTACAAAGATTTTTTTGGGTGACAGGAACTTAGAAATGTTATCTATGTTAAAGAGAATTTAATTTCAATTAGATTTCGAAAATCCAACCGTTTTCGAGAAATTTGAGTTTAAAATGTTTAATTTTCGAAAAACTACCCGTAGCTTTCCTACATTAAATTTTAGACGATAGTTTGTTTGAATCTTTCTTCATAGAAAAGTAATATGAATAATGTGGCTATAAAACTTCTTTACAACTCCGGGTTAAACCGGAAGTTACATTTATTACAATTTTAAAGCGTCCGCCCCTGTATTTTATTATACAATATTGAATAAAAATATGTCCCATGCATTTTCTCCAGTGCAACCACAGTAGTAACTTAGCAATAAAGGAAATAATAATGAAATAAAAAACTTATTTTTATTTTATTTAATAAAAACAAAAATAAACAGGCAATAAATTACGGAAAAAGGTGTTCGAAATTATTGCCATTTTCGTTTGTACATATGGGGAATCCATTCAATAGCTCAACTCCACAAACATTAAGTAGTGTATTCCTGTTGATGCCTCCAATACGTGCATAAATTTTATTATAAATGTCTATGATTGGTTCTTTATAAACCTCACGTTTCAGATAATCCCACAAATAGAAATCTAATAGGGTAATATCAGGAGATCTAGCCGGCCACCTGAGTACCCCATTTGTACCAATCCCTATCCATCTTCCTAGATATGTTTAGTTTAAATAATTTACTATAATATTGCTATTATGTGGGCCAGCGCCATCGTGACGTAATCATGTAGTATCTAATTGAACTGGTAAATTATTCAATAGCACAGGTAAATCATTTTGTAAGAAGTGTAAATAACATTTGTCATTTAAATTTTCATATTAAAGATATGGATCATCAATATATCCATTTACAATACCACACCAAACATTTACCCCAAACCGGTTTGTCTCATAGATTTAGAATCTTCTCTAGACCAGTATTGACAGTTATATCGGGTTATTACTCTGTTGTTGTGAAATCTATATCATCACTCCACATAATTTGATTTAGCAAATTAGGAAACCGCTGTCCAAGGATTCACTACTTCCACATCCAGATTTTGTATCCAAGTCTTATGCACACTAAATCCCAATATAATATTTTACTCCCTTTAATAATAGGGTGGGGGTGACAATGGTAGAGGAGGTGGTTAATGTCAAAAAAATTTAGAGGCCCTTGGTTCTCGCATACACACTAAATCCCAATTTAATTTTTTATTCCCTTAAATAATAGGGTGGGGTGGCAATGGGACTGGTAGAGGAGGTAGCTAATGCCAAAATAAATTTAGAGGCCTTTGGTTCTCGAATGCACACTAAATCAAAATTAAATTTTTACTCCCTTTAATAACAGGGTGGGGGTGGCAATGGGCGTGGTAGAGGGGGTGGCTAACACCAAAATTTTTTTTTGAAAAGTTTCGTTCTTGTCTACACACTAAATCACATTTTAATTTTTTTTTACTCCCTCTCATAATAGTGTGGGGGTGGTATTGGAAGTGATATAGTGGAGGGTGGCTGATGCCAAAAGAAATTTGTGACCTTGATTTTTCATACATGGCCTAAATTGCAATTTTATGGACTCTTACCTGCTTGCTTTGCCTATTTGCCCTTATTTACCCCATTTCCCCCGAATCCTTCAGTAGAATTAGATCAAAATATAATCTAGTTCCAGATCTCGTTGCAATACATAAGTGTACCGAATTTCAAGTCAATATCATAAACGGATCCAAAGTAAACGTGTGCACATAAAAATTACAGACCGACAAACAGCCAGAAATTTTTTTTCGCTCATATTTAAAATCTCGACGTTTCATGGCATTTTAAAGCTATTTTTTAAAAAAATACGTTACTATACTTCCACTAGCCGTGGAAGTAATTTTCCTCTAAGATAATAGAGAAGTATGCCAAAAAAATCTAGTCTGCGCTGATATCTCCCGGTCTTAAGTGGTGCACCAAATGCATTTAACACGGATAAAGTTTATTATTTTACTTCAAGTGGAAGTATAGTAACAAAAGTATAGCAACAATTTTTTTTTTTGCTGGAATAGGCTTAAAATGTCATGAAACCGTTTATGATATTGACTTGAAATTTGGTCCACTTTTGTATTATAACGAGATCTGGAACTAAATTATATTTTGATCTAATTCCGTTGAAGGGTTTGGGGGTAAATGGGTTAATTAATGGTAAATCGGCAAAGCAAGCAGGTAAGAGTCCATAAAATTGCATGTAGGGCATGTACGAAAAGTCAAGGTCTCAAAAATTTTTTTGGCATCAGTCAACCCACTATCACCCCCACCCTATTATTAAAGGGAGTAAAATATTACTATTGCTATAATTATTATATTTGGATTTAGTTTGTATAAGAGAACCAATGACCTCTAAAAATTTGTTGGCATTAGCCACCCCCTGTAAGATCGTGGGGGTATTATTAAAGGGAGTCAAAAATTTAATTGGGATTTAGTGTGTGTACGAGAACCCAGGGCCTTTAAAGTTGATTTTGGAATTAGCCATTCCCTCTACCACCCTCTTTGCCACCCCCACCTTATTATTAAAGGGCGTAAAATATACATTAGGATTTAGTGTGCATAAGACTTGGATACAAAATCTGGATGTGGATGTAGTGATTCCTTGGGCAGCAGTTTTTTAAAATCCTTCTGTGGCAATTCGGAATTACCTAATAAATATTCTATATTCACATCAATTCTATAATTTGGATGAAAATCTGTGAATTGATAAAATTTGTATAGAACTGTTGCTCTGAACGGTAAAAAATTAAAAAACCATAGACAAACAATAATGGGAGCAGAATATAAACGAAAGACGAAAAGAAGCGATGAAAGAAAAGAAGAAAGCAATAAGACAACTAAACCAAATCTTCAGACATCAGAAAAGCAAAACATATATGTATGTATGTATATATATATATATATATATATATATATATATATATATATATATATATATGTATATAGAAAAAAATAAACATACAAAAATGAACACTCGCCCTGGACAAGTTGTCATCGAAGGATCAACTGGTAATGGCTGAATTTAGAAGAAACACTGGAACTGGAATTAACATAACCAAAGAATAAATGATCTATAGGCCGGGAAGATAAAGGAGCAGAAATCAACACCAGACCATCAATTGAATATTGAATAATTCAATTATCACAAAACTAATGAGGCTAAATGGGCGAAAGCAATCGTTAGCATTAATATGAGTAAAAGCGATTGCAAAAGGGTACAACTGTACACGATAAAATTCTGTGCCCGTACTGAACAGCAACCTAACTAAAAATAAGGGGACATCTCATGGGCCAAAGTAATGAACAATCAAACCGTTTTTTGGTATCAACGTATCAGCGTATAGTCGGGTACAGTTTTAACGGGCAGTTAAAATACGCAACAAAATCTTTACGATCTCATTAAAATACAGTTACTCTCTGTACTATCTTGCCTATAAATTGAATCACTTATCTTTATAGGTTTTTGATGAGACCATGCCGAATGGTTCGCCGGCGTTAACAATTAGCCCGTAAAGTATTTGTTGCGTATTTTGACTGCCCAGTAAAACTGTACCCGATTATTTTATACGAGCTCCCAAATTTATTAGATGCTCCTTTCAATGTGCGGTGTTATATGTGATTTAAAGAAGATGATGCACTACTACATGCTGTAAGAATTGTTTTTTGTTATGTAGGCACTATTTTTAGATACAAGTGGATTGAAATGAACGGACCACTTAATTGACCGGCTCGGTTACCTGACATGACCCCACCAGGCTCTTTTTTGTGGGGTTAATGAGGAACAAACAGAAAAAATGCATGGAAATTGTGTCGAAACACATTATAGCGGCTTCTGAGAAAGAACTTCGCTACGATATGTGCATTTATGAAAATGGACGAATCTTAGAAAATTTGGTTTAGTTTTATTTATTTTAAACCTATTTGCATTTTGATTCTTTTCCTAATTTTATAATTCCCAAAATAGAGAGCTGGGGCCCGGAATAGTCATCAATAATTTTAAACTGCACGTTTCATATTTTACTTCATTTGGCAGATCAGTTTGGTAAATTTATCTATTTATCTAAGTCAACGAATCTATTATTTTTCACCCTTAAATAGTTAAAGCAGTCGACCAAAAAATACATTAAAGCTATTTAATAATTATTATTTTAATTAATTGGTATTTATGAATAATTGAATATGACTGATGGTCGAGGGGTAAGCGCACTTGCCTCTCACCCAAAAGTCTCGGGTTCGATTCCCGGTCGCGGCACTGGAAAATACTGTGAGAGGGATTTTTCCACTATACACGGATGTTGGGTGTGTGTCCCATGTCTCTAAATGTGTAGCCCCTCCCACACAAGGCTCTTCTAGAGCCTTCCGCGATAAAAGGGGTCGTAATTACCTGTGGTGTTATTTATTTATATTTAATTAAATGATATTATTACCGATAACAGGTATGTACAATGTACACATAATTTTATATAATTATACCTTTTATATTGAGCATGAAAGTTCTGTGGATTGTGCAACGTCATATTATTAGAGCTAATGTAGACACATATAAAATGCAGGTTTTCATTGCCGCATAAATAATTCTCTACCTTCAACGTGCCTATCATAGTGGCTACCTGTTACAATATCATAGGCATACGTTTGTTGTTTCCACCTTCTTATTAGTTCAGTAAAAATAGACCAAAAAAAAAACCAAAATCTCGGATTCAGTGCGAACAAGCTGTATATACGTAAAGACTTTTATTTTATCATCATCAATATATTCTGAAATGATGATGCTTTCGAACTGCACTAACTTTTACAATGGGTGGTTGCCTTTTGGCGGACCTTTCCGTTCCTATTGGTCCCACAACAACGAAAAAATATGCAAAAATCAAAAAAATTATTCTCTATCGAAAAGGCCATATCAAGTGTCAAAACATGTAGACAATTAATTGAATAGGATTTTTTTTCAACAACTAAAGGTATAGATCTGATCTGTTCTATACAACACACTTAAACTATTACAAATCAAGGAAAAATACTGTCGCCACACCACAAATAACACCGCAACACGTGGTAGCTTACTGTATCTAACAGGACTTAAATAAACAAGAATTAAATTAACTATATTACCAAAATTCTTCCAACGACAAATAAACCAACAGCGCTAGGTACCTAGGTATATTATTAATCCCTAGTTTGCATTGCCTCCTTCGACATACGATAGCACCTTCTCCACTGAATGTCCCCACATCGTTTCGTCTTTATACCTTGGTTGCTCTATCACAACAGATCTGCAACTGCTCTGCTCCAACATGGACCACGCCACCTAATTTTCGGCTTTGTGGCTTTCCTTTATACGAATCTGATTTTCGGTCTTTTTACACAGCCACGTACGAACAATTCTCATAAGTTCATCAAAAGTGACCAAAAGCCAGATGGCAAGGTACACCATTTCTTTCTCCTATTCCGTTAAATTTCATAGTGATTTTAAGGTTTGGCTATGGTATTGGCATTTTGGGTATGCTATTGTTCCTACTCCAAACCATGTGCGACTTCAATTTATCTGCCTTTAATGTATGTCCCATATAAGCAATCTCAAATCTCTTCTCCAACTGGTGGTTCCGTAATTACCCTACTACATGTTATTTAATCAAATGATTTTAGTAATTATGTTGGCATACTTGTTGAGATTTATTGCTAACTAAACTTGACAGCGCTGACCTGTTTCTAACCTGTTTAGATATTATAGTTTTCCCTTTACAATTTTATTAGTAACAATTATGACTTGTGAACAAAACTAATCTAGTTTTAAATAACAACCTTTTCCTAGGACTACTATAACATTTCTATGAATTCAGAAATAGGTAATACACTTGTATACTGTCGTGAGTAATTGACTACATTTTAATTATAGGAACCTAATTGATAATAATTTTTCTATTTCATGACCTTTGAAATGACTATATAATACTATTGATATAAATACTTACACCTCAGGTGCTTCTAATTGGCAATAATAATCTAATAATAAACAAAAATAATTAATAAATGTGAATGTCGTATCAAAAATATTTAAAATTTTGAACTAAAAATGTGGTAAACGTTATTTCATCGTTCATTTAGAGCCATCCATCCAGAATCATCGCCGTAAGAGTAAATCTGCGAAACTTAGTGCAATGCGACCAATAAAGCTGAAGAACATCTACTTCAGATTTATCACTAAATACAGGATGGAGGTTTGTTGGTGCCAAAAACAACATCATAACTTCCCACTCCCGATTGCCTCATGGAAATAATATTCTGCAATTATCTCAAAGGGTGCGGACCAAAATGTACCTGTCGAAAAATATATTTCTCTGCAGTTTGTGGTGGTATGAATGTTGTATCAGTGGAAAGTGAATTGCAAGGAAAAGTCACTGCAGATGGTCAAGATAAAAATGTAGAAATCAAAACGGGGCGGCGGATTTCTTGGACCAAAGTGTCATCGGCACTTCATCTGACAATAAAAATAATATGCAAATAGAAAATGAGGAACGATGAAGCATAATACGGGGTAATTGAAGAAAACTATATAGTTATCGAACACGATGAAAATAGGGAAGATGAAACGTAATATTGAATAAACAGGAAAAATATTAAAATTTTGAAAAAAAAAAATTAATCCAAAATTACGAAAAAAAACCCTTTTTCAAGTTATACAGTAGTGGAATGGGCTCACAGGGGATATCACTTTAAAAAACGCACTCAACCTCATGGAAGGCATGGAAATACTTGAAAATACACTTTTTACAGATTTCTCGAAAACCATCGCCCGTACAAAAAAAAAAACTTCATATGTCCCTTTCGATAGAGAATAATTTCCTTGATTTTTTGCATATTTTTTTCGTTGTCGTAGGATCAATAGGATCGGAGATATCCGCCAAAAATCAATAATCCACCCCCTTCGAGGGGTGTGTAATGTGTATCCTGGGCGAAATCATCAGGATTTTTTATAATAAATTTATAATAATAAAATAATCCATTGTAACTCCATATATTAAACTATTGTTTACCAGTTGTTTTTTTAATTCAATACAAGCTTGCAAGACCACCAGCAGAGTATATATACTCATTGCTAATATCAATCAATCAATTTATTTATGACTGATGGTCGAGAGATAAGCGCACTTGCCTCTCACCCAAAAGTTCCATTTTCGATTCCCGGTCGTGGCACTGAGAAATACTTTGAGAGGGATTTTTTCACTGTACACGGATATTGGGTATGTGTCCCTTGTCTTTAAATGTATAGCCCCCTCTCACACAAGGCTCTTCTAGAGCCTTCCGGGATAAAAGGGGTCGTAATTACTTATGGTGTTATTTATATTTATCAATAAACTACGCTGCAGGATATTTGAATGAATTTTTAAAATGTTATGATGAACAAAATAAAATTTAATATAATTTAAAATTACAAGAACCACGAAATGATTGACATATAGGTATTAATGATAATACCATTTAGTCATTTAACCAGTTCCCTTTATATAGCAATGAGTGTAGCAACTTCCATTAGCAATGATTACATTGAATCGGTTTAATTATTAATGTTAATTCATTCTAACTAAAAATTAATAATGATAGACAATCCATCCAAATATGCTTATTTATTAGCAATAACTGTAAACGATCTCGCTAATTTATTAAATAAATCAGTTTAATTTGCATCACAGCCTTGCACAAAATCCAAGTTTCATGAATGTTAATATTTGTGAATATTGATCGGGAATGATATCACTACCAAATCAGATCAATAGTTAACTATCAACAAAACTTGTGAAAACTACTAATCACGGTGCCAAAGCGTGATTGAAACATGAATATTTTTAAATGGGAATCTTAATATAATACATAAAATTTTTCATAAAGTGTGTACGGCATGCGATTTTACACATTATGGACACTAGAGAAAGCAGCGCAAAAATGAAACTTATAGTTCAGTATATATACAGAGTATCCCATTTTGCTTGGAACCACCCCTATAAAAAGTTTAGTATTTAATGTCCGATTTAGATATATATATATATATATATATATATATATATAATAGTAATAATAATAATAATAAGAAGTTCTTGAGTTATTTGGAGCAACTTAATCTACCTAAAGGCCTCGTGAAGATTATCCAGAGGACGGTGATTCTCCAGACATGCCATATTACCAGAAAGTTTTTGAACGATGAAGGATAGAAAACCGAAATATCCACCGGATTAATGGGACGTGATGAATTTCATCCCCGTTAACCGAGCCGATCCCCAATAGCAATGGGCCCGGGACAGGCCCGGGTCCCCACAGCGCCGAACCCCAACGGCGCGCGCGAGGGGTCGGTGAATTTTTTCCGGCTTCGGCCGAGAAAGTGCACGGCTTAAGTCCATAATAATAATAACCACCAAACAGCACTACCTCGATAGGATACGCATGCTAGTGGCTTGTAAAAAGTCACTAGTGAGGCGGGCGAGGGGGCTGGCGGAAAATAACCTTTTTCGCCAAAAGCCTTCGCGCCTATTCGAACCGCCTCAGCGTGTTGCCGACAATCCACCGACCGTCGATCAGGTGGAAACTTTCTGGAAAACGCTGTACGAACAGAGGCTTCCGCTCAACAGAGACTCTCCGGCCCTGGCACACTTTGAAGCCTTTTGCCAAAGGCTTCATCTACAACAGGAGGTGTGCCAACCAATAACCCCAGAAGAGGTTCGAAGAGCTCTTGAAGGCTCTAAGAATTTTGCTGCTCCAGGTCCAGATGGGATTAATAACTTTTGGTGGAAAAAGTTAACCAGTACCCACCACCATTTGGCCAGAATTTTTAATTCTTGGCTAAATGGGGAGCAGCAAATTCCTTCTTGGGTTGTTGAGGGGCGGACAGTGCTGATCCCCAAGAACGGAGATTTGTCCAACCCAAAGAACTATAGGCCGATAACCTGTTTAAACGCATGTTACAAGGTGTTCACACGCATCTTGTACATGCGGGTACTCCAAGCAGTTAACCCAGTTTACGAACGGATATATGAGCAACGAGGGTCGAAGAGAGATGTCGCTGGCTGCAAGGAGAACCTGTTGATTGACAGATGTGTCACGCAGGACTCCGTGCAGTATAAGCGGAATCTCTCCATGGCCTGGATCGATTACCGCAAGGCATTTGACATGACATCTCATGAGCTTATTGTACACTTGCTCCGATGTCTTGCGGTCGCCGGTCCCGTAGTGAGATGCATTGAAGATCTAATGCCGCTCTGGAGGACTCGCTTTACCATAACATCTGGTAATGATAGAGTCCAAACAGAGCCGGTAACGTTCAAAAGGGGAGTATTTCAGGGAGTTGGAACCCGTTCGACTAAAAGCCCACATTAGAGCTGCAGAACACAACATCCTTCTGCAGCTCCATAAGGATAAGCCATTGCACGGAATCTTCTATAAAAATATAGAAGACCTCGGCTTATCCGAAAGGCTGACCTTCGCCTTCTTAAGGTCAGCTGGGCTGAAGTCTGAGACCGAGGGATTCATAATGGCTTGCCAGGATGGTGTATTTAACACTCTCGTCTATCGACGTCGTGTCATGGGTATGGAGGTCCCTGATGTCAGCTGCAGGGCCTGCCGCAGGGCGCCGGAGACTGTAATGCACTTACTGTCGGCTTGCCCGACATACGCAGTCTCGGCCTATATTCATAGACACAACGCAGCATTACGAGTGCTTTACTATCATCTAAGGCACTCGTATGGGATAGACGAAACACCAGTGCTGCCTTACGTTCCGGGGGATATTGAGTCCGTTGTGGGGAATGAGAAGTGCCTAATTTATTGGAACTACTCGTTTCCCACCGTCAGGCAAATACAAGCCAACAAGCCTGACATAGTACTCCTCGACCACCAACTCAAGACAATGTATGTCGTGGAATTCTCAGCTCCCGCTGAGAGCAACATTGTCTTGAAAGAGGAGGAAAAACGGACAAAATATCGAGATTTGCTCTTCGAACTCCGCAGAATTTATCCAGGCCATTCTGTTAAAATAGTGGTACTGATTATAGGAGCCCTCGGTGGAATGAGACAGACGCTGCTTTCAGAACTAAAGATCATACCGGCATGCCGAGATTCGGCAGAGATCTTAGCCGGCAGAATGCAGAAGGCTGTCATCCTCGGTTCATTACGTCTACTCAGGGCACACGATTCGCGGACCCGGTAGTCACTCACCCCACGGGCGTGGGGAGTGGCTATTGGTATTACCAGCTCCCCTCTGTGAGGGTCGGAGCCACAGAGTAGGGTGACTGGTTTTTTGTAAAAAAAAAAAAAAAAAAAAAAAAAAAATATTGACCATCTTAGATACAAGTTGTATATATGGTAAGTCAAGTGTAAAAAAAGAAATATGTATATATATATATATATACATGTATATAAACATACATATAAGTTACAATATACAATACAAATAGATATTAAATAGATTAAAACAATATATTAGTATAATAATAATGATTATAATAACAATAATAATAATACGAATAACTATTATTCACCATTAGCGATACAAATGTAAATATGGCAAGTCAAACAGTACAAACAATACATATATATGGATATATAGAAATTAATAGAATAATATTGTCATATTATAAAATAATTACATATAAGTGTATATAACAAACCAGGTAAACTAGACGAACAGACATTAAATATAGATTAATATTACACAAAATATTCCTATGGACTCCCTCTATTTAAAAAGTCATGTGTGCTATAAAAACTTCCCTTTAGAAGTATTTTTTTTACCTCGCATTTATACTTATTATAATTAGATATAGTTTTTATTTCAGCAGGTAGGCTATTATAGAAAGTAATACAGGTATAGTGAGGAGAATGTTTGAATTTGCTTGTATGATGTTTAGGTATGTGCAGTAATTCGGCATGCCTCATATTATGTGAATGGCAGTCTCCTCTTTTTATAAACAGGTCCATATTTTTCTTGACATATGTTAGACATTTATATATAAATATACAGGGGGTAGTCAGGATATTATTATTTTTGAATATTTCCCTACAACTCTCATTATAATGAAGTTGGAAGATTAATCGCATTAATCGCTTTTGAGATATGAAGGCTCTGTCCTTAATATATATATATATATATATATATATATATATATTTTAATAAGATCGTTGAAAAGCGCATCTTTGTGTTATATTAAATTTTACAAAACATAATAGCGTGACCTACTATGATTTTTTTTTCGGGTCAGAAAATGGTGAAATATTATCAGCGATTTTTAAATTTCAAATCTGAGTGCGTCAGTGGATTCAGCAACCCCCCAAATGTGTTTGTACCAAATATTGTTGAAAAAGTCGTAATTTTGGATTTTTCCTGTGATAAATAAAAATTCAGAAATTTTATGAAAAGAGTGCCTTGATTGAAATAATTGTCAAATGAATGAATGATTCATTGTTGATGAGTAGATATTATTTATTTATATTCCTGCGTATTATCATAATTATGCCCGCGCAAAGGTTAACTTTTCTAGAAAAAATGAAGGTTACTAAAATTATTGGTGATAATGAGAGATCGTCAAGAGAAGCTGCCCGAAAATTTAATAGAAGAAATCCAAATCGACGGCCGCTACTTAACGACAGCACCGTTCGAAAAATAATAAAATGTTTTAATGACACCGGTAGTCCTTCAGAAACAAATTCTCGAGGATCTGGCCACCAGAGGCATCTTAATGATCTCGCTATTTTGGTTTATTTTGACGAAAACCCTCGTTCAAGCATGAGGAATTCTAATATAAATTTAAACAAGTCTCGAATACCATTTGGAGGTGCCTTAAAAATAATAACCAAAAACCATACAAATCTAAACTTTTGCATACTTTGCAAGTAGGTGACGAAGAAAGAAGGTTTAAGTATTGCTTGTGGGTTCAAGGAGAATATTTGAATGGCCCTGATTAAAAAAAAAGGCTACATTCACCACGAACGGTGCGGTTTCCTCACAGAATTGTAGATTTTGGGCAGAGGAAAATCCCAATTGAGTAGTCAATTGCAAAAGTCAATATTCACAAAAAATAAATGTCTGATGTGGTATTTTGAACGAGCGCTTAATTGGTTCTTATTTTAAATAATTTAAACTTTCTGGAGTTCTTGAGAAATCAGTTTTGGAACGAGAATCAAAACCTGCAGGGAAGACAACAGTTATATTTCCAACTAGATGGATGTACCCCACACCATGCAGCAATTGTCAGGACGTGGCTCAACCAAAATTTTCCCGGTCGGTGGATTATTGTAGTCCATTGATATCCTGACCGCCAAGATCGCCAGATTTAACTCCCCTTGATTTTTATTTGTGGGGTACTCTTAAAAACAAAGTTTGTATATCTCGACCACAAAATAGGCAGGAACTATGTGACAGAATTACACTAGCTTGTCAAGAAATGTGGAGGCAAGAGCTTAGAAATTTCTTTCGTAATAATCGTGAGAGGATAGATAAATGTATAGGTTGAACAGATAGGTTGACGGTGGATTTATAGGGAGAACCTACATTTAATCGTTCTATTTATTTATTCTGAAATATTTTTAGGTAAACTTTTTTGTCACTTCTTTTTAATTATTTGTTTGTAGTCATTATAGTGTGTCCATGCAGTCATGAGTCATATTGAGAGATTCTTGGACAATAAAGAGTCCACCCTAGCCGTCTTCATAGACATAGAAGGTGCGTTCGACAAAACCACCTTTCTAAAAATTAGAATCATTACTAGCCCTGAGAAGTTACAAAATTACCATAGGAGCAGTATGGGAATGTCACCAAGTACTTGTGGGTGCCTTCAGCATGAAAAACATACTGGTATGCTGGGTGAAAGGACACGCACAGTGTAGTGGCAACAAAGTAGCCGACAGACTGGCTAAGAAAGCAGCAGGCCTAAGTATCTTTGGACCAGGTCCGGCCAGTCTGTTACCGATCACGGCTACAATACAAATAATTAAAGAGAACACCCACAATGAATTCAAGAAACTGTGGGATGAAACAAACAGCTGTCAGCTTGTTAGGGAACTACTAAAATATCCCAACAAGAGTACAACAATGGACTACCGGGCAATGTCCAGAAGGAACCTACGTTTTATAACGGGAATCCAGACTGGACACTGTCCGTTAAGGGAACATCTCCGAAATACCTCTCTGTAGAGGCTGTGAACAAGAAGATGAGACGGTTCAACACGTACTCTGTGACTGTTTTGCCGTCTCATCAATCGGGAAAACGTTGGCCTACTCTGGCCGATGTAAGGAAGATGCCCCTAGGCAGCATCACCACCTATTTCGCAAGATGGTTGGTTGGAGGCCTAGGCGAGGGTCTGCGTACAGGGAGGATATACAAGAAGTCCAATGGGGCCTAAGTGCTGTGGTTCAATAATTTTTATTGACCACCCTCCCAACCAATTCCAGATTCCAGAGTGTGAAAGGATAAAAAATTTTAAATTGAGCATTATTGTTTTTTTACTAGTGAATCATTCAATTGACAGTTATTTCAGTCAAGGCACACTTTTCATAAACACACAATCCCATGCAACAGTTAAATTTCTTCGGCAATTTCTGAATTTTTATTTCTCTGAGGAAAAATTCAAGAATACGACGAAATTTGGTACAAACACATTTGGACGGTTGTTGAATCCAGTGGCGCACTCAGATTTGAAATAAAAAAATCGCTAATAGTAGGGCACGCTATTATGTTCTGTAAAATTTAATATAACACAAAGATGCGCTTTTCAAAAATCTACATTAAAAGAAATATCTTAATCGGACATTAAATAAACTTTTTATAGGGGTGGTTCCAAGCAAAATGGGACACGCTGTATATATATATCATATATACAAAGTGACCCATTTAAAAGCGGGACACCTCTAAAATTTTTATTTGAGAAAATAATAAATTGGTATTTAATAAATAAACTGCGCATCTTTTATTAAGATCAGTGAATATGATGTACATTACAATTAAAAAATTACCAATTTATTATTGGCTTCTCAATATCGCCTCTTTCGAAGGTCTGACAATTTTTGGTTTATGGGCTTCATTGTTATTTACATAATCTTCCAACGCCAGCTTTGATAATAAAAATAATTGCAAGACTTGCTAATAAAAATAAATATGAGGCATGCTTAAAGAAAACAAATGTTGCCAATATTGAATAACTGATGGTTATAACTTTTAAAATTCAACTGATAACGATCTAAACGAGCCATTGTAAACAGTATTATTTAAAACAATTGTGAATTACATAATGAATATTCGAGTTATTTCGGTAACATAATGTTATGTGCTGCCCTCTGATGGAGGAAGGTGTTATTAATCCCTGGAACCGAGTGAAGGAAGACCTGTAGTTGGCGGCCGGTAGGGTGGCGCCATCTGTGGGCCAACTGGCGAACCTCCATTTAACACCTAGAAAACTACAGAAGTTTCCATCATATTCGATGGGTTCTAGAAGGAGATTCGAGTACGTTTGAAGTGGGTATATAAAGAGGTGAATCCGGCACACGCGGACAGTTCAGTTCAGTATACAGTACAGTTCTGATATACAGAGTTTTATATTAAATTGGTAAATAAAGAACAATAACAAGTTGTGATTTAAAGTAGTGAATTTAAATTGGATTAAAGTATCTAGGCAACTTATATTTAATTTTAGTAATAAGTTCGCATAAAAAGACATTTTTTTAATTTCAAAAACTTAACTATTTTGAACAAAGAATACCAAAATTAAATTAATTGTTCAAAATCTCCGCCTCCTGCAAGTATGCACGCTTCAGCCCACCTTTCTCATTGACTCGCGTAATCTTTGGAAAATTCCTTGAGTATTCTTTATAGCTTCACAGGAAACTATTATGCGGTTTCGCAATTCATCCTCAATTTGAATTGGCTGACTGCCTTGAGATGTCCCCGAAGAAAGTAATCCAGACTGTTTAGGTCTGGGGATCTAGCTGGCCTTGACTCTGTTCCCCACGACCAATCCAGCGATTATTAAAGTTCTGGTTTAAATACTACCGTGCCAGAGCACTAAAATGGGCAGGTGCACCGTCGTACATGAACCACATCCGATTTCGCATTAAAATAGGAACACCTTCCAACAGAATTGGCAAATTATCAAGAAACTGCCGATAATTATGTTCATCTAATCTGCCTGGTAGAAAAAAAGGGCCAATTAGATAATCTCCAATAATTCCAGCCCACACATTTAATGCGAATTGCACCTGGTGATGAGATTCCACGATTGCATGCGGATATTCCTTGGCCCAAGAATGATTGTTATGAAAATTTCTAATTCTGTTTCTCGTAAAACTAGCTTCGTCCGTGAATAAAATTTCCGTGTCAAATAAAGGGTTTTGGATAACTTTTTAAAGAAACCGTTGGCAAAAATTCACTCGTAATGAAAAGTCTCAAGGAAGTAGAGCCTCAACCCGTTGAATGTGATAGGGATATAATAAATAATCATGTAGAATCCTCCATACTAGCACATGGGCGATATTTAAATTATTGGCAACTTTCCTCGTAATTATGTCAGGATTTTCCTCAGCTGAATTTAAAACAGCTACCTCAATGGGGAACAATCCAAGCCAGTTTCTAATATATCCAATAGATGACGCCATGCGTACTCGGTTTAATGTCATTCTTAATTTGCATCATATAATATATGACACAAATTGAGAATAACATTAAACAACAATTTAAAAGTTATATTATAACGTTTAAATTGTTTAAATTTCCCGATTTCTGAGAGTTTCTCAATTTCTTATTCGTAGAAATGAACCTAATTAATAAAAAGGTTTACGGCAGTTGGTCATTAAATCGTTTAAAGCTTTAAAATCGGGGCTGAAAAAAAGAGGTGTTGTAGAGTTCATGGAAAAAAAGCTGATTTGGTTGAAAGGTATTTAATTACATTTATGAACTTGTTGAATTTTTTGTTTATAAATCCTCTTTTATTCTAGATTAATCAATCATGACAATATTTTAGTTACTACCCTTGAAGATGAAGATATAGATTACAGTTTTAGAATACCAGATTTATCATATAGTTGTCGGAAACGGTCATTTTTAGGAAATAAATGTCCTACCGTGTTAGAGCACTTTGGTACACAGCAACAAGTTTTCGTTTTACATCCTAAATTTACTTTGTTTATTCAAAGACATATTTTTCGTATTGACATTGACGGACAAACAACCGAGTACACTGGTGCACTCTGGCGGATAAAGTTTAAGAGAATGTTCCCCATCGCTGGAGTTCTTGTAGTCCGAGGTGCTCCTTTTAAGTGATCATTTGGCTCAAAACTTCCTGTTTCACATAACCTTCTGTGGATGCTTGAAATCGTTCGAGCATCAGGAACAATTCTATTTGGAAAGCGCTCTTGATACAGTCGCATGGCTCTGTATGCTTCCCGTCAGCAAGCCCATACAAGTAATGGGTATCTGCTGACTTGGTATTTGTAAAATTTACCACATTTTTTATTAATAAACAAGTTTTATAACTTAAATAATGTCACAAGACACGTACCTGACAAAGAGGTGTCAAAATTGTTTACATTCATAAAATAAGGAAATGTGTTCTTAACATACTAGATGTTTCTAGCCTATAAGATAATTATTCTACTCTTTAATGGCTGAATTCACATATGAACAAGCAAATGAATGCATTTTATTTTTTTAAAACGAAAACCGCCCGCCGGATGAAAAAAGTTTTTTATGACAAGATAAACCGCAAGCATGAAAATAACATTTATCCTGGAAAAGTATATTTTTATGCGTACTTTGCATGTACCAAAATTGAAAATAGTGGTTTTAGAGATATTGGGGAAAAACTGATTTTTTTGTTAAATTTCAACAACCTTTATCTCAAAAATAAAGCTGTTGCGGACCTATGTTCATATAAAGAATTTTTCTTAAAGTCATCCAAGGACTATCGCCCTTTAGGATCAGCATTCAATTATGAAACACCCGGCATATAGGGGATAAGGCTCTTGTGCCAATAAAAGAAAGAAATATTAACGTTTCGGCTAGGGGCCCTCAGACTTCATCAGAATACTTATTGATTAACTAAAGCATGATTTTTTGGAATTGAAATACTTTATTTTTATTTTTATAATTATTATTAATCGGCTTCATAATAAACAAAACTGTACAATTTTCCAAGAGCAAAGTTGAAACACGTGTTGAACGCTTGGCGTGGCGAAACGCCAATTGTAGAAAAAGACGTAACTCCAAGTGTAAACACCATGCAAGCTGCATATGAAAAAGTAATATTATGGTCGGAAAAAAATCTTTACAGTCAACAATATGTTATTGGAGTAATGAACTATTCCCTCCATTTTTCTCTTTGCTTTTTTTCTAAATATTGCTACTTTTGGTACATAAAAAACATAACGGCATCATGCGCAAAGCTCACTACATCCCCATGAGTGATCAAATGATTTAAGTGTATTATGAACAATAGGTCACATTACTGTGCCTTGTGGCACTCCATATTGTGCAATTTTAGAGTCGCTAAAGGTATTCTGAATTTTAACATTTTGTGTTCTATCACTGAGGTAGTCCTTCATCAATTTATTTAGCACGCCCCTACGTCCAACGCGAAATTAGGAACATGAAGTGCATCAAAAAGATGTAAATATATATAAGACGTTCTATTTTAAAAACTTACCTCAGTGATGTCACCTTTTTTTGTTACCCCCTATATATTCGAAATTATTATTTTTTGAGTACCCCTTTATTTATAGTTAAGAAATGTATAGTTAAGAAATTTCTAACTTCTTTAGTTTAGGAGCTATGGAGGATCGACGCACTGTTGCAGGACCCTGTTTAATTCAACCAAAAAAGGATAAGGCTGCTGACAAATAATCTCGAACTTTAAATAATGGATCTATAAATCTTTAATTTAGTGTAGATAATAATGTTGATATTGACTTCGTTTAGTTATCTAAATTTCAATATAAATGAAAAGAAATTTTGCTTACTGGAAGAGGTTGAATCACAGTACTTAGACGGAATCATGTTTACAAACATAAAAGGGCTTATCCTTTAACTCCCACTGAAATACACTAACACACTTTTACAGAAACACATGTCAGAATGTCAACACTAGTAGAAACAATGTTAACGAAAAGCATGAATGAAACTTGTTAGAAAAGAAACTAAATTAAAAAATAAGTGGCATTCTGATTTAAAAAACTAACGATTTTGTAGAAAATACGTGTTTTATAGGTTATAATTGGAGGAAAACATGCGAATCCGGCGACGAACGTCTAGGAACTGGCGCGCCGGCAGCGGCAATATCGATTTAGCGCAAGGGAAGAACATTATACGAAGGACAAATTCAACATTTCCTATTAAAATACTACAAATGGTATTAAAATATTGCAACTTCGAATAGGCCATCTCTCTGGGGGCTATCAGCAGGCCATTAGTGTCGCTTTCATCGTCCAACCGTGTCTCATAATAAGGGCCGAAGTGTTTGTTGGAGTTGTTGGGTGTGAGTGAGGTCACGTGAGCACTGCAGGATAACACTGTGTAACATGAAGCTAAGGCAATAAGTTGATAATTCATACGAACACTAATTTCGTTTCAATATTTGTAAGTAAGGTCTAAGGTATTTTTTAATATCGGACCGTTAAATTAGATTATATACTTACGGATTATCTCTTGAAAGCTGATGATAACATTCAAGTGTCATCATTAAGAATATAAACAAACCGAGCAAATATTTTTATGACGTCCTCATGATTTAATATTATATATAAACATATGCAAATAGTTCATTGCGTTGAGTGTGTTTATTACGCTGTCCTGTATTACGTTTATTCGATAAATATGTTTATGTAAATCGAGATGAAAATGTAGAAAGTTTCACTCTGCAACTTTAACCAGGGACATTTTTGAGCAAATATAGATGTTGTAAGACCGTTTTGTATTAAAATTATGATTTTTTTCTGCCTTTGCTAGATGATTAGTTTCTTTCTTTATTTTTTTATATACAATACATAGATCCTCACAACTTCATTTATGGCAGAAGATCTACATGTTCAATATGTCTATTGTTCAACATAATTTAATAAAATGTTATTATTTTCTTAAAAGAGGTTTTTCCTTATTTTACGACAAAGTTTTTCTTCATAATTGAAAAAACTTTAAATAAAAATGTAAAAAAAGTAGTTTGCTTAAATAAAGTCGATTTCATATTTTCTAATGTTTAAAGTACCCTATATTATTTATCTTAAGTTTGACAAGTAAAACTTTTTATAGAGTAATTTTTTCTCGGCAAATCAAAAATAAGAACGTTGATAAGAGTGCGGTACTCCATCCGGGGACACACTATACAGGGTGATTCACGTAAGCCGTCTGTTAGAAGTTTTTCAACTTGCAGTTAGACTGCAAACTTGAAACTTGGTACGCTGCCATAATTGATCATGCCCGTTCTTCTAAAGTATTTTTAATGCTCCAGCTACACAAGGTGTGCCAAAAGTCGGTCCCAACTCTATTTCTTTTATACGGTTTGATTGGTCTTCCAATTCTGAGTTTAGACAACCCAAGTCATGTTAACTCATCTGTTACAGTAAACATAATATTTTTAGTCGCAAACTCCTCTATAAATCCTTATTTTACTATAAGGAAAATAACCAGACTGCAACCAAAGTTACAAGTCTGGCGCGTTAAGTGTAATAATTGCATATTACCATCAAAACGCTAATGCTTCGATTGCAACAAACACCAGCCGAAAGACTGATCCTACTTAAAGGAGCTCTCATCTATTACAGGTTTTGATACTTGCCAATTTTCTTGAAAAAAATTGCCGCTGTAGTAGTTTAGGAACAAATTTGTGTATCAGAAACCGTTTAAAATTATGAAACCAAATTGATGAGGCAATTAGCTGGTCCCATCTTGTACCATACGGGCGCAGGCAATTTTCAAATGTCGCAATGAAACATCGTCAAGAAGTCGATATTTTCAAATGGCACCTACTGGTTTTTTTTGACATTATACGAAAGAAAATTGAATTTTAGGACGAGTTACAAGCATTTCCTATACCTAACTTAACCCCCAATCGAGTTATTCAATAAAAATTCAGAAATAGTACATGGAAACAAATGACAATTCTAACAATTTACTTAATAGTATGTACCTATGCATATTTTGAATTATTGACCCTACCCCTTAAATAAAAATCTAAAGGAGTAAGATCCGGAGATCGGGCGGGCCAAATTCATGAACCTCTGTTTCCCCACCAACGATCTTCAAAGAGTTCCATTAATTTGACATCTACGGCTCTATAGTTGAATGTGCTGGAGCTCCGTTCATTTGATACCAATGGTTGATAAGTCGATTGAGCGGCACCATTCAGGTAGTTTTCCACAACTACTCTTAGGATTCTCAAATAACCCTCACCATTCAAGTTTTCATCGTACATGATATATCGCACCTCACTGTCCATTAACAGACAGAAAACATTAATATGCAATTGAATTTGATTTCGCCCCTATATTACAATACGAGAATTTTCGTGGACCTAGATATATCGATTTTTTCGATTAAATACGACAAAATCTTGCTTCGTCTATCCAGATAATTTTTTGTGAAATTACGATCATAAATCATTATCAAAAATTCTTCGCAAAAGTTAATCCTGCATTTGTAGTCCCATGGATAGGATGTAGTTTTTGTAGCCTTATAAATTTATAAGGATGTAACTTATGACGACAAAGAATTCTTTGCAACGAAGTATAAGAAATTTTTAAATCAGCAAATACTGTTCTGATGGAAGCACGTGGATATGCTTGAAAATGTCCCAGGGCGTTAATTTGAATATCTTTATTTCCTGCTATAGGTTTAGTTTACACAAAAGGTTTAACTACCTTCTCATCATCAAAAAAAAATGTTTTTAAGCCTAAGAAATTTACCTTTAGCCATTTGCGGCATATTCTGTTAAGTATTCTATTATTTTCACCATAAATTACAAACAAATCAAAGACAACATCATTGGATAATGTTCTATGATGAAAATTGCACGAATTAATTGAAACAATAAGATAACAAATACATAATAGTGACTACGTTTGACATTTGTCATTTTTTCCAAAGCCTACTGCAAAAAATGCCAATAACTCAAGATATGCATACATACCTTTAAGTAAATTGTTAGAATTGTCATTTGTTTCCATATGGCATACTTGAAAAACCAAGCAATATCTCGGCAAGATAAGGTATTTCTTGATTTTTATTGGATAACTCGATTGGGGGTGAAGTTAGGTATACGGAATGCATTTGAAAATCGCCTGCGTCCATATGGTACAAGATGGGACCACCGATGGGACATGAAGCGTTAGCCTGGACTTCCAGCTAACTGCTTCATAAATTTGGATTCATAATTTTGAACGGTTGGTGATAAACAAATTTGTTCGTAAACTACTACAGCGGCAATTTCTTTCAAAAAAATTGACATGTATCAAAGAAATTAGGTTTCCATTTAAAATAAAAATACTGGTATCGACTTTTGGCACACCCTGTATAGCAGGAGGACTGAAAATATTTTAGGTAGAATGGGCATGATCGATCATGGCTGCATACCAAGTTTCATGTTTGTAGTCCAACTGCAAGTTGAAAAATTTCTAACGAACGGCCTACGTGAATCACCCTGTATAGTGTGTCCCGGGATGGAGTACCGCACTCTTATAAACTTTCTTATTTTTGATTTGCCGAGAAAAAGTCACTCTATAAAAAGTTTTGCTTGTCTTAGGAAGTCATAAGCAGTTATCAAACTTAAAATAAATAATATAGGGTACTCTAAACATTAGAAAACATGAAATCGACTTATCGATATAAGTTTCGTATATGCAAAATAGATATATGACATTTGCGATACCGTGGAAGAGATGATAAGAAATTTACGATAAATTAAAGTTGTAGAGAGTCTGCGGGGTAATTACCTCGGCTGGAATTCTATTGCAAAACTTTCACAAGTAGCACGATTAATGTCTTTAACCATATTTTTAAATCATCTGGCTAGGTATTGTATAAAGGACTTGTTCTGTATGTATCTGATATATGATAAGCAGTGGTTCTAGGAAGGGGTACCCTGAGATTTAGTATGAAACATGTGTTATGGGGACAGATTAAATTGACTTAAATGGAAATGCAGAAAGAATTATTTTGAACTTACCTTCTTTTTCCTCGAATGCAGTTATGATCAACAAATTCATTCATACAGTGTGGAACAGCCAAATGGAATAAATTCAGTATCTTAATGATTGTGTATATTTAAGAAAAATCCCGAGACATGTCGATTTTGGATTCTGAAATGACATCCTGCAACGTACAAATTTCATTCCTAAATTCGACTCCGTTCGAGTGGCAGCTGCAACCCCTAAATTTTTAAATGGAAGGAAGTAGGGGCTTGTTATACCTCACTTGAAAGGTCTCTTCATTCTTTATTCAAAAATGATATGGCTTTAATGTTTGTTGAAAAAATTATCAGTCTGCTTGACGAAATTAGCTACAACAAACGAAAAACATAAAAACTTACAGCGTATTCTTGCAGGCTAGCAAAAACAATATCAGTGTTCTTTTTCAACATTATCAAATAAAAAGAAGATATAAAAACACCAAAATTCTTCATAGCTGTTATTGCCTGTTTTATTGAAACGCCGCGCCGTAGCGATTGACAGCAATAAATAGTTGTCATAGTAGTCAATAAATAGTTGTTAGTGTTTTGCATATTGTTTGAGTTTTGCTAACTGTAATTTCCAAACATGGTTTATTTAAACGAAATACAGATGGTTGGTTACGGAGATAAAATGCGATCACAGAAGAAAGTTGGTCGCCTATTTACAATTAGCAAAATTTAACACCAGTTTCGCGAAAATGAACGTGTACGGCAGATAAAAAAAGAAGCTTCCAATGCAATAAGTAACGATAGTTAAATTATATATACTGCTTGAGTTTGAAGAAAACTCACATAATTCGTCGACTAGCAGCTTTAGCATTGAATGTTTTCCATTCCTCAATTATTCGCGTATTAAAAGAAAATAAAATATATCCCCATAAACTGACCACAACTCAGGAGCTTAGTAAAGACGATTCACGTAGAAGAACGTACTTTTGTGAACAAATGATGCAAAGGTTAGATAACAATGTTATCCAACTGGAAAATGTTTTGTTTTCGGATGAGTCCACTTTTACTCTTCATGGCCATGTTAATCGTCAAAACTATTGCTACTGGGCTAATGAAAATCCTCACTGGATGAGAGAATTACATACGCAAAATCCTAAAAAGGTTAATGTTTGGGTGGGGATAATTGGAAACCATGTCATTGGTCCTTTTTTCACTGATGGCAATTTGAATGGAGGTAATTATTTAGCTCTGCTCCAAAATAATGTCGTACCAACTTTGGCAAACTTATATTCTGCTCAAGCAAACTCATAAGTTCCAGCTGATGTAATATGATTCCAACAAGATGGAGCACCACGACATTACCGAATAGATGTCCGGCAATAAATCGATTTAACATTTCCAAATCGGTACATAGAAAGGCGAGGATCGCTAGAATGGCCAGCACGTTCTCCTGATCTTACACCCTTAGATTTATGTCTATGGGATATGTGAAAGTATGGTACACAAAACTAAGCCAAGCAATATAGCTGACTAAAGAAGAAGAACAAGATGTGGTTAGGTCGGTCACGCCTCAGATGTTGGAAAAGTTTAGAAGACATTTTTATTTACGATTGGGATGCTGCCAAGACGTTCAAGGAGTTAATTTTGAACATTTACTATAATTAAATTATCTTTTTTATAGTTTGCTGTTGTGAATTACGTCAAGCACATGAATTAATTTTTTTACCGTTAATTTTTGCAACAAATATTAAGACCATAGCATTTTTTAATAGAGAATGAGAAAACCTTTCAAATGAGGTATCACGAGCCCCTAATTCCCATTTAAAAATTTAGGGGTTGCAACTGCCACTCGAATGGGGTTGAAATTAAGGATGAAATTTATACTTTGCAGGATGTCACTTCATAATTCACAATCGACGTATCTCGGGATTTTTTATAAATATGCACAATAATTGAAATACTGAATTTATTCCATTTGGCTGTTCCACACTGTATACCATCATCATATTATATTACATAAAAGCATAAGCAAATCAATTTCAGGTAAAAATTATAAACCGTGACTATTTCTAGTCACGATTAATGAATGTCTTATTTTAAAAAACATTCTGTAGTCCAGTGCCGATAGCACAATAATATAGGAAAATTTGGATGAAATAATTCAGAGCGGGCAGAATTTATGGTACTTTTTAACATAACAAAAGTCCCCACCCGTAAACGCACGTGGTGGGGAGGGGGGAGAAAATAGTTAAAATATATATATATAGTGTACTCGTCAAATTTCCCTACATTTAAATAAATAAATAACACTACAGGTAATTACGACCCCCTTTATCCCGGAAGGCTCTAGAACAGCCTTATGAGGGAGGGGGCTACACACTTAGAGACAATGGACACACACCCAATATCCGTGTATAGTGGAAAAATCCCTCTCACAGTATTTTTTTATTGCCACGACCGGGGATCGAACCCGGAACTTTTGGGGATGCTTTTTTTATAAATAACATTTAAATAACATACAGTTCTAGCCTCAACAGATACCCTATACTCGGTACCCGTGAGTTTAAAACACTTTTTTCTTGTGTAAAGGAGATTGCTCGCGACAAGCTTCTGTATCATAAAAAAAATTATATAATATAATAAAATGTTGGGTTTGGTTTACTTCAAGGTTTATTTTCTACTGTTTAGAGCATTTAAATAACAGCTTTTTTTAAAATATTTTGTATATAATTTTATTTTTTATTTTTTACTCTTTTGATATGCTGTAATTAATAGATTTGATATAGATTTTGAGACGAATCGGATCATAAACGGTAAAGTCGTCTGCTATCTTGAACCAAATTTTTGACTAGTAATTCGTAATCCGTGACCCCGTAAACCCCCAGATATCGATTTTGATCTAAATGACAAAAGTCGTCAGCCATATTGGCGCCGCCATTTTGAATTCCTGAATTTTGACTAAAAATTCATAATTCGCGACCTAGAAAACTCCCAGATATCGATTTTGAGTTGAATCGGATCTTAAACGGTAAAGTTGTCCGCCATCTTGAACTCGTCGTCCTGAACTGGATTTTTTACTAGAAATTCGTAATCGGCGAACCCGAAAACCTCCAGATATCGATTTTAATCGCTTTGGACCATAAATGACAAAAGTCGTACGCGATATTGGCACCGCCATTTTGAATTTCTAAATTTGACCAAGAATTCATAATTGGCGATCTCGAAAACCCTCAGATAACGATTTTGAGTCGAATCGGATCATAAACGGTAAAATAGACCGCCGTCTTGAAGCCGCCATCTTGTTTTTTTCTTATATGAAAATGTTGAAGTGTATTTTCACCGGACTTATACACATGTGCAAAATTTCAAAGCTCTAGCTTAATTAGAACTAATCGAAATTTTGATTGCAAGATTTGACCTAACCAAACTAACTAGCAAATAAACATTGCAAGTTTAATAAAAGCTTTTAAAAATAGGTCAAAACCAATTTAAAAAAAATTGATATACACAGTTCTTGCAGGGAAAACTTAATTTATAATAAAAAAGAATATTTTGCTCATAGCTTTGAACAGCTGTAATTGGTGAACCATTATTGCATGAAGGTCACTTGGAGCTCATTTTACAGATAATTTAGTTCTCTTCAAAAAACCTTTAGTGCCATTATTGTCATTTTACGATCCGAATGACCATTTTCGCGCGTTTCCGTTGCGTCGTAAAATTGTCAAAATTTCAAAAAACTGAAAATTGTGCGGATTTTTATTACCTATAATTTTCATGTGTACAGTACAATTGATAATCTCCGAGTTTTTTGCGAAAAACCGAATTTTTTAACCTATTTCCTCCCCCTTCCCTCTGCCGGCGTCTACGGGTGAGGACTTTTGATATGTTAAAAAGTACCACAAAATAAGCCTGTTCCTAAAATTTCAAACCGCTATGAATTATTTCATCGAAATTATCCCATTTTACTGGGCTAACAGTTATTACAATGTACGAAGAAGTTGAAATTTTAATATGAAAGAACGTAAATAATTTATTCATAAGCTAGTTAAGTCACATTATTTACGTGTTCCAACGTAAGTGCGAAAAAAGTCAATTAGAGGCAAAAACCAATAAGCAGTATGACTTACGTGAAGGTGAAGCAATTTTTTAAATAATTACAACTCACCTTTAGTTAATTTTTCCAATAATACTGGGAAAAAAATAATAAATGTAACATTGGCATACAATCTAATTAAAACGTATTAATTAATATACAGGGCGTCCAGGCTGGTTAGAAAGGAGAAATATTTTTTATTTAGTAATTTACAGAAAAGATTGTATGCTTATAATAAATTCTATTTCTGCTAAAATCCCTGAAATTTTAATGTATACATATGGTCTGTTTGGAGGTTTGCAACATTTCTTAAAGATTCCAGTTAATACTTTAGTTCATTGTACTGGATGCCAACGAAAAAAGAAAAATTATTTGTGTAAAGATTTACAAAAAAATAAGCGACGCATCAATAAAATATCGGAGAACAATTTTACCTATCCTTAATTTGGTATCCACTGTATTCCTTTATCGGCACATTCAGGTTAAAAAAAAATATTTACCAAAAATAAACAATGTTTAATGTGTAATTTACTCTTTTTTTCTTTATTTTTGATTTTAATGCTGTAGTTATTGCTATAGTAAATGATGGATGGTTAATGAGACAAATTGCACTGCGTTATAACATTTGTATTTGTATTAACACAAAATTTGGTGTGTAACATTTTAAGAAAGTGGAGAATAAACGGTACGATTAGTAGAAATCCTGGATCAAAGGACAAAGGAAATCCTACTTAACAAGAAACTAACTATTAATATGAGGCGAGCGTAGGTGCGTCTTTACTATGTACATATTTCGATATGTGATGTAAAGCAACGTTAGGTGCAGTTAGTAGTTGGATGGGTGATCGTCCCAACGAAGACCACGTCCTCGCCTCACACATCTTCCAGCGGCTTGTATATCAGTGTATGCGCGGAAGCTATACAACTTTAGGCGAGGGTTGTATAGGGGATAAACCATCCTTCGGAGGGGATGTAAACCGTCGGTCCCTTGTCTGTTAAATGTTAGGCAAGTAAAAGATCCCTACTCTTCTTAAGGAAAGAGGTTCGGCAAAATTCCTGGTTGGGGGTAGCTCGTCTACAGGCGTCAGTGTTAGGCCTCAGTAGCGGAAATAGGCCGACGTTAAATAAATGTATAAAAAAAACTATTAATATTTCGTTATTGCACCATTTCTATTTATAACTTCTATATGTCTGTTTGGCATAGAATTAAATAATCATTAGTAATAATACTTTCCCATGCATTATTTACTATTTCCAGTAATTCTTCGGCATTCCGTGGTCTCACATCTCGTTTTTGGATACTTCTTACGAGTAGTCCCCATACTTATTCTACAGGATTAAGATCTGGACTATGACTGGGCCAGTTAAGAAATCTTGAAACCAGTTAGTTACGGTATGAGCAGTATGAAAGGAACAATTGTCTTGTTGAAATATGAACTCATTATTTGGAAATAATTGTGGCACAGAAGGGAGCATAATATTGTCTAAAATCCTAATATACGTTTCACTATTAAATCTTTCCTCAATATGCCACAAAACACCAGGACCACATGCCGATATCCAAGCACACATATTGACGAAAAATCTACCACTTTTATTGTTGTTAGATATATATTTCTCATCGGATCGAATATTCGGAAGGCGTTAAACACGAATACGACCGCTGTGTGTTAACTGGAAAGTTTTTTCGTCTGTAAAGATTACATTGTTTCAAAAATTTACATCATGCGCTAAAAATTCAAGCGCAAATCCTACTCGAGTTTATTTATGTTCAGCCTTAAGTAAGTATGTCTGTGCTGCTACATGACAGCGTAGCTCCGATTCTCTTACTCGCCAGCGACCAGTACTACTCGATCCAGGAAAATTCGTTTCTTCAGCAACCTGAATAACTGAGTAAAATGGATTTTCTACTAAAGCATTTACCAATTGCAAATCTTGTTGTTGAGCTGATATCCTTCGTCGCCCTGATCCAGGATTTCTACTAATCGTACCGTTTATTCTCCACTTTCTTAAAATGTTACACACCGAATTTTTGTCAATATTATAATGCAGTGCAATTTGACCATCCATCTTCTGCTTTAGCAATAACTCCAGATTTAACTAAATCGCTTATATGAAGCATATTAGTTTTTTGGACTCTTGCAATAAATTATGACAACTAACTGACAATGTCACAAAAATTAAAGTTAGATGTACACAACTAGATTTTAGCAAAATACCGTTATAAGACTTGTCCTATTTTTTTTTTGCTCACGACCGCACAAGCAATTTATTCAGATCCAGGCGTCCTGATCCAGCCAAACATCTTTGATACCAGAACACCACGGCAAGCCCTACTCCTACTTGCGCAGCAGGATTATTAGTACAGGGTGTTCTTAATGACGTACTAATATTTCCTTAGACCATTTTATGAAAAATAGTTCGCATGAACGTGTTCGCAACGGCTTAAATTTTTTGCTGCACTGTGTTGAATTTTTTTTAAGACGGTTATTTTTTAATATCTCAGAAAGTACTTTTGATATTATTTTCAATTTTGGTAGGTGTTAATAGGATATAAAACTACGTGCCAATATCCATTGGCTGGATGTCGGTCTCGATAACTAGGGCCGAGTAGGACTATTACTCTTTGCACCTAGATTATCTCTGTAGACCTGGACCGGCCTTCGTGATAGGTGGGCCCGCGTACTTCTACCAGACCCAGCTCACAAATGTGAGATGTGTCGTGGTATTTTCTGCGGACCTCCCCTGGTCCTGGCTGTTGAACCTCGCTGGCTGAGGTCTCTTCTGGCGCTCTTCTTGTCTTGATGTTTTCTTTCTTCGCCAGCTTGTCACCCCCGGGGGTAGTCATCGGTCGAGTTGGGTTTAGGAAGTTTTGGCTGGGACTGACTGCCGGTACGTAGGACATCAATTGATATCCTACCCCGGATCGTCGGAAAGGTAAGGATGAGCTGTGTAGCTTGGGAGTGTGGAGACCTAAGTGCTTCTTTTAGCATTTTCGGTCTCCACGGAGCAGGTAGGACAACGGGCGTCGGACGGTATGTTGTCCGACGCCCGCAAGGAGGTTGGGTTAGGGTTGAAAACGTCATGTCTCTGGTAGTGGTGGTCCGTCCTGGCGTATCTGAAACAGATCTGTTAGCGGGAAATAAAGGTTATACTTACCCGTTGTCCGGTAGCTGAACCCTCGGTCGCTTGTGCCTTGGGGCGTCGGCGGGGTCGTAATCAGTGGCCTGTCTGATCAGCGGGTTCCCATGCTCCTCGGCTTGGGCGTACAGCTTCTTCGCTCGTTCCCGGATGACTTCAGTGACCGTGGTGTACTCCAGGTCTCTGACGATGTCTGCGGTTCTCACGTACCATGGGGCGTCAACTACCGTCCTGAGGGCGATGTTCTCCACTGCCTGGATTCTCTTCATGTAGGACTTCGCCTGGTAGCCCCACGCTACCGAGGCGTACGTCAGCTGCGGCCTGATGAGGGTCTTGATAAGCGTGAGCTTGTTCCTCAAGTTAAGTCGACTCCCATTTCCCGTCATTGGGTAGATGAGGGCTCTCGTACGTCGGGCCTTGGCTGTGATGGCGTCCGTGTTTTGTCTCCATGTTAGGCTTCTGTCCATGACCACGCCAAGGTATTTGACGGTGTCGTGCCATTGGATGTCCTCGCCGTTCATGGAGACGTGTCCTGTGGGAATTTCTTTCCGCACTCGTCTGAAGAGGATGGCTTGGCTCTTGTCGGCGTTGACTGCGACTTTCCACTTCGTGCACCATTCTTCCAGGAGTGTGGCCGCTTCCTGGAGTTTTCTGATTGCGTCTCTGGCCTTCCAGGATCTGGCAATCAGGGCGGTGTCGTCTGCATACAGGGCTAGGGCTGTATGGTCGGTCCGGGGGAGGTCCGAGGTATAGATGGCGAACAGGTGCGGTGACAGCACCGATCCCTGTGGAACTCCCGCTTCCACGGTCCTGGAGCGTGGAGGTGGAGAGTTGGTCCGAGATTTTCACCCTTAGCTGTCTGCAGTGTAGGTAGGATCTCACTAGTTTGACGAGTTCGATGGGGTAACCCATACTCATCATTTTAGCTAAGAGACCGTCGTGCCAGACCGTGTCGAATGCTTTGGCGACGTCTAGGAACAGCGCCGCGGTGACTTGACGCTGGTTGAACCCCTTGGTGAGCTCCTCGGTGAGGCGAAGCACTTGGAGTTCCGTGGAATGTCCTGTTCGGTATGCGAACTGTTCATCCGGGATGATGTTCAGCTCTTCTGTCTTCTCTGTTAGCCTCTTCAAGATGACCCGTTCTGCAACCTTGCTCATGGCTGGGAGGAGGCTGATGGGCCTGTAAGAAGACGGGAAAATTAGTTCTTTCCCTGGTTTAGGGATCATAATGACGTCGGCCTTTTTCCACCTGGCTGGAAAGTGCCGTAACCTTAACATCGCGTTTACGATGTTGACTAGCGCCGCTACTCCTTTCCTGGGCAGCTTTTTGAGAGCGATGTTTCCTATCTTGTCACATCCCGGAGCTTTTCTCGGCTTTAGGCTCCTCAGGATTTCCTTGACTTCCTCGGGGGTAGTCGGACGGATGTGGTCGTCATCTGGCAGGCGGCGGATCCTTCGTACTCTGCGTTCGACGTCGTCCACCCAGTCCTCGTCCTCGTCATCGAGCTCGTTCTCTCTGCACTGCAGTTCTAAGCTGTCGGCGAACGCCTCGGCTTTTTCCTGGTTAGTGTAGACGATCCCTCGCTCTCCGTGAATCGGGCGCATAGGCTTCCTTCGGTTTCGCAGGGCACGTTGTGTGTTCCACATGCTTCTGTCCTGTGGATCCAGTGACTCAAGGTGGCGTTGCCACCCCTCCTGACGGTGTTCCTGGAGGGCGGCTTTCACTCTTCGGCTGAGGACATTGTACTCCCTTCTATCGGCGGGGAGCCTGGTCCTCTGAGCCCGTCTCTTGGCGCTCCTTCTGTCCCTTATCAGCTGCCTGGTGACCTCTGGGAGGTTTGCCATCGGTGCTGGGTGCCTTCTTACTTCTATTTCCGTCGTACTGGCCCTTATCGCTTCCAGGATCTGCTCCTCTAGGGTAATGATGGCCCTCTCAACGTCCTCCACGGTTTCTAGCCTGGGAATTTGTGCGATGTACTGCTGCAGGTGCTGCCGGTACGATTCCCAGTCCGTTCGTCTCTTCGTGAAGGTGGCGTTGTCCTCACTCGCCTGTCCTCCTAGGGTTAGGAAGATCGGGTTGTGCTCGGTAGATCCCTCCGTTCTGGTGGTGATCTCTGCCTCGAAGGTCATCTCCTTTAGGATCGCGATGTCCAGTACGTCTGGCCTGTGTCTGCCGTTGTCGAAGGTGGGCTGGTCCGGTCCTACCACCATCAGTTCGCCGGCGTGCTGTCCCAGGAACCTCAGCAGCTCCCGTCCTCGAGTGTTAGTTATGCCGCTGTTCCATTCCTGGGATTTGGCGTTGAAATCGCCAATTGCGACGACCTGTGTCCTGGCGGGCAAGATTGCGTCCAGATCCCCCTCGGTAAGCGTGCTGCGGGGTGGCTGGTAGCATGAGACCACTTGTATGTCGCCATTTCGCGCTGTAGACACTACTACGGCGGTGGCGTTCATGTTTTCTAGCTCAGGCAGTACTGTCGGATGGTGGGCTATGGTTTTCTTCACCAATAGGGCCACTCCTCTCACGGGTCGCTGAGGGTTGTTTACCCAGTCCATCCTGTAGGTGTGGTATCCTGGGAAGTTGATCTCCTTGGCCGGGGTCATCTTGGTTTCCTGCAGTGCCATGACGTCTATGTCGTACCTGGTCAGGAGCTCTTCGACTTCAAGTCTCCTTTCTCGCAGGCCGTTGACATTCTAGGCCGCCATCTGCAGGACTTCCGGTTTAACCTGTAAAGGCATTACAGATTAGTTAAATTTGGCATTTGTGCAAAAAATGCGCTCATCGCTGAGCACATTTGTTGCATCTGTGCGAGCACCGCTGTGAGGTTTTTGGCCTCTGGCGATGCTTGTTGTTTTGCGGCAGGGACGGTGTTCTGTCCTGCCTTGCCCTGGGCTACTCTGGCGAAGCTTGTGCCTGGCGCTACGCCGCCCTTCTGTGTTGAGGTCATCGTTGGCCTCTATACCGGCCTTTGGGTGGCGCTGGCTGATTGTTTGGGGTACTTTGGACATCCCCTGTAGCTGGCCGGGTGGGCCCCCTGGCAGTTCGCGCACTTGGCCGGTTCGTCTGCCTTCTTTTTGCACTCCGTCGTCCGGTGTGCCTCGCCGCACTTCACGCATTTCGGCTGCGCGGTGCACCTGGATTGGCCGTGGCCGAAACGCTGGCAGCGGTGGCATTGGGATGCCGCTACCTTGGCTCGCTGTCTCTCAGTCCTTACAACTAGAGAACAGCACCTCGTTACTTGGAGTATCTTGTCCTGGTCCTGTGGGACTAGGACAAGCATGAGGGGCACCTCCTGTTTTGTCCGTCTTGACATCATTCGCTGGACCGCGGTAGGTGCGAATCCTTGGTCCTGGAGGTCTTCAGCCACCTCTTTGCAGGTAACGCCGCTCGGGATCCCTCGAATGACCACACGTAGCTGCCGTTCCTCTGGCAGGGCATACGTGTGGTACTCCCTCTTTTCATTTGCGAACATCCTTGTCATCCTCCGATAGTCCTCGGACGTCGCGGGCTCGATGGAGATTCCCTCCCCGGTAACTTTGGCCTTGTTGAAGTTTATACCGGTTTCGGTTAAACGACGGCTCACCGTTGTCCACGTCTCTTTGTTTCGCAGCACTACCGGGGGTACACGCTGGCTTCTTGTCCTTGTTTGAGGGGCCTCGGTCTCCTCTTTCCGGGTTTCTTGTTGGGGGACGCTAGCCTCCTGCTGGGGGGCTCTGGATCCCGATTTGCTCTGTCTAGGTGACTCGGACTCGGGGGGGCACTTGAGGGGCTCTTCAGCCACCTTCTTTGCCGCCTTAGGGGCCTCTTCGTCCGAGTCCGTGTTGGCAGCGGGCGGATTTTTCCTTTTTCGTGTTTGCGATTCTCCCCGAATCGCACGCAGAAGCTCTTCATGCTGGGACTTCTGTTCCCTCTGCATCTGCTCCAACCTTTCGGTGAGCTCGTCTATTTTCTTCTTGAGAGCATTGTTCTCCTCTGTGAGACGTTTTATCGTCTCCTTGTCGTCCCTTTGGGTTGCGTGGCCCCCTTGGGAGCTACCGCTCTGGGACGTTTCGTCTTCACTGTACTCCATGTTACCGTCCTCCACGGTAACGTCGTTGTCGGTTTCCTGTAAGGGAATACCTATATTATTATGGGAAAAAGTTATGATTAATAACAGAAAGTGGTGTCTTGAAAAAGACGTGTGAACTTCCTCTTCAACACTATCGACGTCACTGTCTGTGGGGCTTCCACTTCACTGTGCACTCTGATGGCTCGGTGTACGTCCGTACGCTTTCACTTCTCGATGCACACTGTATAAAACTACATATTTTAGTTAGAAAAGTTATTTTATCGCTCCACCAGTGACGTCCCTGCAAACATATCTCCTGATATTTTTTACTAAAAAAAGTGATACGCCACTGACATTTTTTCATTGTGGATATTTTTTCTTATCAGCTTGGTCAATTCGGCACGAAAATGGTGTCTTGCGTTTTTCTCGTCAGACGCACAATTCTTGATTAAAACAATTAAATTTACAAACGTCATTTTCAACATAAATTGTTGGTGTTCAAAACCATCTCATCGTATTATTTCTTCAATTTTTAATATTTCATTGAAATTATTTTATTTTTTCGCTGTCTGTTCGAATGTCTCAATAAATATGGTGAATTATACGAATACGGAAATGGCGACAATGCGTTACGTATATGGTCTCGCATATGGTAATAACGTAACAGAAGCCAAAGGAATATATGATGAAAGATATCCTAATCGTGCCTTGCTAGATAGCCGATTCTTTTCGACTATTCAACGCTGTCTTTGCGAAACTGATAGTTTCCAAGAGGGTACTTCGGAAGGTAGACCTCGAACTGTCAGAAGACCTGAAATTGAGGAAGCGGTGCTGCAGAAAACCGACGAACATCCTGAGACGAGTAGTAGAAGATGAGAAGATCGCTAAAGCTATGAATAATTGTCATCAAATTGTTTGCCAATTTTAGTTGATTTTTTGTTGTACCCGTACCATATTTTATGAGTACAGGCATTACTTCCCAAGGATTTTCCACAGCGAGTGAATTTCTGTCAGTGCTACCGTCAGAATATTACACTAAATACGCAGTTTGAGTCACAAACAATGTTCACAGACGAAGCAAATTTTTCTGGAAATGCTATTCAAAATTTACATAATAATCATGTGTAGGCAGACGAAAACCCCCATGCCATAACCAAAACCCATTTCCAAGAGCATTTTCGGTTAATGTATTGGTAGGAATTATTGGAAATAATTTAGGCCCCCTTTTTCTGCCATGACGCCTTCATGGACAATCTTACCTGCATTAATAATAATAAATAATAAATACACCACAGGTAATGACAACCCCCTTTATCCCGGAAGGCTCTAGAAGAGCCTTGTGTGGGAGGGGGCTACACATTTAGAGACAAGGGACACACACCCAATATTCGTGTATAGTGAAAAAATCCCTCTCACAGTATTTTCCACTGCCACGACCGGGGATCGAACCCGGAACTTTTGGGTGAGAGGCAAGTGCGCTCACCTCTCGACTCCAAGACAAACTGTGTACCAATTGCGTTAAAAAATCAACAAAATTTATCATTATCAATGTTAATAATAATTAGTTTCAATTTGAATTTAACTGTTTTAATCAAGAACTGTACGCGTCAGACGAGAATAGCGCAAGAGACCATTTTCGTGTAGAATCAGAAAAAATATTCACACGGAAAAATATCAGTGGTGTACCACTTTTTTGGTGAAAAATATCAAAGGGCATGTTTGCAGGAACACCACTGGTGGAGCGATAAAATAACTTTTCTAACTAAAATAAGTGATTTTATAACTTCGTACATTCTCATAAAATGATCTAAGGAATCACACCCTGAAATATTAACCCATCATTAAGGAACATCTGATGTATATGAAAGTGCACCAGAGAACTTAATAAAAATGAAAATGAAATAGGGAAAAATTAATATTACTACTCATAAGTTTGTTGACTGCTGAGACGGAGAAACTCGTTGAAAACCCCATTATAAGTAATCGGGGTTCACACTGAATCCTCCGCCATTTTTGTAGAAAACACAGTCTATGTCCGATTACAAAAATTTGCTTTGATGAAGCTTTTGCTAAACGAATATTGATCTTTTTAGGGAGGTTTTAGAAATGCCTATGTCATTAGTTCATAATTCTTCGACTCTGACAAGACTGAAAAAAATCGGTCTGGCACAACTCAGACAAACTTCCTCATAAGTATTTGTCTAACTAACATTTAAGCGTTACCAATATACAGAAAGTAGATAACTCCGTATTAAATAAAAGAGTTGTAAGTTACTTAATGAATGAATAATGTTTTCTAATCACTTTACCGCTCGAGGTTTTAAAGCACGATGGTGCAGTGTTAAAGGTTTTGTCTTGTAATTTTGTATCCGCTCATGGTCAGGGGTAGCAGACTTAACTGACAAAATAAAAAGCTGTTGTACACAATGGTGGTCAGGCCGTTCATCGCGTACGCGGCACCGGTGTGGTGCAGCATAGCGGCCACGATAATGAACAAACTAAGAGTGCTTGAGCATAAATTTATGCGCCTTACTTCGAATTATGGAAGGTACACCTCCCTCAGAGATCTCTATGCACTTTGCGACGACATAATCCCGATAGCGCACTAGGTCCAGCATATCTCTCAAAACTTCTCCTCGTTCAAGCTGGACGATAGTGCGCTAATCAGACACATAATGCAAATTAGACAGGATAATGCCCCATTTCGGATAAAACACATCCTACCATACTAAACGTTACCGATCTTCCGGCAACCTCTATAGGCAAACTTCACCAACTATAATTTCCGCTTATCTTATCCACCTTTACTGATATGTCATACCTTTGTTTATCTTTAAATCTTTCCTGTCTTCCTCTTCCTTTCTATTTGTAACTTTTTTGTCACGTTTGTTTTCTCTTGACTTTTTTTTTGTACATTTTTGTCTCTAAATTAATTTCTCACCATTAAAATCTTTTGCCAAATCAAAACCTTTTCGAAATAAATTTTTTTAAAATCAAAGTCTAGGCCAGCTCTGCGCAGCCCAGCATTGACGCATTTCATGGAAGGCACGTTCAAGTTAAGGTGCTTGCGTCAGATACAAAATTAAAAAGTGTTTTGTGCGAGAGTTTTAAATATAGTGTAGTTTTTAGTTTTGTTGACTCTTTAGTTATTAGATATTAGTAATGTTAATACCTTTTTTTATCTGCGTATGCAGAAGGTGTTTAGGTTTTAAATTTTTATTCATTTTTGTTTAGCCGAACCAGGCCTATTCCGGCCGACCCTGCAATCCGCCGCCGCGATCAACGCGGTGGTTGCAGGATCGGTTCTGGGATGGGTTCTGGGGAGGCGCTGTTACATTTTAACATGAATAAAGCTTTATTGATTGATTGACTGATCTTGTAATTCTGAGATCATGGGTTCAAAACTGGAGAGATGCAATTTTTTTACTTTCTTTTTACATTGTGAAATTGAAAAAAATGTTAAATATTATATAAAATTTGATCAAAATATATAAAAATTTGATCAAAATCGTTACAGCTTTTAGATAAAAAAATTATTAAATTTTTTAAAACTCACCCCCTGCATTTTCTGGGAGCAACTGGTTATGCCATCTTATGCTGGTACTAAAGGAGTATTTATGTGTCAAATTTAATCAAAATCGTTAAGAGCCGTTTTAGAGAAAAAAATTATTTTTTATTTTTTTTCCTGTTTTTAGGAGTTTGCTCCACACACATTTGAGCTTGGATCGATTTTGCGATTTCGTCTCGAGGTGTGGCCGTCTTAAATACACATGTAAAATTTGAACAAAATCGATCCAGTAGTTTGGGCTCTAGGTGCGACCACAGATGGCAGACAGACATTTTTTAACCTTCCGTCAGTCGCGCGTATGTAACTTGCCGGATTGATCACCGCATGTATCTAATAGATACATTGCTATTTTTAGGTCTGAAAAAAAATACAGAAAATTTCGAAAAATTAGAAAACTGCTTTATTTGAACGAACACTCCTGCTGCTCTCAAAAAAAAAAAATAGAAAACTTAAAAAATATTCAAATTAACCGAAAATATTTACTGAGGAACACAATTTTTACAAATATTTTTACAGTGTTCAAGGCACAAATATTTTACACAGGAATATTTGATGGAATTTCTTCGTTTGTAATTAGCAAGTACTACATCTTTTTCTTTTTCTGGATATGTTTTTATTCTCGGTTAGAGCAGGGGCCATTTTACACAGCTTAATAAATATCTAATTCATCTTTGAAACTGGCAAATACATGTAAAAAAACATTTACAAAATTTACCTCCTCAGTCGCGTGTATCTATGAGATACAAAACGTCAATATTTCAAAAGTAGTTTACTGTACGAAACCAGTTGGTGCACTGCTAGAACAAGTCTATTAAGCGAGGAAGTTACTGGGTCGGTGGGAATTGTCAGCACATAAACTAGCTGATGGGGTGAAATACAAACTTTCCATGTATCTAGTAGATACACGCGACTGACGGAAGGTTAAAAACCACTTTTTGTGTTCAGGGGACTTGAAAACGTGTAAATCCATCAAAAACTCAAAATACTACGTGTATGGGAAAGTAAAAATGAAAGAAAAGAATCCATTTTGAATTTGATATAATTTTATTTACCAGCCAGCAGATAGGTATTGCACATAATAAACATATCGACGAGCCGGGTACGTTTATTCTGGGTTGGAATTTTGAAAATGTAAGTTAACATGCTTATTCTGGTTTAAATGTAAAATTATTACGTAGTTATAGTTACATAAATAACACTGTTATTTTACCATTTTCGCCCAATTTAAAAATTAAATCGAAATGTACGTCACTTCGCAGACATCCCGACTAAGGACATTATGCTGTATCCCAATAAGACACTAGTGAGACTAGTCAATAATTATTTTGCAGTCGCAACGCGAAAATTTAATCTGTGTTCTTTGATATTACAGCCTGCAACAGTGCACAAGGTGATAAATCTGCCGAACGCTTCTTGCATGAAATAATATTACTTTTTCGCGAAATAACTTTTTAAAATCGTGCAGTCATGAGATTGAAGATATAAATTAGCCCCCAGGTGCACTGTTTTAATATACCCAGACAGTAATACTACTTAAAATTCAAAGTTTATTCGAGCAATCTTCAGAAAACAAACGATCATGAATAAAAAGCAAATTGGGAATTAGATTTCCTTGCAGTAATTGTCCAGCACCTAATGTTCTCTTTTCACAGACGTGCCAACACCAACTATTATTATCAACGTTTAGCATAAATAATCCAAATCAGATAGCAAAGGAGAATGCATTTTTTCGAAAAATTCCTCAGTACACTTTGTGAACGTGATAATTAGGAGAAAAATAGTGGGAATTAAATGTACATGTTTTGGAAAGCAAATTTTATTTGGAACCTGTTGAAAAAAAGGGCATGAAAGTGCCGAAAACAGGTTTTTTACTTTTTCGTTGCGAAAGATTTTTTTTATATACAAAAACACTGCGAAATAACTCATAAAAAGGCGAAAGAAATTAGTTTTTGACAATTGAAATCGGCCAATAACTTTTTGCACAAAAAATTAAATACCGCTGTATATGGCCATTTTTTTGTCATTTAATTACAGGGATTGTAATTATCGTAGGAAGTTGTTGGGCTTTAATTGTAGTTAGTTTTTGTTGGTACCTACCTAGTCTACAAATTTCATGCAAAAATATTAATAACTTTCAGCAGAAATAGCGAAAATGTAAAAAAGGTTTTTCCAAAAACGGCGTGGAAATGGTCAAAAATGGTCATAGAACAATTTTTCAAAAAGCTATTCGTTCGTGATGAAATTCTCTACAACCCTATTATTTTTAAAATTTCGTAAGGTTTTGTTTAGTACCTTAAAAACGCATTTGAAAATCGGGCTATTTCTGAATTCTGGACGTTCGGGAGTTCCAGCGGAGGGGAAGTGACATGTGGTGGGGAAGTTTCTCCGCAGCCGGACTTTCAATATTTCAATTCAATAAGTCTTTATTTCTTATTTTAATACAAACAAGTACCTCCCCAGAACCCACACCGGGTCCGACCGTACAACCACCGCACCTATGTGGTGGCAGATTGCATGGCCGGGCGGAGTGGGACTGGTTCGGCTAAAAAGAAAATTAAAACGACTAAACCTAGGCTCCTTCCGTCGCAGACGAATTATAAAAGGCGTTTAAATTAGGAACATACTTAAAGAACAAACTTAATAAAACTGAATAAAAACTATATACTAAATTAAAATACTCGCACACTGATTACTTTTAATTTCGTATCTGACGCTAAAACGTCAATTTGAATGAGTAGCCTGACTTGGAGCGCCGCTAAAGGATTGCGCTTGCCCCCACCATGCGTCAGTTCCACTCCGCTCGAGCGCCCGAACGTCCAAAATTCAGAAATAGTCCAATTTTTAAATGCATTTTTAAGGTACTAAACGAAACCTTACGAAAATTTAAAGACAATAGGGAATTTCATCAGGAACAAATAACTTTATGAAAAATGGTTCTATGATCATTTTTGACCATTTCCAAGCAGTTTTTCGGAAACTTTTGCATGAAATTTTCAGAGCAGGTAGGTACCAGCAAAAGTTACAATTTAAGCTCCGAAACAGCTTCCTGCAATAATTACAGTCCCTGTAATTAAATAGCAAGGAATGGCCATATTTAGCGGTTTTTAATTCTTTGTGTAAAAAGTTATTGACCGATTTCAATTGTCAAAAACTCATTTTTTTCCCTCTTTTTACGAGCTATTTCGTAGTATTTTTGTATAAAAAAAAATTTCTTTCGCATCGAAAACGTGAAAAAACTTGTTTTCGGAACTTTCATGCCCTTTTTTCAACAGGTTCCAAATAAAATTTGCTTTCGAAAACATATACATCTAATTCCCACTATTTTTCCCCTAATTATCACATTCATAAAATGCACTGAGGAATTTTTCGAAAACATATACTAACTGACCTTGATTAAAAGTAGTAACGTAAAAAATATATTAAATTGTGGTTATTTGAATTGTTAAAAATGAATTACTCTATAGCACTATTCAATTTGTATACTCTCACTAAACATAGTAGAGTTTCGTTGATGGTAATGCTTTAAGTGCCTCTTACCCTAAGTCCGCCTTCAGCAAAGTTGCATGGTAAACTTCAAAAACAAAGTTGCTGTTTATTGTGCAAGCAAAATAAAATGCCAATATAAACTCGGGTAGAACACTAATATTGAACCAATATTGGTTCAATGTTACAAAAACGTTGACTTTATGTAAAAAAGTAACATTGAACCAATAAAAAATATGAAATTTTTTCTATATAGCTGTAATATTGGTTAAGCTATATTCAACAAATATTAAAAAAATCATATTATATAATATTTTTTCTTCAAATGTCAGAAAACCATGACATTTCTTATTCATTTCATGACATTAAAGTTAAACATTTCAGACGGCTGTGCGTTGCCATTAGCAACAGAAGTAAAAGTACTTTTTTCGCCGGTTAACAGCAAAGTGCTAACTTTACTGACTAATATTAATCAGCAAAGTGTCACTTTCCCTGCCTAGGCAGGAAAGTGCTCATTTTCCCTGCCTAGGCCGGAATGTGAGCACTTTCCTGCCTAGGCAGGGAAAGTGACACTTAGTTTCCATGGTAACCAACTAGTAACAACTGCGATTTTTAATGAATTATTATTGAATTTATTACAACAAAAATAGAGAGATTGAGAATTGTAAGAATTTCATTATTTTAGAATATATTTAAACAATCGACGAAAAAATTATATGTTCAACTCAGCAGCAAAATAGATTGACTGCCTTGGCTGAGTTGAGCTGAGAATTAACAGCCGCGGCAGTCAATCTACCATTTTGCTGCCTAGTTGAACAAATAACTATTTCTTCCGCTCGAGCGGACTTTTACTTCCGTTGCTAATGGCAACGACACCAAAATTTTTTGTCTTTATTTTTTTTATAGCTAATCAATGTTTGAAGAAAAAATAACATATCTTATTCGGAGTAAAAGCCACTTTTACTCCTAATAAAACAATATACTATTATTCCAATATAAATTATTATTTGAAAACATATATTGGCCTAATATTTAAAGCAAATTTAACCTAATGTCTAAAAATGGTAAAGCTATTTCTTGTAATTTTCAAAAGTACAATTGAATAATGAATATTATTAAAAACCTCAACAACAAAATCTAGAAGTAATTGTAGCAAAACCCCCAGCAGAAATATATAGTCTGTGTATGGTAGGTACATTACAGTATCTGTAAATTACTAAAGGAATGCCTTTGTTAGGACAGACTTTAGTGAGCATCACCACAGTGAATTTCCCTTTGTCATTATTGAATCACATTGCTCATGCACCTAGCTAGAGCCCCTAAGCCAGAAATTGTACATTTGAAAAAGCAGCCTGGCCGATAGCCGCGTGGGTTAAGGCGCGAAGTGGCAATCGCGATTAATCACACGGGTATCGCGCCACCGGGTTCGAATCCCAGCTCTGACACTGTCGGAGGAAATGGTTGTATGTTCTCGTCTTTTCAGTGTGTAACCCCCTTCCGTACAAGCCTCTGGTTTGTGGAATTGGGGGTTGTCTAATTTCTGTGGTGTTTATTTATATTATTTATTATTATATTATATTGATAATTTTACAAAAGATTTAAATGAAGTACAGTTGTGGAAATTGCGCAGTGTCGATGAAAAGGTAAAATATCTCACCGATTGCATCTTATTCCTTTTTGATAAACATGCACTTTTACGCACGGTCCGAGTTGGCAAACCACCTGCACCTTGGCTAACGGATAATTTAAAAATGATTTTAAATCAACGGGACAGCGCATTTTGTGAATATAAACGGCAAAAAACTCCAGAAAAATGGAACGCTTACAAAGAACTTAGAAATTTTGTACTTTCTTCTGTGAGACGTGAAAAAGCAGCGTACCTTCAATATTTAATTAGACAAAAAAACATTTCAGGCTTTTATAAAGCGCCAAAATCTTTAAAAGTTCAACGAGTAACAATACCGAAATTCCTCCGAGTTTATGTAATCCCTAAGAAATTAATAGTCGTTTTATATCAGTTTTTCAAAACAACCAGAGTGCTTGCCCACAAACAATTGATTACTATCGGACAAACAAATTTAAAGACGTTAGCTTTGCTTTTACTTTTGTTGATACTTCTACAGTAAATATAAACAGTAAATACAGTAAATGAGATTAAGTCAAATGCCAGTGGTTATGACAAAATTTCGCTGCAAATGGCATATTGTCAATGTTTGTTTCGAAATAGAGTATTTTCCAGATTTCTGGAAAAAGACTGTCGTTACACCCCTTCCTAAAGTTAATAACCCCGCAACATACAATAAATTACGTCCGATCGGTCTCGTACCTTTGTTATCCAAAATACTAGAAAAAATTGTGTACAAACAGTTACATGAATATCTTTCTTTAAATAACATTCTGCTAGTTAATCAATCGGGCTTTAGAAAGGGGCATAGTACAAATACTGCACTATTAAATATGAGTGATAATATCATAAGAGCTTTGGATAAGGGTCAAGCAACTGTTTTAGTATTGTTGGACTTTACTAAATCTTTTGACAATATTGATCATAGTCTTCTTGTTGCTAAATGTAATTATTTTGGTCTAAATGCTGTATCATGTAACTTTTTATGGGGCTATCTGAAAAATCGCACACAGAGAGTCATTATAAACAACGAAGTCTCTTGTGATCTCCTTATTATATCCGGTGTACCCCAGGGCTCAGTCTTGGGACCTCTCTTATTTTCGTTGTACACTTCAGACTTGCACGAATAAGCAAATCACTGTAATGTGCAGTTTTTTCCAGACGATACACAGCTTTAACATCACCTTTCAGCTAATACATTGCACCACGCTACCGCTGTTATCACCAATGACATCAAATATCAATAACTATGCTAATAGACATAACCTGAAATTGAATCCTTTAAAGTCTAAAGTTCTTTTAATTAGTTCAAAAAAACAACATGAAAATTTAAAATCAGTTTTATCCATCAAGATTGATAAATATATACCCTTTGTACACATAGCAAAAATTTTGGGAGTAATATTTGAAGAAAACTTCAGATTTCTAGATCATACCAATAATATTTTAAAGCAGTGCTATGCAACACTAAAGTTACTTTATTCTGGTAAGCATATTTTGAATAAAAATACCAAAAAAATGCTGTGCGAAAGTTTAGTCCTGTCTAAAGTAGCTTACTGCAATATCATGTACTACCCTTGCCTTGACGCAATCACATGCAACAGACAGACAGCATAACCATGCAAGATAGATATAAATCGCTTAAATAATATTAAATAAGAGAGAGTTTAACAATATAATCTCAAAATGAATATCCCGATATTTTAAAATTAATATTTGTCATTATCAGTCGATGTTTGTTGTGCAATATTACTAAAAAATTCAATAACTACATAATAAAATATACTTTCCAGTATTGTAAAATTAATATTTATTGGTATTAGAAAATATTGCTTAAACAATATAATTTTACACATAGTTGACAAATATGGGCTAAATATGAGCTTTCGAATATTTTAAAACAAATATCGATTGATAAAGACACTTAAATATTTTAGTACCTATCTAATACAGACTTTGAATTTATCTGTGAAGGATATTGCAAATTGCAAGCACTATTAATAAGGGTTCCCTTATTTATGGATCAAACTGCCTTGGCGTTTACGTCAAAATAATGCCGACTTTAATACTGCTTGTCCTTATTGCGTGTCCAATAATTCTCTAATGTATGTTTTGGCATTACAGTTAATAAGACTTATAAAAGTTATGTTTTTAAATATCATGTTATCTGTACTTGTTGACTTTAAAGGATTTAATATTTCTAAAATGTTTATTAAGCGTCAAAGTTAAGTTTACCGTATTTGCAACTTTGACATTCGAAGGCTTGTTTACTGATTTGAATGAGCAACAACACTTTAAATGAGTAACAATATGCAAGCACCAGACTGAACCAGAGTACAAAGGATAGAAAAGAATAATAAAAATATATCAAATGATTTATTTATCATATTTGGGAGGTTAGGTCTAGGGAATATAGTGCGCAAGCGTCAGAATTGCACAGAAATAACGACATCAAAAACGAAAGTGTTCCAATAACTAACATTTCGTCGATGAAATAAGGACGATGCACTATAAAATAAGGTAGCCCCTTAATACTGCGTGGCAGTATTTAAAGTTTCGAATAACTCTCTAGTAACATAAGTAACAAACTGTGTAAGGTCGCTAACAAAAAGATAATGATAACTTTTATAAAAAAAGGAATATATACAGGATGATTCATGGTGGATGGGGTATTAGAGATATGTGGAGAACGGGTAAACATATAAGTTTGAAAATTTGGGCGCCAAGATAACAAAGTATGCTCTGTCAACCTAAAATATTACCGATAGCGCGGCGTTGCTAAATGTAGGTAAAACTGGCAACACCTTCGTTATTTTAAATGAAACATCCTGTATATTTTTGTATTTTTAGAATCTACACCCAATTTTGAGTAACTCAGTAGTAGTAAGTATCATATACCTGTCTCGACCCGTTTCAGAGACATTAATTAATTTCCAGATTTATTGAGCAAAACTTGAATACTAATAAACCGTGTTATCATTTCGGTTACCATTAGACAAGGCCTGAGGGCTTTTTATGCTGTAGTCAAACCTTAGTAGTAGCATACAGGGTAGGTTAGAAGTAACTTTCTTTAAATGATTTATAAAAATGGTCGAAATGGTCATTTTTTAATGATTCAGAAAGCTGACACATTTTGCTATTCAGATGTGTATAGTGTACCTATACCTAATTCGTAGCGTTTTCGATTTATAAGCGTTTATTTATTAGAAGTACGTATACCTTGTTCTCTTATGGCATGTAGGCTATGAAATATTTAGTTTCGACGGAAATGTCATTTATTCGCATTATGTATTGATATTGGCGTAATACTTTTGATTTGTGGCAGTAAGTGTGAATCTAATGGCAGATAATTACACAAATGCGTTCTAATGGATTTATTTTTTATATATGGGCAAAATATAAGCAGAACTTGTAGAAATTTAATGAGAAATACCCGAATTTACCACAAATGAATAACAGAAAATTCATAGGAGTTCAGAATTTTATATATTTTGGTTCATCTCTGAAAGTTGTAAAAAATTTACCTAGGCGTGTTACTTCTGATAAAGTAAACGAAATTGATATTTTATCATATTTTCATGCAAATCCTCATTCCTTGCGCAGTGCTGTAAAGGATTTGGGCTTATCATATTCATCGGTTCAAAGGATATTGGCAAACTACAAGATGCGTGATTATAAGTTTACAAGAGTTCAGGCTCTACAGCCTCAAGACGGCCCACAGAGAGTAGAATTTTGTGCAATATTGTTGGTACATACTCTGGAGGATCCCAATTTCTTTAAAAAAATCATATGGACGGACAAATTCAAATTCTCACGAGAAGGTATTTATAATCGACGAAATAAACATTTTTGGGCTGCTGAAAACCCTCGTGTTACTAGAGAGTCCGGATTTCAGGAAAAATTTGGTTTTTGCATGTTGAAGGATAACAAAATTACGTACGTACGTACGTTACTACGCTACGTAATATATGATGAAAGATTGACGTTTAGAAAATATTTAGAGATAAAATTAATAAATTTCGCTGAACCTCTTCTCTTTCGAAGAGTAGGGATCTTTCACTTGCCTAACTTTTAATAGACCAGAAATCGATCGCTTTACATCCCCTTGGAAGTATGGTATATCCACTACACAATCGTCTTCTAAGATTGCATAGTTTCCGCGCATACACTGATATACAAGCCGCTGGAAGATGTGAGGCGAGGACGCGATCTTCCCTGTAAACACGAACAAGACTCATTGGTTTAGAAAATAAAAATTTAGACACATTCTGAGACTCCCTAGAGTCTATTCGTGCACTTTTCGGAGTTAGATAATTTTTTGAGGTAGTTCGAATTTCTTCTAACACCCTGTATACTTATTTTTCCAGATGAGTAGCAATGATAACGCAGATGTAAAAGAGTAACTAAAAAGTTTATTCACACTATATTTTTTAATGAAACTTAAATATTTGATTTTATTAAATGTTTTACAGGGTTTTTTGGTTAAATAACTTCAAAAATTTGGGTAGAAACTAAAATAAAATTACAACTTTGCAGAATAGAGTTGGGAAAAATTAAATGCACTTTCTTGCTTGCTTGATGGACACTTAGCAGATTTACTTGTTTATTGAATTTAATTAAAACTGAATTTTTACTTGAACAATTTAAGAACTTTCGAGGAAGCAGCTTTTCGCGAGAGTTGTTTCTTGGCACATAGCTTATAAACCCACAGAGTTAGGCTCGTCATCATTTTTGTTCAGAGCGGCGGGTGTGATATATCGGGCTTGGTTGTCATACTTGTTTATTAATAAAATGACAAATGCGTCCCTATTTTGACTAGTATTATGGCACAAAATATTTGAGGATGGCTGAATAATGTATAGGCAACAAAAAATACAGCAACAAAATCGATATAGATATGTTTGGTTGCCTACATTGTGTACATTCACATCATTGAACTGTATAAGAAACAGTTCAATGGTTCACATACAAATGTAAATATTTTATTCTTTGTTTACCTGGTGAATACTTGAATAGTATAGATATGGTTTTCTAAATTAGGGGTCGGTTATGTCAACACATATGGTCAGAGAAAGTTCAAATTTAAAAGCCAAACAATGGATTTTGATTTTATTTATTTAGAACACCGTTCTACAAGTAAATAAATTCAACTACCTATAGAACACGAGGATTAAAGAAATACATGGGACTTTAATGAGATAAAACAAATTAAAAATGCACAGTAGTTGTAGTTATAAGAAAGATATATACAGGGTGATTTTTTTAACCTGAAACTTTCAAATATCACGAATAATAGGCATTCTACGAAAATAATGTCTATAATCAAAATTTAATCATTCCGGGGAGGAAAGACATTAGTGCTAAAATTACCTAGTCATGACCTCCCTCCTTTTAGGTCGGATTTTCTTATTTGAAATCTTAAATAGGAACCCGTACTTTTTATTGCAGATTCGAATTCTACGGCTAAGAATACATAGGATTTGTCTAAAACATTTTTTTCGATTCATGACAGATGGCGCTGTAATCGGCGAAATTCATTTTTTTCAATTTCTCCTAATGCATGAGAACCTATGCATATGATTCTGCAATACGTTTGCAATAAAAAATACCACGTTTTCATTGTGAACAATCAAAAATCGTCGTCAGAAAAGTTTACTCCTTTTGTAAATTGGAAATAACTGGGAAACTCTTACCTATAGAAATGTAAATGGCAGGTGAATGAATATACTACTTTAAGCGTAACGGAACAACGACGTGGCGACGTGGACGTAGTAGTTCTGTTCCCTTCGGGGTGTACGATTAACGTGTTTCGTCGTCTCTCACCTATTCGCCTGATTTAAGTGAGTCCCTTCGCCTCATCATCTTTCAATTGAAGTAAGTGCTCAAAATGGTGACCCTCGGCTTCAATACACTCATTAATCTGCATTTGAAATGCCTCTACACAACTGAGAAGTGCGTCTGCTTGAATTTCGGTACAAGCATTTCCAATTCGCTCAATCATATTCCCACGTGTTGGTACATGTTTGCAAACTTTGTCTTTGAGATAGCCCCATGAAAAAATGTGGTGAAGTAACATCTGGTGATCTAGCGATCTACCGATCCAGCGACCACTGAAATCACGACGATCAAGTACTTCACGTGCTACCACCGAATAGTGTGCTGGACAGATATCATGTTGAAACCACATGTTCTCTGTCCTACTTCTAAGTTCAAGTCTTCAAGCAATGTTGGCAGTTAATTTTTCAAAATGTCTCGGTACATTTGACCATTCAAGTTGCCTATTATTCAACTTGGTGAACCCAGTGCGGATTGATTTTCAACACTTTAATAATGCATGTTGTGTCTAATAACCGTTCCGTGGTTTGTAAAAGACGGCTCGTCGGAGAGCAATACATAACGAAAAAAATTGGGGTTTGTTGTATTTGTTCACGTGCCCACTTACAAAAAGTTACCCGATTTTGAAAATTGGTGCAAAGACACATGATATGGATGATATTTATTGCGTTTTAAAATATTCCAAACACTAATCTGATACAATCCGGAATGGCGAGCTATTTTTCGTGTAGTAACATGAGAATTAACTGTAACTGCAACTAAACAGCAATTACATTATTTTCTTCAGTGACTATTGCTCGACAGGTTCTTTTTCTAAAATTTGTGTCGAAAATTATTGCACCGATACCAATTTTATTGAAAAAAGCAAAATAGGATAGGTACAACAATTGTATTGGACAAAAATGAAAGATAAATATTTCAAGTAGAGCAAAGAAAAAAATGGGTTTCCTATCTTGGTTCTTATGATATCGTGGACTGTTTAGCTACTGACTATGCCCAAAAAAACATGAGGCATAAAGTTGCGTACCAGAGATCTTTCGATATCTGCCAAGGTTCGTATTATCGCCACCTAAACTACATAATACAATAAAATGGCTATTAACTGTCATTTTAAAAACAAATACCGTGTTGCGATACACGGTTGAAAATAGAATCTAAAGACGAATCACATAGATCAAAAATATACAGGATACCATTTAAAGTTTGGGTCACTTCTGCTTAAACTGGAAGTTGAAGAAAATGTTTGATAGGGTCAAAATAAGAACAATTATGTAATATTTGACTCAATTAAAAATTTGAATTTCTCAAATGGCAAAGTTTCAGAATGTTACATGTCTCCTGTGTCACCCGGTATATGCGGACTTAAAAAATGTCATGATGTTACACTACTCAGTATTTAAGAACAGCTTATTTACCTCACACCAGACATATACCCTCTCCTAAGTTATTTTTAAGGCGAGCCATCGAGGGTATCAACGGTAGTAATATTTTCAAGTGATCAGCAGACGAAACAAATTCCTTCCATGACTACGATGCGATTGATAAAGATATTAAATCGCAACGGGTCTAGTATGGACCCTTGAGGGGCTCCTGATGTTGCCAAGTGCTCGACAGACTTATACCCAACTAATCGATAGCCGCGTTGGTTAAGGCGCGTGGTAGTAATCGCGATTAATCGAACGGGTATCGCGCTACCTTGTTTGAATCTCAGTTCCGGAACTGGAACTGTCGGAGGATATGGTTGTATGTTCGCGTTTTCAATATATAACCCCCTTCCGCATAAGCCTCTGGCTACTGGAATTGGGGATTGTCTAATTTCTTACGAATTTGACTTAAAAACATTAAATAGAGAGTCTGACAAACGAAGAATATGAAATTTATGTATTATCAGATTATGGTCAAGTTTGTCGAAAGAAAGAAGAAATCCGCGTAAATTATGTCTGTTTGTGATGGTATATAAATGATTCGGGTATGGTGACACAAATGATATTCGTTTTGTAGAATGATGTAGTCATAGTGAATTAGATTTTAGGTATTTAGTTAATTTACTGCTTTCTATTTTGGATTTATTTATGTTAGGAATGAAAGTTAAGAAAAGTTATTTGGTAGGAAGATAAACAAAACAATAATTTATGTAACAACTATAAATTTATTTTACTTTTACTTCCACGTCCAGTGGAAGTAGAGTAACGCAAAAAAATATATATATTTTTTTGTTGAAATGGGCTTAAAATGTCATGAATTGTTGAGATAAAATTCTGTCTGTCGGTCTGTGTAACTTTTTTTGTGCACACGTTTACTTTGGAAACGTTTATGATACTGACTTGAAATTTGGTACACTTATGTATTATAACGAGATCTGCAACTAGGGGTAAATAGGCAAAGCAAGCAAGTAAGAGTCCATAAAATTGCAATTTAGGGTATGTACGAAAAGTCAAGGTATCAAAATTATTTTTTTGCATTATAAAAGAGAGTAAAAAAAATTAAATGCAATTTAGTGTGTGTACAAGAACGCAACGATTTTTTTCTTCTTAATTATGTTATCTTAATTATGCGGTTTTGAAAAAATAGATAAAACCTCGTTCAAACACTCTGTTTTGCAAAAAATTTGCGCCTTAGATTTTTTCTCGTATCTTCAAATAACGGATATATTTGGCCTAGACGTTTTCCGCATTTTCGATATTTTCCGCGATAACTCTTAAAGTAGGCCATGGATTTCAAATGTCTTTAAACCATTTTGTAGGTTATATAAATCGGCACAATTTTCGTAAAATATTTTTTTTTGTACGACCATGAAGTGTTATTGTACTTCCGGGCGCTCTGCCGCGTCGATGGTCAACTCCTCCAGGAGTCACGGTTGTCTGAACGGTGTTTCGGCAGAATCTCATATCTGCCATTTTCAGGTTCTTACTGAAAGCTGCCTACTGCTGCTCCTCGTTGCTCGAACTGAACTGAACTGAACAGTGTTCTGACAGTTGGAGTTCTACCCTCCGAAGTACCTTGTTGGAAACTAGTTTCACAAAGACGGCGATGAATAGTCGAAAACAATCGGCTATCTGGCAAGGCACGATTAGAATATACATATTTCTGGCTTTTGTTGCATTAGCATATTATGCGAGACAATATATGTAATACATTGTAGCCAAGAGGGCGGATCTAGGATTAAGTCAAGAGGGGGGGCTACATAGACTATGGCAAGAAAAACAGTAGGCGCCGCAGGCGAAAATTTTGCATTTTTCAAGATCAAGAGCCTAAAATAGAAAGTAGATATCACTTTAGTGCGAAGTTAAATTGAAGGAAACAGGACTGTTAAAAATAAAAATTAATTATTTCAGAATTTAGTAAGAGGTCAAAAATATTTTTTTATTCATTAAAATATGATACCTACATACTAATAATTAAAGGAGTTTAATGCATCCATTGTCGATCACGCAATTAATCGACGAAACGAAACTCAGTGCAACCAGCAACGTCTTATCCAGTGCATTTAGTTTTCTTCTTCCTAGTTTCGATGGCATCTTGCCCCAAAGGCACTCAGCCAATCAACTTTTCTAATCGCCAACTCTGCATATAAGAGACAGACAAAGTGGAGTGAGAGCACTATACATTTGCTGGAATTAACGCCTGAAGACATAGGGAAATTAGCCCCAGGAAAATCACAAGCTTTGTAAAAAGTCTTGGAATCCTGGGCAATAACTGGGTGTAGGGTAAATCACAAAAGATCTTTTAGGTCGAAGTGAAGTAAGGCTACTCAGAGCCAAGCGAGCCCTGAAACAACCTACAATACATTCGCTGAAGACGGGGATCAAGAAAGCGGTTTTGTCACTTTTACTGTATATCTCTCTTTGTCGCAAAGTTGACGGTATTGTGAGATTTATTTTTAAGTACCTTCTCTGCTACTAAATGTAATCAAACGATTAACGAGTTTATCACTGTTTCCTCTTTATTTTGACATAGTAGGCATTGCTTTGCTACTCTCATAATAGAGAGGATACAGTGATATACTCATTAATGGTCTCATCATATTTTTAACATCTTTTCTTCAAAAATCTTAGTATTATTATTGATGTTATTATTGAGTCCCTGTAACCCCCACCCCCTTGATTGTAGCCATTTTCGCATTCGTATAATTCACCACATTTACTCAGATATTCGAATAAAAGCAGCAAAAAATAAAATAAATCCAATGAAACACTAAAAATCGAAGAAATAATACGATGAGATGGTATAAACACTAAACATCTTACTTTAAGTCTACAAATATTGTTTTGAAAATGATGTTTGTAAAAGCGTAATTTATTCCAGGATAACTAGATTTGTGTTCAAAAATTATTAGTCAATACTGATAGTGATAAAACAATTTTTCTAATTAAAATATGTGGCTTTATATCCTATTAACACATATCAAAATTGAAAATAATATATAAATCACTTTCTGAGATATTGAAAAATAATAAGAAAAACTCAATACCCCGCAGCAAAAAATTTAAGCTGTTGTGGACATATGTTCATATGAACTTTTCTTCATAAAATGACCTAAGGAATCATACCCTGAAATTTAGCACGTCATTAAGAAACGCCCTGTACTATATACTATTATGACCCGATTTCAAAGCAATAAACTGTGGTTTTCCGTTCCGTTTTCCGTAAATATTTTTGTTGGTTGGTTCTCGCCGATTTGGCATTTAGTATATATATGGTTATTCAACAACTATTTTTTTTAAATACCCGTAGTTTTATTACAAGTATTAGTATAATGTCCCGTTCCTAGATACAGTACGGGTATCGCTATTAGGCGTATAAGGAAATCCTATACGCTTATGTACATGTATAATATGTACAATCACGAGATGATATGAAATAGATGGTGGGGCACAGGCATGACAGCTGGTCGATCCGCTGCAGGCTGCGGTTAGTAATATAAATGTATTTGGAATGGAAGGTATAGATGATTGGTCGTCAAATAAGGAATTTACGAATTACCACGTGTCATCCCAAAATATTAATTTGTTGAAATTAATTACGGTGGTTAACAAGTAACCAAAATAAACAAAAGCATATTTCTCAAAATAAGTGGAAGCGGGTCCATTTTCGTACGCTATAATAAATAAATTTATTGTATCACGTAGTGAATGCTCACATAGTACAATTTAATTATTTGTGCTTTCTCTTCTGTTAAATAAATATCCATTTTAACAGGTTAATATTATTTTGAGTTCAATATACTTAAATTTCGTAAGGTTACCTGTGATCTAAGCCCAACGGACTCTAGTAAATAATAAATAAATCCACAATATCGACAATCACAGCGACACCAGCGTACAGCGCATTGGATCGCCCCACCCCAGTAACATTCCATTAGATGACATTCTCACCCATATTGCTCATGTACATTTATAAGTGTACAGGATTTCCCTATACGCCTATTAGCAATCCCCGTACTGTATAATATTCTTCGTAGAAAACCATAGAAATTTAGATAATGGTGCCACAGCGAGAACGTAGCATTAAAAAGAATATAATATCGTAATACCCACCTGACAAAAGAAAAAATAATTATTTTGTGTTTGATCTATCCCTGTAAATACGTCCTTTGTTATTTTTTTTGTATGTGTATGTAGGTACTAATATAATAAAAAAACATTAGTAAATTAATTAATTATGATTTATTGTACCAATTGGGTCTACTGAAGACAAAACAATTGCTGTATTGACGATTGCAAATTTTGTTTTATATACCCACTGAAGAAGCCAGCTTATGCCATTTTAGTTGTACATTTACTTTATTGTTGATTTAAAAATAATTCTTCCGTGGGATTACATATTAATCAATTACCAGCCTAAAATCACGGACGGCTTGGCATTTCTGATTTCAGTTTGATTTTTACATCTGAAGGCAAATAGCGAAAGTATGCTTTACTCGTTGAAGTAGTGGAAAATAAATTTTGCAATCACACATTGAGCTAGTTTACATTATATTCATGAAGAAGCCAGAGATATGAACATCTCAGGGCAATACTTGGCACTTTTTTCAAATTCAGATGGAATACAGAATTGAGTTCCCCAAGGTTCAAATTTTGGCTCTTTTCAATTTTTACCCTATAGTGGAGCCAAAAAGAGTACATAGTAGAGCAAAAATCAGCGGTATTCTCGTCAAAGGATTTAGCTGTTATTTAATACTAAAGCGGCACCTCGTTCTACCATAGGGATATATTAAATTTTATCCGTTTTCGCTTCCTACCAAAAATGAAAACCACGACTAGGACAGAATGTAATTGCTATAGTCGATCAAATGGGTTGAATGTGTAAACGTGCCGCATTTATACCTAATAATTTGTTGACTACTAGTACATAGGCGGAGCTTTCATAGAATATTCGGGTAGCTCTTCACCAGTGGCGCCACACATACAGGGGGTCCCGTAATAACGTGCAAAAAATTTAACTGTAAGACGGGTTCTTCGTATAAAATTTTTCAAAATAACCCTTTCCTGTCCAGCTACACCCCCTTAAAGGGGTGTGCCAAAAAAACGGTTTTTAATTTCTATCTCAAAATAACGTAATCGGAAAAAGACGAAATTTGGCACATCTCGGTTACTCATCAAAAGGCATCTAACGAAATTATTTCATCCACCTAGCGTGTACACAAAGGGGTGAAAGTAACTACCCTTCTGGAAATTTTGTAAATATCTTTCTGCCTGCTATTTTTTTTTAATAAAACAATAACCAAATATTATGACTCATTTAGAAACTTTTTTATCTCTTGAAAAAATTTCATAAAATCGACCATTTTTGAGAAAAAAATTAAATTACATCTGCCTAAGTGATCAATCAAAAGCGATGAGCACAATTATATCAGTGTAAAATGCTGGTAGCCTGGTGTCAAATTATAATTTGACAATATTACGTTGCTTCTTGCCTTTGAAATAATAAGATAATCATTCATTACTACTTAATACTAGTAGTTTTCTAACCAAATTTTAAAATGCATAGTTTTGGTAATGAGGTATATGCGGACATACATTTAACTTATGGTGAATGTAAAGGAAATGCTTCAACGGCAAAAGAACGATATCGTCGTAAGTTCCCTAGTTGTACTGTGCCAAATGTTCGCACTTTTTCTAATATTCACTTGAGGTTAAGAAAAAGGGGGTGTTTTTAAAATAAAGTCATGATTGTAGTCGTCGGAGATAAATAGGAGATGCAATGGAGGCATAAATATTACATTATTTTGGTGAACATCCTGAATGTAGTATTGGACAGTCTGCTTTTCAATGCTACATAACAAGAACATCAGTATGCAGGATTTTGAAAAAGCAAGGACTTTACCTATCATTTACAGAGAATAAAAGAGCTGTTCCCTCGTGACTTTCCAGTAAGATTTGATTTTTGTAAAATTATACTCAGGAAGCTGTTAGATTTTATAAGAAAAGTACTATTCACAGATGAATGCTGCTTTACTTGACATAGAGTTTTAAATTCTCATAACCAGCATTTATGGAGCGACGATAATCCTCACGCTGTTGTAAATGGAAGATATCAATACAACTTTTCAATAAATATTTGGGCCTGAATTATAGGCAATAAATTAATAGAGCCTTTTGAGTTACCAAACACATTAAATGGTCCAGCTTATTTAAACTTTTTACAAAATGACCTCTATCAACTTATAGACTATTTACTTCTTGCATTACGTCAAATGCTGTGGTTTATGAAGGATGGTGTGCCACCTCATTATTCTTTAGAGGTTCGAGAATGGCTACACTCAACATTTAGAAATTGATGAATCGGAAGGGGCGATATGAATCCATTGGACTTTTACTTTTGGGGCCACTTGAAAAATATTGTTTACTCGACACCTGTCACCTGTCCCTAACGTCGAAGTCTTAAGAGAGAGAATTTTTAATGCTGTCAAAGAAGTTCGAAACTCTCCACATGTTTTAAGTAACTAAGGTTGCAAACGTGTATTCAAGTTGGAGGTCGTCATTTTGAACAAATGCCTTTATATCTAAAAACAACTGATGGTCGAGAGGCGAGCGCACTTGCCTCTCACCCAACAGTTCCGGATTCGATCCTTGGCAGAAAATACTGTGAGAGGGATTTGTCCACTATACACGGATATTGGGTGTGTGTCCCTTGTCTCTAAATGTATAGTCCCTTCCCACACAAGGCTCTTCTAGAGCCTTCCGAGATAAAGAGGGTCTTCATTACCTGTGGTGTATTTATTTATTATTATTATTTTAACAACCGTTGTCTTCATATTTACATTTTTTTACTGTTTAAATTCATCTTTTGCATATTTTGTGTTAGTTATTTTCTAGTTTACTAATAAATTTGCTTTTCAATACTTTCTCGTGCAATTTATAAGCACCAAATGATCATATCAGTACGTAATATTGTCAAGTTATAATTTGACACCAGCCTACTTTTAGTATTTTACACTAATATAATAATTGTGCTGATCGGTTTGATTGATCACTTAGGCAGTTGTAATTTAATTTTTTCTCAAAAATGGTCGGTTGTACGAAATTTTTTCAAGATATAAATAAGCTTCTAAATGTTGGGTTATTTTTTTTATTGAAAAAAAAATAGCAGGCAGAAAGATATTTACAAAATTTCAAGAAGGGTAGTTAATTTCAGGTGGATGAAATGATTTCGTTAGATACCTTTTGATAAGTAACCGAGATGTGCCAAATTTCGTCTTTTTCCGATTATGTTATTTTAAGATAGAAATTAAAAACCGTTTTTTAGCACACCATTTTAAGGGTGTGTAGCTGGACAGGAAAGGGTTATTTTGAAAAATTTTATACGAAGAATCCGTCTTAATTTCCGACAGGGAATCTACAGTTAAATTTTTGGCACGTTATTACAGAACACCCTGTATATTTATATAGATTTAATACATAAAATAATATTATTCGTATTTTATAAAATAAAACAAAAACTAAATAGTTCTCTTAAGACCATTTTTAATGACAAGCATAATTTTGTTTAGGAGTGAAATACCCACGAAATCTGACATCAAAGCTGTAGATTGTTCGATGTTTATAAAAATTTGCCCAAACTTCAACAATGCCAGTTTTTCTTATTACCCAGCAAGGACCAACGTGGAGGTGTGAGTATATTCCTTGCCAGAAAAGGATGGTGACAGAGTTGTTAATTAGGGAGTAACAGGTCTAATGGCCAGTTTCTGAAACGTAAAATAAAGTTATCTATTAATAAATGTCATAGTAACAATTGTTGTCACAATTGTAACTATGACAGTAAACGAATAATTAACTCTATCTAACGTTTCAGAAACTGGCCATAAGTGTCACATATAGACGGGAATACTATTTGGCTTCTAAAATACAACATGCATTTCTTTTAGTTATCTTTAAGATATCTAGTAGCTGTTAAAGGGTAGTTATGCCTCTATTTGGCTGGTTTCTCCCCTATTCGCCATTTTCATAATTATTTGTAACTAATAAAAAGGCATCCATCTTGACAGTCGATTTACAACTGTATGTGTTTTTTATTTACAACGATTTTCCTAATAATGCAAATGAAAACGATTTATTTAATGTATACATGGTATTCATAGAGTGAATGAAAAGTGTTAATCTAAAATACGATATATATGGAAAAAAATATATTTTTTAAATCATATTTTATTTTAAAATTGGTCTTTTTTAAGGGTCGTTAATTTTTAGCTTTAAGTATTGCCGAAAGACTTATACTAATGTTACGATTTTGGGTACGTTGTAATACATAGTATAAACCGTAAACTGCAAACCATGTGTTAAAACATTGCCAACACGATCAGTTGTAATTTAGAAGTATGTTAGCCATGAATTTAATCAATATTTCTAAACAGCCACATTATGGCTCTATTATGGTCATTCCAGCTAGTTATTTTGGTCATACGTAACGACTCTTTAACTACAATGACGCTTTTGTTACCTAAGCATTATTCCACATTTTGTTAGTGACAATGTTTTGAAAAGGTCTTTAATGCCAGATTATGGAAGGTCATTATAGCCAAATGACTTTTTTAATAGTTTTATGACGTCAACATCCCCAAATTACAACTAGCCGTGCTACTTGGGTAAGCAAAATGGGTCAACATTTTTTTTACTATATAGAGAATAAGTAATATTTTAATATAAGACATGGTAGCTCATGCATAATTAGCACAATCCGAAGGCTTTGATGTTTTCGAAATATCATGGAATGGTGAAATTTACGAAATTCGCAAATTTGCACACCCCTGTCTCTACTATATACTCTTTTCGGCCAGACTATACATTAATGAGCTGTTATTTATCGTTGAAGAAATATTTTGTACGACGCATGCTGATGATGCATTATCTATTTTATGAATGGAGACCATTGGCCCTCTCGTCCTCTTCGATTTAAAAAGTACATTTTAATAGCAACCTTTCAAAGTGGCGTAAATGAAATCAAATTCAGCATAATTTAAGTCTTAATTAAACGGGGATGTGGTATTTTTAGAAAACGTGGAAATTAATATAGAGGGATTGCATAACCAGTTTCTTCTATAAATTAATTATAAGAAAGGGCAAGCAATTAATTATTTTTTTCTCTACGACAGGTCTAACAATTTTGATCAAATGTAAAATCTAGGCATTCCTTTAGTATCAGCATGAGATGGCAGGATGAGTAGCTCCTAGAAAATCTAGGAGGAGACTATGACGGGTAGGGTTTAAAGAATTAAACGGTTATTTTCTCCAAAAAAAATTTAATACATAAATACTCAATTAGTACAGTATGTGGCGACATGATTAATTCTTTCTAGTGCCTCCTAAAAATTGTAGTTAGAAAAATTGTAGGGGTAGTGGTTAAAAAATTAGAAATAATAACAACTCTATAATAACAGGTACAGAAATAAAACTAAGGGACTCTTAAAAGTATAATAATAATAATAGTAATAATAGACGAGGAAACATTGCTGTACTGGGATAGACCAATACAGTCTGATAGAACCTTGGATCACAACCGCCCTGACATCCTGGTGATCAAAAAGAAAGACAACAAGGCCACTACAATTGATATTGGATGCCCCCTAACCAACAACCTGCAGAAAACGGAGATGGAAAAGAGAAACGAATATCAGAATTTGGCCATAGAACTTAAACACGTGTGGAGATTAGAGGAGGTTCGAATTATCCCGGTCATAATTTCGGCCACAGGCGTGGTGACGAAGAAGTTCTTGAGTTATTTGGAGCAACTTAATCTACCTAGAGGCCTCGCGAAGATTATCCAGAGGACGGTGATTCTCCAGACATGCCATATTACGAGAAAGTTTTTGAACGATGAAGGATATAAAACCGAAATATCCACCGGATTGATGGGACGTGATGAATTTCATCCCCGTTAACCGAGCCGATCCCCAACAGCAATGGGCCCGGGACAGGCCCGGGTCCCCACAGAGCCGAACTCCAACGGTGCGCGTAAGGGGTCGGTGAATTTTTTCCGGCTTCGGCCGAGAAAGTGCACGGCTTAAGTCCATAATAATAATAATAATAATAATAATCTTTATTTTTCCATTGTAAAAAACATATGTACACAAAATCTTATGTATGATGAAGAAAACGTCACATAAATATTTAAAATACAGTACCAAAAATAGAAAACAATAAATTTTAATATAATGTGGCTAAAATATACAAGACATTTTTGGACTTAGGCATAGCCTAAAATAATTATCTAAATAGATTTATGTCATATGAATTTAAAAAAAAAACAATAATATGGGAAAGAATATTTAAAAAATAATTAACTAAAATATTGATTAACTGTGTAAATTTTTTTTTAGGAATAATTTTTTAAGTTTCCATTTAATATCTAATATATTATAGAATTTACCTTTGATAAAGAAAACTTCTATAACAATCAGGCAGCAAAAGGTGTTTAGATCTAGTATCATGTGAATATACAACTTGGTAACTTAAAAACGTGGATATGTGTTTGTGGACATGACATATGAATATACCTTCAGAAATTTTTGAAATTTTGAACGCATCTCTACAAGCTTCTTAGTAACTCAGAGTTAACAATGTACGAATTGCATATTTTTGCAGTGAAAAGACCCTAACTACGTTATTGCTATTACTCCAGTTTACAATTCCATACCTACCTATCAAAATTGGCAGAAGAGAGAGAAGGATATCCTGGCTACAATGTTTAGACATGAATTTTAGAGCACAACAACTTTCTATAGCTTTATACACAAATTTTCAATGTGATGAGTTCATTGTAAGTGTTTGTCAAAAGTGACACCTAACAAAATATTTTATTCAAGTTATTCATCAAAAAGTGTTAGTCCTTTGGAATTGTTATTTAGTGTAAACCGTTTTAGTTTTATTTAAATAATAGATTATTCTTGTGAGACCAGCATATAATTTCCTAAGAAATTATTTCTGTGGTCGTCTTTACTTTCGTTGAGTTATTTCCTGTAATAAGAACATTTGTATCAACTGCATAGCACACAACATGAACATTTGATGTTCTTTGTAAGTAATTGATAATGCCATTATCAAACAGAATATACAATAGTGGTCCCAGAATTGAACTCTGTGGAACTCCTTGCTTGATGCATCAGGCGAGTTTCTCTTCTAGTAACTGGTGATCAACCATATCAAAAGCTCGTGAGAAATCTACGAAAAGACCTAGAGCAGAATTTTTATTGTCCAGCGTCTTAATAAGTTTGCTGATGGAAATCACATAATGCTGATTCGGTGCATTTATTTGTAGTAAAACCATGTTGAGCAAGATAAAGCAGGTTATATTTTTGCAGAAAGTTGGATAGATAACTGCTCCTTGAGATGGAGTTCGACAAGTTTTGAAAAACTACATAATAAACTAATAGCTCTGTAATTGCTATATTCATTTTGATCTCTTTTCTTACAAAGGGGACGGATAACATCCCTTTTAAATTTGCTGGGAAAAATACCATTTTCTATGGAAAGATTTATTATATAAGCTAACGGATAATTAATGACATTTGTATTTTTTTATTAAATTATTAGAAATATTATCATGGCCGCTAGAATTTGAAGATTTTGTTTATCTATAAATAATTCAATATCAGTAGTAGAAACTGCAGTTATACATAAAGATCTATGAAAATTGGGCACATTAGATTCTAAAAAATTAAAATCGCATAAGCCATTTATATTTGTGGTGCTCGTGAAGTGAAGATTAAATCCATTCGCTACATCTACTATCGGTATTTCATCACCATACTTTTTTAAACATATCTTTAGATTTGACCCATGAATTTTTTAAATTATATTCCACATAGTTTTAGTTCTGTTATTTGAATTGCGGGTTTCATGATCCCGATACACCCGTTTAACAGTCTGTAATATATTAGAATACATGTTATTCAGATATGTACTAAGGCCTTTATAATTATTATTTATTTTTGCTATGCCACTATATATAGTTTACCTGGTTTCTTAGTCTAATTATTTCAGGTGTCATATATTTGTTATCATTTAGTTTTTTAGTATCAATATTAAAATGCTTTGCAGGGAAACATGCTTCAAAATAATATAAAATTATGCCATAAAACTTGTCCACGGGGGTGTTAGGTCAATTTTGGATAACATCTTGCCAATTTTCACTCTGCAAAAAATCATGGAAACGTGCAATATTTTCTGTGCTAAAATTTCTACGGTATACATATTTAGCTTCATTTTTACATTTATTTTTATTTTAATGGAAAGAAATTCCCCTCCAGGGGCTGTGAGACCTTGTCGTTGGTGGAGGGGCTCAAGTAGCTGCGATGACCCTTGCCGGCGGGAGTCTAGCATATGGCTCCCGGTAGGGTCACCCAAGCCGGTAGGGTCGAAGGAGAGTAGTGAAAACTAAGGACAGCTCAACCTCAGGATCCACACTGAGAAGTGGGGTAACGGAAAATGGCGCACCCGGGGTTAATCCGAGCTACGAGTGAGCTGTTCCACTTACTCGCTAAATACCGTAATTACAGCTCACACTTCAACCACCTTTGTGGAAATGAAAAAAATGGCACCACAGGCAAATGTCGTGTCGAAACTGTGACCGGGGGACTTGCCTTAACTGGCCGGACCACGAGGAGAAAACCTCTATAACAAACCGACAGCGAAGTCGTTAAAACCTGTGAATACAGGGCGACCTTCACAGTATGTAGCCTTGGCCTCGGGCCGACCGAGAATACGTCCCAACTCGTGGCGATGGCTATGAGTAGTAAATTGAAACAAAATGAATCAGAGCAGACTAGTATCAACAATACAACAAGGGGTACCTTGCAGTTGGTGACCACTAGTCAAACAAGGAGTAACTCTGTGTCAGAAGACACCCTCAGAAAGAGGAAGAAATTTGACATTTCGATAAAGTTTACAGATGATAGTGTAAATCCTTACAAGAAAAAGGAGATTCCGGTAGTGTTTGTTTTGCTGGAGGCACTGGACTGTATAACGAAAAACCAAAATATCTTGGGGGAGCTTGTGGAGAATCCTAACATCAACAAGGAGATTAAAGAGGCTGTAAGTAGGCTAAAGAGTAATGTAGAGACTATTAATAGAAAAACTGTTAGAGAATGGTTAGATGAAAATAAATGGGAGACGATAGAAAAACATACGTACGACACAGAATGTCAAACAGATAAGGTAAATGCTCCACCATAAAAAAAAAATGGAAAGAAATTGAGAAAAATGATTTGATAAATACGATGAACAATATTGGCTTTAAAATTATTAATATTTGTTGTGATCATAAAATTGTCTAGACATGTACTGGAAACCGAAGTTACTCTTGTTGATAAGTTAACAGTAATGTGAAGATCAAAGCAACAGAGAAGGTCTTTAAACAGTGACAAATTCGTACTATGACTTAAAAAATTAATGTTAAAATTCCCGCGAATATTGACTTTTCAGTATTATAAAGATGGTTCAATACTGTTACATAAATTTAAAAATATGTTAAAACTTCCAGAGACGTCTGTACATTACCGCAATAACAATTTCATAATATATAAGTTCAACAGAACAACATTCCAAAATACCTTCCTCACAGAAATCATTTGTAGAATGAACGATATATGTTTTATATTTCATCAGTATTGGTCAAAAAATAACGGAGATTTCACGGGGGATTTATAATAAATTGAATTAAAATTTTTAACATCAAATTCTTCACACAATTAAAGGACTCCTTTTAAATTTTTGTTAATTTAGGTAAATTGAAGTACTTACAGAATTCTCTAGAGCTAATTTATTGATCTTTTTGTCACAAAAGGATGTGTTGTGACATATACGTAACGAATTAGAAATAATACTAGAACCTTTTTTATGAAAAATTATTTATTCTTTTAAAACATATGTAAATATTTTAGTAAATATTGTAGCCAAAGCTTTTTATCTTGCCACTGTTGATCGTTTCCTTCAAATGATTCCCTCCGCTTTCAAGAATACGCACGATGTGTTTGATAAAAAAAAAAAATACACATTACTATTAAATATACACGGGATGTTCCCTAAGTACATGTAAAAATTCAAAGCATGCAGACAATACGCATACCCCTGGAGTCTTTGAACGTGCACGTCAATCAATAAGAAGGTGACTTGATGCCGTGCATCATGACTGAAAGTGGTCATTTATAACTAACTGCTATAATTTTTTTTTACACCTTAGTTTCTGCATTTTAAATTTTCAATATTACTCCTCAATATTTCCAAAATGTTGTTGCTAGCTTTTGATATTTTTCAACATTTTGAAAAATGCATTCAATATTATTTACTTTCAAAATTTAATCACATTTTTGTGTTTTTCCCTTAGTCTCGTGAACAAAAAAAAAAAAAATTATTTAATATATGTCGTCTGTGGTCGCAACTAGGCTTAAAAATGCGTAAATTTACCCAAAGAAATATATTGCTCACATTTCAGAAGAATATATTTCGTGATTTTAATCTTTATTTATTTGCACCTTCATTTTTCAGTTTAATTTCATTTTAAAAGTAATTTCTACGCAAAGACTCATCTCCAAATACCATGAGTTACTTCTTCTAATAAAATTAGTCCAAAATAGTAGATCCGTAGCGGAAATAAGTAACTACACTACTACACAAAGACTACAAGTGGCTACACTATTCCGTCCTGCCCTCTCTCTATTAAAAATTATAAACAATTTAAAATAAAGGGAAAACAAAAGGGCTAACGACTGGCCGATCTGTTGGGAGAGCTGGGTTCGCAAGTTCTGTTTTAGGTGGTTCAGAAGTCAAACTAGAAATGCTCGAAGTACCTAACCGGGCTAATTTGTTTTGTGACTTAAAAGAGGACAAAAATTTGATGATGTAGGCTCAACCCTCAAAAATAAAAGTGTGAAATTTATACTCTTTCAGTCAGCAAACAGATCACTGCGGGTAGATTTATAAGAAGTGTCTAGTAATAATTTACAAATGTTATAGAATAAAAAATTGCTATTTATTTTCAACAGATATTTTTGGTGTGTAAAAGAAATACTTTACAAACAAATCAATAATTAAAAACACTAAAAAATACGCTTTAATAGCAAACCGAACTAAAAAGTAAAAAATAATGTTTACATATTTTAAATATTTTATAGTAAAAAGCGTTGGGTGCTTTTTACTATATTTTTACTGCACCGCCACGCCATTTACAATAAAATATTTAAAATATGTAAACATTATTTTTACTTTTTAGTTCGGTTTACTATTAAGCGTGTTTTTTAGTTTTTTTAAACTATAATTTTTTTTTAGTCACCCTCTTGCCATTCATCCTGCTTTTCGAAACCGCTGTGTATCCGCTAGTAGTATATAATTAATATTACATCATAATGTATGTAGTAAAGTTGGAACTAGCGTTTAACAAGGGCTTATACAACGGCAAATACGTTATATTATTAATTGCGGAGCCTCCGGCAAAATATCGATAATAGATTAGTCATTTTTAAATTTTATTTTATCCTGATGATTCTGGTGAGGATATTAGGACAAAGTTGTCAAATTATTGTATTGTCATCGGTGCTTGATAAATGCGCAAAGTTTCAGTTTAATTTGACGTTTTGAAGTAGGTGAGAATCACGTTCAAAGATTGAAAAAGTTACATACATACAAACAAACAAAAATACAGGTGAAGCAAATATAAAGCGTGTAAAAATTGTAATATTAATAAACAGAAAAATTAAAATTAATCAAATAAGTACGAAACTGTGAAATATAAATCTCACCGCCTTATAAATTGAATGGGATCCTGTGTCGCCTTCGTAGTGTGCCTAGCTGTTACCTCTGAGGCTCTATTCAGCAAGTTGCCAGGTACCTAATTGCTATCGCTAAAGTTCTGTGAATCTGATTTTGATCTGATAGAATGTCTGATATAAGTAATTATTATTTCTACTTAAGTAGAAATGACCAATTCTAAGATTTCAAACTCTTAAAATTTCGGAAAATTTTTCAAAAAAATGCATAGAATTTCGTAAAACTTGTACAATTTCTCGCAAAATTTCGTAGAATTTCTGCAGAACTTTAGCGTTATGAACAAAAAGGAAAAATTTATGAGACATTGTGCACTGGCATATTGGTTGTATTACATAAAAATAAAAATGAAATTATTTAAAAATATCGCTATTAGTGTGATAATATTAACATACTTAAGATAAATAACTAATATAGTTACCTCTCCTGCAGATGTTCACTCGGATGCACGTGGATAGAATAGGTTTTGTAATTCGATTTACAGATTACAGCAAAATGAAGTAGTGCTAGCATCTATGACCCAAGAAACCTATAGTGGCTATTTTTTACCCATTTCCAATCAAGTTGAAATAAAATCCCCAACTAACGGAAATGAAGTATATTATTTTCTTGACTCGAAATAATATGTTGACTGCTCTTTAAAATAACTACTAAACTCGGCAAGATCGATAGATAAATAATAAACTTCGATAAATAAAAAATACTAATAGACATTAATCAAGAAAAAATAAAATTAAAAATTTTGCTTGCGTTTGATATTAACCCTTTACAGTATTTGGCTATTTCGCACATATTACTTTAGCGTTTCTGATTGGACGTCGGCGACATAAACATAGTATTTTACTTGGTTGAGTTGGTAACATCTATCAAGATATCTCAATATTATCATGTATTCACTAACAGCTGATGGCTGTACAGAGCTAAAATGAAAGTAATTATTGAACTGAATATAAACAAATAAATCGGAACTAATCTATATTATTTACGATAGCAAAGTAATAACCACTACAATAAGGTAGGCAAAGAAAATTTTTGAAAAATTATTAATATTGTTATAAAAATTTATACATCAACAAAATAATAGCAATAAACAATATGAGAGACTTAAATTAATATAGGATGGCTAATAATCTATTAGCGGTGTGTGGTGGTATACAGGGTTTATCAAAGTTATGTTATATCTGCGTGTTATTAATATAAATAGGAAAAAATCGTAGCTTGAACGCTACAACACATGACTACATTTACTCTTGTTCCACCGGCTACATGAGTAATTTACCCCTCGACTTTATCTTTTACTGATGCATCAGTAGGCCAGGGCCGATAATTTTTGAGACCAAAAAAATTTTGAACAGGATGACACCCATTGGAAAAGGAAGAAAATATAACAAAAATAAGAGGAAAAATAGTTTACGGGCGATTTGAGGTCAGGAAGGGGAACGGGGTGAACTTTTAAGGGTGGAAAACGATTTATCACGGTTTTCGGCAAAACTACAATTCCTATCGAAAAAAGTTAAATAGCAAAGTTGTAGGTAATGAAAAAATCTACAACTTTTGTATTTACACTTTTTTCACATAACCTCAAAATATTTGCGAAAAATCAAAACAACCGACTTTTTGGTTTTTTATTTTTATCTCCCACAAAAAAAAATTGGTGGAAACTTACCTTCTTATGTTCCAAACACGCTGTAATTTTTTCGATTAAAAATATTTATTTTTTCCCCTTATTTTGATTTTATATCGAAAAAGTAAACTTATTTTCAATCGAAAATTCTCACGTCAAAAAAACTGCTTTTTAAAAAAAGTCGGTGCGCTTTTTATTCGCTGAAACCTTTACATTCTGATGATGTATAAAAAAATATACATTACTATGGAAAATTTTCTCAGAAAATGCAAAAAAAACGAAAAAACTCGATTTCGAAAATTTTCTTTTAATCATTGTTTAAAATTTTGCGCTGTTCATTGAAATTTACACTTGAATTACTCGAAAAATGTAAGATTCCATGTTACATTGATAAATTAAGAAATTGCAAATCCATGAAACATAGAGTTTGCAAAAAACATGCAAAAAAACATGCGAAAATAGTTAGTTTTCCGAATATTAAAGATGGGATTTAAAGGGGATTTAATCTAAAAAATGTAACTGCTGCAATTTTTTTTCGAAAAAAAGTTGATTTATTAAATTCTAATTACATTTATGGAATAGAAAATCTTATAATATATAAATATATTTGTTAGGCATTTCAATTAAAAAAATTATGTTTAAAAGTGTACGATTCAATTTAAATACGTATGAAATTATTCATTATAATATTTCAAACACATTTATCACCTTATCTAGAATTCTAATTACTTATCCATTAGTTTTTGGCTCTTTGATGGCATTTCCTCATCGTTAGATTCGACAAATCTTTCCGGTTCTAGTGGATCTTCGAATCTTCAAGACCATCATCGTCTTCATCTTCAATATTTTTTCCAGTCTGCATTGGTTTTTCATCCACAATTTCATTTGAATCATTTACTTCCTCGTAGGTTTTTTCTTCAACATTGGAGCATTTTTCAGAACGACAAATTGACCATAAATTTGTGCATTTCAAACCATGTTTTCAGCAGCCTGCTACGAGTTTCACGTACATAAACAAATAAATACGTTGGATCTTAATGATTATCAGATACTACGTAACGAAATCACTTGGGCTACTGTAGCGTAGCAGATACCGTAGGCACTGACTTACCCGGAAAGTGATGTACGTGCCTACGATAAAATTTCTCTAGCTCAGACTATCTCAGGGCGTTAAGCCCAAGCTTACATAAACTATGATAAATTATTAGTTTACTTACTTAACAACTCACTGAGGTTTTCCATATGTAGTGGTCGCAGACGAAATAATGACACTTTCTTTAAAAAATGAAATGCACTATATTAAGCAATTTACAAAATTGGTTCCCTAGCATATAACCTGGCGATATTCACAGTTGTGGCCAATATTTCACGATTAATAAGTTATAACATTCATAAAATGCCTCGTGTAGCTACACATCGGTTTACAATATGATCATGAATTGTCACAAATTCTGCCACAAAGATTTGATTTAAAGAACCTCCTTAAATATATGTAAATATATGCATAAAATCTCTAAATATGTACAAGTTAAAAATGCAAATTATGAATTGAAAATCCAGCCGAACCACTGAAGGTGGTCCCCGGTAAGTAAAAATAATAAACACACAACACTTATTCAGGGTGGTACGATACCGAGTACGGACGTGGAAGAACTGAAGCCTTACAGAGATGCCTTCGGGACACAAGAAATGGACCCAAGGATGGGGTTGATCGTAGCCTCACCAGCCCTGGAACCTTCCACTGTGTGTGGATGCCCCGTCCGTGGAACTCTCACTGACATGTGTAGAAGCCCCGTCCGTAGAACCCTCACTGATGAGGGAACAATCCACCAAAACTCCTGGAAGCCACAGTCGGATAAATGGGGTCGAGTCCGCCTTTTAAGTTGACACTGTATTTTTAAAGGAAGGAAAATATTCCGCTAAACGGAACAACAACAGATTGAGGAAATTTTCTTGAGTTGATTATTCTAAAATCCACGAGGATGCCTTGGATAAAACCGAGGTTGGAAGAATAACCAACTAATTACCACCAACCATGCCAAAAACAATCCCACCAAAAACAATGGTTGCTTCCGTTTCCACTGCTGATCACGTGTCGCCCTCCCGTGGAGAATAGCGAAATGTGTTTCGGACGTGTAGCAGTTGTTATAATGCGGCCCACAAAACGCTAAAGCGTATGGTGGGTCGCATACGCTAGAGGTCCGTAACAACTCCCCCTTTACTCGCAGAAAAAAAAAATCGAAGCCATCGAAGATTTTTTTTTTCTTACTAGCTTCTCACTAGAGGATGGATAATTGGTGGGGAGACTTAATATGCACGGGGATGGCTAACCCGTCTCCCAAGTTACCATCAGGCATAACAACGAAAATAATGAGACTTAAATGCACGAGGATGACTAACTCGTCTCCCAAGTTATCATCAGGCATAACAACAAAAATAATGTCAAAAATAAGGAGACTTAAATGCACGGGGATGGCTAACTCGTCTCCCAAGTTACCATCAGGCATAACAACACAAGTAAAAAAAATACATAGAGAAAAAAAAATGCATAGAGAAAAAAAAAGAGAAGGGAAAAAAAAAGGACAAAAACGTATAAGGACTTAACAGCTAGGAAGTAGCTCGCCCCAGGGCTACTCCACCAGCAAAACAATGAGGTACGGGAGTGTTCCCCGTCACACCACGACGACCACCCTTGCTAGACAACGAGGTTAGTCTGAAGCCCAGTAGTGCCTACCCGGGTAATGGTAACCAGGCCTAGACCAGGCTACCTCCAAGCAGCACCTCCCAAGCTCGAGCCCCTCCAGACGGATACCTTTAAAGGCAGCTGCCAGCAATGTGAGCGCCCCCAACGAGACGGAGTCCCTCAAGACGCAAGCGCCACACAAGACCATTTTAGGGGACTCTTACCCCTCGCAGGTATAACCACGGTGATGGTATTCATGCATCCCCCATCACAGAGATCCAACCAAAGACACTTCCTCCCGTGAGGCGGAAAGAGATGAAAACTTACTCAGTGGGTTTCAGCCACTTGAGCAAGACCAATGAACCAAAAAAGCAAATGATACTACCAAATTAACGAAAGAAGTGACCTAAAACATGTTACTAAGACCAACACAAAAAAAAACGAATTCGTCGTTACCTATTCGGATGCCTAAGTACGTCAACGGAATTAACAGACCACAACTAGTTGTCATCGGGAGGGTGTGCTTTCAGGTCTTTTATGTGCCACACCGAACGTTTACCGTCAGAACCTTCGAGCTCATAAGTCCATGGTGAGAGAATTTTTCTAATCGTGAAGGGACCTACAAATTTAGGTGCTAACTTTGCCGTGAAGTATTTAGAAGCATCAGACTGGGCGTGAGAACGTCTCCAGACCTTTTGCTTCAAAACGAACTTATCGGGTCGGCGTCTTAGGTTATAATGTTTCTTACTGGATTTATGGGCCTTTAATATTCTACTCTGAACATCCTTATAAATTTTAGCGAAGGCAAGCTTACGGTTTTCATGGTTTATAACTGGATACTCAGACTCAGAAGGTACGTACTTATCAATATTGCCATCTAACGAAATTTCACGACCAAAATTGACAAAATTAGGCGTTAGGCCTGTAACCTCATGTTTGGACGATCTAATGGCGAAACCTATTTTCGGCAAAAATTGATCCCAAACCCTGTGATTATCCTTTACATATGCAGATAACATTGTCTTAATAACACGATTTACCCTTTCAGTCAGGTTGCATTGAGGGTGGTAATTTGCGGTGTACGCTATTTCGATGTTGTAGGTTTTCGCAAGATTTTGGAAACGGTTACTCTGAAACTGACGACCATTGTCTACCACTATAGTCTTCGGAGCGCCAAATAAGAGAATTACATTATCCTCGATGACCTGCGATATGCTATTAGCGGTAGCTGACCTCAACGGAAACACCATGGCAAACTTACTAAAATTGTCACACACGACAAGAATAAACTGATAACCCTTGGCCGTCCTGGGTAATGGACCCATCAGATCGGCACTAACTAATTGCCAAGGTTTTCCAACGGTAGGTGTTTTACTCAACAAATTTCCCCTAAGTGACTTCTGTTCGGGTTTAGTACTTATGCAAATCTCACATTGCCTAACGAACTTGGCCACATCGGCCTTTAATTTCGGCCAATAATACCTATTTCCCACTCGAGCCACAGTCTTATGGACCCCTGCGTGTCCACAACTCGCATCACAATGCAACGACCTAATTACTTCTAGGCGTTTCTCTTTGGGTAAAACCAGTCTCCAAGTGTCGGCAGGATCTGCTAACTCGGGATAACGCAAACGTACTTGTACAACTGGCCATTCTGTATACGCCATAAGGGATAACGCATAGGAGACCGTTCGACTCGATCCAGCATTCTCAAATACCATTTATCGGTGGGAGAATCGGCATGGTCCGTGACCGAGAATACTTCGATGGATTCCACCGTTACTGGTACTGAACGAGACAGAAAATCAGGGACGGTATGTTCAGAGCCCTTGCGATGAATCAGTTCAAAGTCATAAGGTTGCAGACGAAGTGCCCATCTGGCCAATCGACCTTGGGGATCTTTTAGCTGCTGCAACCATAGCAAAGAATGATAATCTGTTATGATTTTGAAGTGGAAGCCTTCAAGATAGTGACGTAGCTTCTCCACTGCCCAAATTACGGCGATGCACTCTCTTTCGACTGAGCTATATTTGCGCTCCTGGCTAGTCAAAGAACGGGACAAATAGCAAATTACCTTTTCACCATCATCAAATTGCTGCGTGAGCACAGCACCGACACCGAATGCCGACGAATCTGTCTGCACATAAAAGGTACGCTCAAAATCAGGGCAGGTCAAAATAGGTGCAGTAACCAAACACTCCTTAAGAAGTTTAAAAGATTTCTCGCACTCAGGCGACCAACACCAACTAACATTCTTCTTAGTGAGGTTCGACAAAGGAGCCACTATGCGGTACAAACCTTCGATACCAAGATGCTGTGCCTATAAATCTACGAATTTCCCTAACGTTTTTCGGAGAAGGTACACTCAAAATCGACTCTACTTTCGCTGGGTCAGGACGTAAACCGTACTTATCAACAACATATCCCAAGTACTTAAGCTCAGGACGGCAAAATTGACACTTGTCAAAACTAACTGTCAGCCCAGCAGAATGCAAGCGATCAAAAACCTTCTGCAACGTTTCTAGGTGAGATTCGAAATCCTTCGACACTACTACAATGTCATCCAAATAAACCAAAACCGAAGGCTGCAAATCAGCTCCAAGCACGGTATCAATAAGACGCTGCCAAGTCGCAGGCGCATTTGACAACCCAAAAGGCATAACTCGAAACCTATACAAGCCATTAGGGACAGTGAAAGCGGTATAGTCTTTGGACGATTCAGCAATAGGAACTTGCCAATATGCACTCTTAATATCTAATGAACTTAAATATTTGGCATCCCTCAACTGATCTAATATGGAGGAAATCAGCGGCAGAGGATAGGCATCCTTTTTGGTAACAGCATTAAGGCGCCGGTAATCTACACAAAAACGCAGAGTTTGATCCTTTTTCTGCACTAAACATATTGGGGAAGACCAAGGACTTTTACACGGTTCGATGATATTTAACTCCAGCATTTTCTTAATTTCATCATCAATCAGTTTTTGTCTGGCAGGCGAAACAGGATAGTATCTCTGTTTGATAGGTTTGGTATCTGGGAGTAACTCGATCTCATGAGAAACGAGAAGTGTACGACCAAGGGAAGTACCCATCAGTTTCCGGTTTTCATCCACCAACCTATCCAGAGCTAGTTTCTGTGATACACTTAAAGAAGTTTCGTCAAGGACACTGTTAACCCCAACGAGTGGTTCCTGCTCAGAAAAATGCCAAACATATTGTCGTAAATCTGGTATAATATTCATCGCCACCCAAAAATCTATCCCTAGAATTAACTTATGCGGTATTTCTGGAACTACTAGGACATCTATTACATGAACCTTGTCACCCAAGCAGAAAGGAACAGATACATAACCTATAACGGAACAGACTTGCCCATTAGCCACTCTGCACTCATTGACAGAAGGCTTCAAACTTAAACCAATCTGCTGGAAGACCTCAAAACCAGATGATCCTACCATTGTCCTGGTAGCACCTGAATCCAACAAACCCATCATAGGAAAACCTGATACCGAAAGTTGTAAGTAAGGACGCTGATCACCTACCACATGAGAAATGACATAATCGAGAAAAATTTGTTGTTTTAAGTCAACAACATTACTGGTCGACTCACTTACACCGGAAGAAACTGTTCGACCAATTAGCGTCTCCCTGGACAGTTTTCCGAACGCGAACACTTAGGACAGGACCTAATAGTGACCTCTGCTTTACCACATTTATAGCAGAACCTTTTCCTAGGAGCCTGACACTCCCGATGCCCATGACCAACTTGACCACAATTAAAACATTTGATTCCAGAGTGTTGGACTTCATCCAAGACGAGACTAGAACGAGAGGTAGTAGAACTAGTAGATGCATAAGCCAACTCTGGTATAAGAGATTTACTCTTAGGTGGAGGAGGAACATACGACTTAGCCAATTGTCGTTTGGAGTCAAGCATACGATAACATTGCAGGAGTTGCGTGACAGAAGTTATATTCTCAAAAGCAAGAAAAGGATGATAGTATGGATCTATGCGCTCCAAAATGATTTCGAGCTGGGTCCCCATAGGTATTGGAGTGTGCATCTTCTTGAACAACCCAATCATACTAGCGATGTACAATCCAATACTTTCCTGACTACCTTGAGTACGTCGCTTAATCTCCTCAAACAAGTCGCGGTCAAAACACTCTGGCATAAACTGTTCCCTCATTGCCTCCACTAAGGATGGCCAATCGGTGGCCCAGTCTTTCACCAGATTATACCAATTGTAGGCATCTCCCTCGAATAAGTCCACTGCATCTTTAAATAACCGTGCCCGTGAAATACCACGAGACCTCCGTTTCTCCTCAACACGTTCTAAGAAAGTTGAAAAAGACATGTCGCCCTTTCGGCCAGTAAATTTCAAGCCCCAGTCTCTAACCGGTACGGGTTTAGGTTTCGCAGCCTCCTCCTCATCTGAACTAAAATCAGCAGCTATTGCAGAGCTATGCGCATCAGGCTGAACCTGAGCCATGGCATTATGCAATACCGACATATCGAGGATGGCTGACTCTTTAAGCTTACGATCCCCGCGGGCCTTATCCTTAAGTTTATCAAAAGCTAACAATAATTTAAGCCGAGTACTGGACTTCACACCTTTTTGCTCGTCATTAGTTGGCATGGATCTGTTAACACGACCCAAGGCATGAGCTATCTTGGAAACAATCCCCTTATATTTACTATCGTGCTCGCTACCCACAAATTCATCAATATGTTTTTGAATAGCAGCTAGGGATGCCGTTAGAGCTTCAGAATCGACAGTGAATTGATATGGGTATGGAGGACTTTTAATAGCCAAAGTAGTTTTCTCTAAATGTATGGCTTCTCTTAAAACGGTACGCAACTCTGCCACAGTAAGATCACTACCATCCCCTAAGCCACGTACTTGTAATTCATAAACAAGCTCATCCCTAACTAACCTCTAACTTGATTTGTGAACTAGCCATATTGAATTTTTAACCAAACACACAAAAAAAAATGGCAAAATCAGGTAAATTAACAAAACGACGCTGGGCGTCGGTACGTATATAGACGCAAAAAAGCTTACCAACACTAATAAGTACTTAGCAATGTGTAATAACGACAAAATCCAGTAAATTGGCAAAACGACGCTGGGCGTCGGTACGCATATAGGCGCAAAAAAACTTACCAACACTAACAAGTACTTAGTAATGAGTAAAAACGACAAAATCAGGTGAATTAACAAAACGACGCTGGGCGTCGGTACGCAAAAAAAGTTTACAAACACTAATAAGTACTTAATAATGTATAAAAACGACAAAATCTAGAAAATTAGCAAAACGACGCTGGGCGTCGGCAACTGTATGGACGCAGAAAAAGTTTACTAACACTAGTAAGTACCTAATAATGTGTAAAAATGACAATATCGGGTAAATTAGCAAAACGACGCTGGGCGTCGGTACGTATCAACAACAAAAAAAAACTGTTGGCTGCACTTAGGAATCTTTCCAATGGTTTATACGTAACAACTATTGTTTACTAATCCGCTCATAAAATAGTAAGACAAAAAAAAACGAAGTCACCCCCCTACCAAAAATTAGCGAAGCGATTACGCTGAGGCAAAGTAACCCCCTTTTGATGTGTGTCACGTACGTTACTATGTGTCTGGCTATTATTTCATATGCAAACCACCAACAAATGGAACACTCAATTTATCACCAAAAAAAAACTTAATTAGGGGCGATACTACTATCCCCTTGAGATAACTTCACTATTTAAGTTGGGCGCCACTGCTACGAGTTTCACGTACATAAACAAATAAATACGTTGGATCTTAATGATTATCAGATATTACGTAACAAAATCACTTGGGCTACTGTAGCGTAGCAGATACCGTAGGCACTGACTTACCCGGAAAGTGATGTACGTGCCTACGATAAAATTTCTCTAGCTCAGACTATCTCAGGGCGTTAAGCCCAAGCTTACATAAACTATGATAAATTATTAGTTTACTTACTTAACAACTCACTGAGGTTTTCCATATGTAGTGGTCGCAGACGAAATAATGACACTTTCTTTAAAAAATGAAATGCACTATATTAAGCAATTTACAAAATTGGTTCCCTAGCATATAACCTGGCGATATTCACAGTTGTGGCCAATATTTCACGATTAATAAGTTATAACATTCATAAAATGCCTCGTGTAGCTACACATCGGTTTACAATATGATCATGAATTGCCACAAATTCTGCCACAAAGATTTGATTTAAAGAACCTCCTTAAATATATGTAAATATATGCATAAAATCTCTAAATATGTACAAGTTAAAAATGCAAATTATGAATTGAAAATCCAGCCGAACCATTGAAGGTGGTCCCCGGTAAATAAAAATAATAAACACACAACACTTATTCAGGGTGGTACGATACCGAGTCCGGACGTGGAAGAACTGAAGCCCTACAGAGATGCCTTCGGGACACAAGAAATGGACCCAAGGATGGGGTTGATCGTAGCCTCACCAGCCCTGGAACCTTCCACTGTGTGTGGATGCCCCGTCCGCGGAACTCTCACTGACGTGACGACGTGTGAGGTCGAGTCCGCCTTTTAAGTTGACACTGTATTTCCAAAGGAAAGCCTTGTGTAATTTAATATCCTGCTTCCGCAGATAAAATTTCTTCACAAACACAAAATATTCCGCTAAACGGAACAACAACAGATTGAGGAAATTTTCTTGAGTTGATTATTCTAAAATCCATGAGGATGCCTTGGATAAAATAACCAACTAATTACCACCAACCATGCCAAAAACAATCCCACCAAAAACAATGGTTGCTTTCGTTTCCACTGCTGATCACGTGTCGCCCTCCCGTGGAGAATAGCGAAATGTGTTTCGGACGTGTAGCAGTTGTTATAATGCGGCCCACAAAACGCTAAAGCGTATGGTGGGTCGCATACGCTAGAGGTCCGTAACAAGCCATATTTTAGACTGTTCGATCCAGTTTCACAACTGCAGCAAATAGTTTTGAGCAATATTTCAGGAATTAATTCTTTATCTGTCAATTTGGGCATAATGCCACGTTGATGTTGCTTCCAGCCCCAATCTGTTGCTGTCAGTTTGTAACCCAGCCAAGTTTGAAGCTGATAATATGCCCTGTAACAATGTTGTTCTGCTGCGCCTTCAGTTGGTGGGAGTTTTATTCTTGCCAATTGATATTTCCGAAATCTTAATTGAGTCAGTGTTGTATTTTCATTTTTACATTTATAAATTGATTTGATTAATTGCAATTCATTTTTTGCGATATTTTCTTTGTCTGCATGTTTTTTATAAAAAATATTGGCCAAATTTGATTAAGTTTTTATCGTCTAATAATGACTTTACTATGTTTTTCTTTCCTTTTCCGGCAAATCCAGATATTGTGTCGCAACCAGAAAAACAATGCAGAAATGCAACGATATTTTTGAAGGATTCATATTTGAAACTATTGGAGGTGAAAAATAGATCTTTTATATTCCCAGAACTTGACTTGAGAAAATAAATGTAATAATTATTTGAATTCAATTGATGCAAAAGGACCAAAAGATCAATATCTTGACCCACAACTATGACAGTTTTATTAGTATATCTGGCAATTTCTATCGAGGTCTTAATTATGTCAGCATCAGCATCTTCTTCTGCTTGTTTACAGAAAAACCCCTCTCCTTCTCAAAATATTGTAGATATCTTATAAACTATTAAGTGTATTAACTTATCTGGTTGTTAATTATAGTAATATATATCGACTTGCTATTTCTTAGTTTATCAACGTAACATGGAATCTTACATTTTTCGAGTAATTAAAGTGTAAATTTCAATAAATAGCGCAAAACTTTAAACAATGATTAAAATATATTTTTTCGCTCTTTTGCATTTTCTAAGAAAATTTTCCATAGTAATGTATATTTTTTTGTACACCATCAGAAATTAGAGGTTTCAACGAACAAAAAGCGCACGACTTTTTTAAAAAGCAGCTTTTTTAACGTGAGAATTTTCGATTGAAAATGAAGTTACTTTTTAGATATAAAATCAAAACAAGGGGAAAAAATTAATATTTTGAATCGAAAATATTACAGCGTGCTTGGGACATAAGAAGGTAAGTTTCCACCAAATTTCGTGAATTTTTTTTGTGGGAGAAAAACAAAAAACCAAAAAGTCGGTTATTTTGATTTTTCGCAGATATTTTGAGGTTATGTGAAAAAAGTGTAAATACAAAAGTTGTAGATCTTTTTATTACCTACAACATTGCAATTTAACTTTTTTCGATAGGAGTTGTAGTTTTGCCGAAAATCGTGATAAACCGCTTTCCACCCTTAACAGTTCGCCACCTTCTACTTCTCGACCTCAAATCGCCCGTAAATTATTTTTCCTCTTATTTTTGTTATATTTTCTTCCTTTTCCAATGGGTGTCATCCTGTTCTAAATTTTTTTCACTTTTTTTTTCACAAAGGCTTCGGTCCTGGCCTACAGAGGCGATCTAGTAATAGCTCGCTCGCACTAAACAAAGGAGTACTGGCAGCAGTGAAAGGGGATGAAGGCCACCACACCAGCTTATTGGCAACAGGTATTTTATATAAAAGACTACTTTTTTTTATGCACTATCGGTCACAGAAATATCGGGAGAAAATTTTGAATCACCGCTTATAATATTGTGGAATTTTATTGAATTTGAACGTATTTTTGTATGACCAACAAAAAACTTACACATCTCTAGTATGTTGCAAGAGATTTTAAGGGATATTAAACCGCTTCTGGTTTAGCTTAATGAAAAAGTGTTTTATTTTAAAGAAATGAACACTCATGTGGCCAATTAGCGTCTAGTTGACCGACATTAAGTAGGTACCCAATCTTTACACTCGTAATTATCACAATTAAGTTTTTACCTTCAACGTTATTTTAACATCAGTGTTTATTCCTTTTCAATTCTACACTATTACAAGATTTGAAAGGAACGCATAAATGGGTATGGCTTTTTGCTTAAAATATAGTTCAAATCTGAAACAATTGAAAGCGTTAAATAAACTAATTAGCTTAATGATTTATTACGAAACCCGAGTGAAGTGTTTTCTTTTCTGTTAATGCATAATTATAGGTACTATAATTATTAGGTACCAGTAACTTTTAAAAGTATATTTAAATATTTACACATTATAATAAGAATATTATTCAAGTTTTTTAAATTTATAATAGCGACCAGGCAGAGGAAATATTATCTGGCATAAACCTCTCAACAGATATTGGTTTATATAACCTAATAAACTTTAGGTCGCTTCGCCGTCTGAACTAATGTGTATTGGATGGGTCAGAAATGCCAATGGTTCTCAAACAGTTCATCAATGATAACGTGAATGATTCATATTTTCACGTCTGAAGGACTTTTACTATACTTTCCAAAATAGATATTAAACGTTCAAAACGACTGTTTCAGACGGAGAATACAAAAATCTATACTTACTGTTCGTTTTTGCTTAACTGCTTCACTGATAGTACTAATTGGACGTCGTAACACTATAAATCTAATATAGTAAATACTAACACTTTCTTAAATTTAAACCTGAAAAGGAATTATGAAACACAAGAAAAAGACAATATAAAATTCAAAAATACATATATTAAATCTTTTAAAATTCATGTTTTTACAAAACGTTCAAGAAAATGAGTAACAACCATAGTCTGGCCCGTGTATAACACATGGTGAGGAACGGAACGACTTATAATGTAACCAACTACCATCCAATATGCGGTTTATAGCTAACGATTACACAAAAAGATTCAAGAAAAGTTCAATGTTTATGATTTTGGTGAGCTTTTACTTGCCTGTCTACTTATGTATTATCAGTTCTATATTAATTTAGTTCGCTTCTCGGAGCTTAAAAATGCTTGAATCGCAACGACTTTGAATTATAATCTGGCAATTATAAATTCATACGTTCAGGCAAGGTGGTCCCATGCATGTTCTGAGTACATGGTAACTATACTTTTCTGACACCGAATCACTGAGGAACCGGTTTAGGACAAATATGCTTAAAACCCATCATTTTTCCGTCAAAATAGCTAAGGGCTATTTTCGCTAAAACTCTCGAAATACTTTGACTAGAGAATGCATAACTTGTCCTCATATTTAACACAACGCATGAGTTGCAGTGCTGCACAACGTGGATTCATAAAAGGGTTTTCGTTATACTTTCTAAAATGTTGTGATCGGGGCGACATTACGTCCCTGTGCAGCGACATTTACTACACTTTCTAAAATTACACTCCTAGATGAGTTTCCAAGATTTTGGCATAAAAAACGTTCCGCAGAGCGAAAATGTGATTTAATATATAAAAACCTCTTCTAACGGCGTTTTTACGTGGAGCACGCTTTTCATACGAAATGTTTCCTAAGTCGGATTTTGTAACAATTTCGATGCAGTTGTTAAATAATTATAAATATATTAAATGTGTTATCATGAAATGTTAAGAAGTATTAATCTACTAACTTCATTATTTCATAGTGTAATATTGATAACATATGGGCACAAATGAAACTGATAACACAAAAAGAAATGCTCAATTCAATCAATAACAATATTAAATATTAGAAAAAATAATAATCGAAAAGCATATTGTTCGAAAACTAATATTGTTACAATCCAGCGGAGGATGTAAGGACATTGCTTGCCAGGAAAGGAGAGGATGGTAATATTAGTAGGAGCAAGAATATTAGTAAAATAAAATATTTCATGTATTAACAAAAATAAATAGGAAATCTTCATTAGAAGTAACGAAAATAAATTGTTTTTCTTTTAACGGCAATAACAAAATGTAGTACATTTCAATAAAACCTTGTTGTAAAAGAAAACATATGTTTTTTGCTAGGCATACGGTGTCAATTGATATTAAGGTACCAAAAGTAAAAGCGTAGCAAGCGAGTTTTATATGGTGAAAACCGGAGCGTACTACAGTATTGTAGTATATATATTTTGCATATTCCGTTAACTTTAAGTTATTGATATTTATTCTCATTGTTATCACAGACATATTGGAAAACGTTACACTTTACTTTTCCCCCAACTACCACAATTAATCGATGAAATGTTTGTAGTGGTAACTACTTTTAGAATTTTGCCACTAGTCACGGGCACGTAATAGGAACATTTTTATTACGTACCTGTGATCAAAACGAGGAATACTTCTTTAGTGTTATATTCCGACAACGTTTCTGGAACTTACGCGGTTACATCCCGACGACTGGTTATGTGGCGACGACATCACTATGTGGTAGCCGCGACTCTCGCGGAGCTTTACCACTTTTATAAATCAGTGTCTTGTCCATCAAGCTGAGGAGAATGGAGCCTATTTCCCTAACTCAGGAACTAAATAGAATGCTATAAGAGTAATATTACTAGAAAGTAAAACTTAAAAAGAATCGTACAATTTCCGAATCTGTCAAAAGTGTGCCAAAATGAAAATGAATGCAACTTTACTGACAACCAGGCGTCACTTAAAGGACCCCGCACATTTCTTATGGGAAATGGCCCCCTGGTGATACTCGCTGGAATAGATATGTTATTCCTCTTGAGCTCCTGATCAAAAGTCCTCATGGCCACAAAGTCGAAAAATGTACTGAAAATGTTGACAGCTGTCAGTAGCAGTGTTAGCTGTATTTATCACAGTGTTGTCAGGTCACGCTAAAAGTAGATGCAAACAATCCAATTAATATTTTCTCGAACATTTCATTAGAGATGAGGTAACTAGAAATTGTTTAATTAAATGATTTATTGAGAGGAAGAGATTGTTGATTCATTCATTTATTCACAGACACCCAGACAGAAATTCATTGACACAGAGGCACAAAGAGAGAGATTGATTGATTCACTGATCGGTCTTATAGAGAAAGATACACAAAGAAAGATTGGTTGATACAGTGATAAATCTTTTCCGGATAATACAGCTAACACTGCTACTAACAGCTGTCAAATGCCACCTTCGACATCGGATTTGAAATCAGCAACCCGAAAATCCGCCGTAGAACAGTAGCGAAGCCGCATTGAAAGGAACATGGCTTCATATTATTAGTGAAAAAATCCCGAAAAATCGACTTGTCCGACTTGAAAGTAATTCTTATTAGACAATGGTGAAGGAACTGCAAATATGCAATTTTAAAATGATATTTACCACAAATTATCAATTGGGTCTGTAGCATCACTTTACAGTAGCGGCAAAGTTGTGATTATTGTAATTTGAATTTTCAAAGTTGCTATTGCGGCTTCATGGTACTTATCTTGAGTTGTAATAATAGTCTTTAACCTCACGTATAGGTTTCCATTTCTTCAGTGCTTATACAGTGAGGTCAATAAGTCACGGATAAATTCGTTATCTACGTAATTAACAATGTATCAGTAAAATTCTAAAACACGTCAATTTTTAATTCTAAAATGACATTTTTTTGAGCATAATTTTATACCTCCCCCTTCAACCCCCTTGGAGTGACAGCAATCAATTTAAATTTTTGAAATAGAACGATAGTGTGTATGGATAGCTCATTTGAAAGGGTTTTTAATTCTCTATCCAGATCCAGATTTTTTCAATTTTGTATATTCTTCATAAAAAAAATTAAATTTGAAAATTTTGAAATGCATACAATCAAATGTATTCTAAACTATTTTATGTACCAAATATCTGCCAAATCTGACTTTTCTAATTAATTTTGTGTCATAACATTCAATTTAAATGTATCGTTTTTTTTCTGATACGCAGGTGGCAAAATACCCAACGAAGAGAAAGAAGTAAAAATAGTTTATTTTTACATATCAGAAAAAAATTATAATTTCTTTATTTGCTACATCAATTTGATAATCAGCGATAAATAACTAGAATCATAAGTTTGCACTTATGATTGTAGTTATTTATCGCTGATTGTCAAGTTCGTTATTATTTTAACAATGAGTCTTTCGGTTACCCAAAACATTGAAATTTTGATATTATTAGGATGTGGTGATAAAACAAGAATGCAGAAGCAGGTATGCGAAATCTTCAATACTAAGTATCCTGGCCGTCACATTTCTCAGTCTACGGTTAGTAGAGTAGGAAACAAATTTCGTGAATTTGGAAATATCACAGATATTCCTAAATCTGGTAGGAAACACATTTTAAACGATGAAAATAAATTGGATATATTATTAGATATTCAAGTTAATCCACATAAACTTACAAGACAAGTTGCCGCCGATAATGATTTTAGTAAAACGTCCATATTGCATCTTCTAAAAAATGAAAAATAATACCCATATAAAATTTATTTAGTTCAAGAATTTAACGACGATGATCCTGATCGCCGATTGGAATTTTGTGAAATCATATCAAATAGATGCCAAGATGATCTGTTATTTATAAAAACCATTCTTTTATTTGATGAAGCAACATTCGTCTTAAATAGAACAGTCAACAAACAGAACTGTAGATACTGGAGTACAAAAAATCCACATTGGATGATGGAGGTCAATATGTACTCAAAATCCTGAGAAGATGAACGTTTGCGCTGGAATTATAAATTCTCAAATTATTGGACCATGTTTCTTTGATTCTTGCAAAATTTTTTAGTTCCAGAATTAAGAATAGTTTTCCCAGATGATGACAATCCTAATGAAATTGATAGAAATATTTGGTTCAGCAGGACGGAGCTACACCACATTTTGCATTGGAAGTAAGATACTATCTCAATCAAGTTTTTCCCAATAGGTGGATCGGTAGACGCGGTGAAATTGAGTGGCCTGCCCGTTTTCCCGATTTGACCCCGATTATTTTTTATGGAGTTTCTTAAAATCGAGAGTTTTCAACAGACCAAGTAACGTCGATGATTTAAAAGACAGAATAATTTAAGAAATTAATCAAATCACCCCGGAAACGATACAAAAAATTTTTAGACGAATTTTAGCAACGCCCTGCCCCCAGTTTGAACATTTGATTTAAACTGTTTCATGTTCTTTTGTTTACTTAGTAGCATTAAAAATGCAATATTTTTCAATAAAAAAATTACAAAAATTCAAGAAATCTTATATTGCTGGATAGAGAATTAAAAACCCTTTCAAATGAGCTATCACACGCGCCCTCGTTCCATTTGAAACTCCAAGGGGGTTGAAGGGGAGGTATAAAATTATGCTCAAAAAATGTTATTCTAGAATTAAAAATTGACGTGTTTAGGATTTTACTCATACATTGTTAATTACTTAGATAAAGAATTTATTCGTTACATATGGACCTCACTGTATGTTTAATGAAATATACAGCACAAAAAGCAGATAAGCGTTTCATTGATAAAAATATGTTAAAATACTGATTATTCATTGGTTATGTTAAAGGAATTATGGATTTTTTTGACAGTAACACTGTGGAACATGAAAGTTTACCAATACTAAATTTTATTTCATGGTAAATTTAAGTGGTGACACACTTTATATTAGCCGCGTATTGTGACGTTAAGTTCTGCAGGTAGAGGAAGCGTTATTAACATTAAACTTATGAAAATTAAATTTAATTTAAATATTACCTACAAGTTTCATTACTTAAAAAAATGAGACTTTTATGTTTTGAAAACTTCAGCTCTCCAATACCGAGAAGTCTACCTAGAAGTCACATATATCTAAAAAGCAACATGGCAACTACGTGACGGCGGCTGTAGATGTGTTCGGTATGCATAGAAAAAAAAATTGGTTGCCAATAAATAGGACAAAATATTCAAAGGCTAAACATTAGGAGTCGAATTTAAAGTGTAACATGCCGCAAAAATACTCAAATTAAGTAATATATACTTCTTTATTATTTAAATTAATGCCTTCGGGTGATTGTAATTATTCCCAGGAAGTATGAGTTTTAATTAAGATTAAATAAAATAAGAGAAAATGGCAGTTGCATCTCTTGAGCAGTATATTTTTCAAAATATATACTAAACCTACGTTCGCAAGTATGGTGTGCACATATTATTGAAAATTATCAAACAGGAAAAAATATTGAAATTTAAACATGACACCACTCCACAAACATGGACGTTTTAAATATTTATCACATCATAAAATTTATACTTAATTTGATAATAAATCATGTGAGAAATCATATGGTAGTGTTATGTAAAAGCTAATAAAAAGCATATTTTTAAAAGATGTGTGTGGCATAGAACTGATTTTTACTATTGTAAGTACATTTTAGAAAATGAATATCTGTTCTTTGAAAATCAAAAAAGTGATTTACCAATTGCCCGAATAACATAAAGTTAGGAGATTGATCCTCTCATTTAACTTCGGAAATATTCAAGCTATTTGAAATCTGTTTACGTAAAAGTTGAATGAAACTTCATGAAATATCTCCTGACACAATGACGAAACAACGACGTCATCGATATTTTTTCAAATTACTTAGTGTCATATTTGATATGATTTAAATGTTAATGTTTCTCTATGTGCAGTGACGTTGTTTTAGTATATTTTGTTACGAAAATACACATATCGTCAGAAATATCGTAAAAACTTTGATAAAATTCAAGCAAATGCTCTAGTCAGAACGCTATTAACATGATTAATAAGTGATTTTCAGGGCCTCATATTCGAGCTTCCGTATCCTCTAAATTATTGAGTCTGTCGATCTACAGTGTGTTCAAAAATTCCGTTGTCATACTTTAACGGACCATTAGGTGCAAAAAAATATATTAAAAAGTGCCTATGAGAACAGATCAGCAAATGCTTTTTAAGGGCGCTAGAGCGTTTTTAGATGGCGCCCTTAAAGCAGAAATAACACTTAAGTCAAGTGTGTGGAGAAAGATGGATAGGGCAGGGTAGACTTGTTGCTTGGCCTCCACCTTCTCCAGATCTTAACCCCTTGGACTGTTTTCTACTCTCTCAAAAACGTTTACGCTCACACTTTTTGCCAAAACAACTTTTTTACGTTACATTTATTTTTTCCTCATTGGTAGCGTCCTTTGGCTTTTGTTGTTCTGCCACAGAAAATTTATATTTCCGTTAGCGGTCTTGGGTCATCTAGGCGGTCTAGCAATGGTTTCCATTTTATTTGCGTTTTAGTTTCTGAGTGCCCAAAGATTCACTCTTTTCTTCTCTTAGCCTAACTAGCACAATTATTTGCTGGAATGTAACCACAACTATTGTAGGAAGCTAAAAATGTTTCACCACTGGTCATGGGTATGTAATAGGTACTATTCTGTACAAAAAAACAACGTACATCTACTATCTGCCGATGTAGGTCAGACTTCATTTTCATAGCAACTATATTCTAATTGTTTAAATCTTAGATGTCGATGATCTATAAATGTCAAAAGTAGGTCCTGTCATTACTTGTCAATTAAAAAATGACTCGACATTTAACCGAAGTTATGAAAATTCGAATTATCGTTATCTTAGAAGGGGGTTGGTCAATAAAAATGGTTGCGGAGCGTTTTAATATTAATAAATCTACTGTATTTAAAATAAAGAAACGGTGGGAGGAGGAGAAAACTGTAAGAAGAAAGGTAGGATCCGGACGAAAATCAGTTTCCTACGCAGATGATGATATTGCTCTTATAAATCATATAAGGGAAAATCCGTTTGCAAGCGCCATACATGCTGTAGCTGTTAGAAATTTCCCTGGATCACGATTGACTGCTTGTCGAAGAATTAAAGTATCTGATTTAAAAAATCATCCAACGGCAAGAAAACCTTCCATTACTTTGCAGACTAAGCAAACACGCAAACAGTGTTTCAATCCAAAAACAATGGTCACATTCGTGTTTATAGACCTAGAAACTCACGATTTGACGAAGCCTATGTCCAATCAATACAGAGTAGTGGGAGATTTTCAGTAAATGTCTTAGCACGGATAAGTTTCAGAAAAATGGGTGTACGCTGGAAAATAGATGATTCATTCAGAAAAGAAAGCTATTACTTTGGAAATAACTTTATTTTTCAACATGACAACTGCCCTGTGCATACAGCAAATATTATTACACAGTGGTTTCTAAATAATAGTGTCGGGACATTGCCTTGGCCCGCCTATAGTCCTGATCTAAATCCGATGGAAAATGTGTGGGGTTATATCGAGAAAAAAAATTATCAAATACATTTTCACCCTCAAAATGCCAACGAACTTTGGGAATTTATAGAAAACGAATGGGAAGATATGTGTAACAAGGAAAATTTTATTCAAAACTATATTAATTCGATGCCTAGCCGTTTAAGAGAGGTGATTACAAGAGACAAGGCAATGACGAAATACTAATTGCATAGAATATATAATTTATATTTTTTTAAAATTATTCATATTGAAATAAAATTATTGCATAGAATATATTATAAAGTGTATTTTTAAATTATTCGTCTTGAAATAAACTTTCTGGTATATTTATAATAAACAAAACTCCAGAATATTATGACTATTACTTTTAGAAATGAATTTTCCGCTCAACGTCAATATGTATTAATTAAAAACACTATTTACATAGCTAAAAATACCTTAAAATCACGCTCAAGAGTACTTTAGAAAGTAAACGCTCTATATGTGATAACACATGACATGACATCAAAAGAATAGCTAACATTTCCTAGGGGAGCGTCCCAAATTTGCAGTAGAAATACAAATTTAAAAAGACCGAAGCTGTGTTAGGCTGTAAATCCAATATTTGAACATTTAACATTTTATATCTGTTGTGCAGTTGAGCCACCACCAGGCATACAACAATTTTTTTCGCCTAGCATATATGAAAATGAATCATATTAACCCTAAAAATTTGACCGAAAATAAAGTTTATCGTCCCTTGGGCCTCTAAACTCATAACAACATGATTTTGTAGTTTTTCACAATCTAGACACATGTTGTCATTTGCATACTTTGATGTTTCACATAATTTTTCATTAAATGTGAATTTAAACCAAAATTTGGAATCAAAACAAACAAGAAAAGTGTAGAATAACAATAAGTTGTGAACAATTCTAATTCTGTGGTGCATAAGTTAAAATGAATGACAACTCAGACAGTGACGAAGAATTTACGAATGCTCCACCGGACTTGCAAGAAGAAGCTATCAATGTTTCTCTGAATTTGTTACCTACAAAGTCAAGACAACGGTACGAAAAGTGCTATGAATTATTCAATAACTGGAGAAAGAATAAAAAAGCAAAAATCGTAACAGAAAATGTATTACTTGCTTATTTATCGGAAAGATCAAAGATTGTAAATGCAGGTACCCTATGGTCTGAATTTTCAATGTTGAAAAGCACTTTTAAAGTCAAGGAAAATATTAATTTTGATAATTTTCATAAAGTTCGAGCATTTTTGAAAAAAAAATCTGTAAATTACCTGCCCAAAAAGTCAAAAATTTTGACTCAGGAACAATGCATTGAATTTTTTAAGGAAGCAGATGATACGGAATATCTTATGATCAAGGTAAACAAATAAACAAACATGAATTAATTTTTTTTTTTATTAACATTGCATTGTAGGTTTGTCTTATTATAGGACTATACGGAGCTTGTCGTCGAAATGAGTTGTCGAATATGAAACTTGATCATATAGATAATAGAGGAGACATATTGATTGTTACAGTTCCAGAAACAAAAAATAATATTACAAGAACGTTTACAGTCACAAACAAAACAGTTCATGGATTGAATCTACTTAAAATATACAACAAATATGTTTCCTTTAGACCTACCCACACTTCTCATAATCGCCTATTTATTTATTACAAGAATAATAAATGCACAGTACAACCAATCGGAAAAAATGCATTTAGCAAAATTCCAAGCAAAATAGCCACTTTTTTGAAACTGCCTGAACCTAATACATACACAGGTCATTGCTTCCGCCGTAGTTCTGCAACCCTACTAGCTAACTCTGGGAGTGATTTGCTAGCACTTAAAAAACATGGAGGTTGGCGTTCTTCTGCAGTTGCAGAAGGATATATCGATGACTGCTTAGCAAATAAGATTGGTATTTCTCAAAAAATCCTGACAAACCAAAAACAACAGTCCAATACTAGAGAAAATAACACAACTGAAGTGTTAAATATTTCAGACCAAATAAATGAAATACCAGTTAATCTAGACAATTCCAATGAACCATCAACTTCATCTATAGAAATAAATTACCATGCTACTACCACTTCAAACACTTACCGAATGCCTACAAATTCTGGTATTACTATCCATAACTGTGCTCAAGGGATAATTAATATTAATTACTATAATAAATAAATTCGCATATCGTTATTCTTAACTTTCTTATTAAATTCTGTTTGTAATTATAAAATTAAAGATTTTTGTTGTACTTTTCCTTTTTTGGTTTTGTTTAATGCTAGGCGAAAAACAGTTGTGTGTCACACATGCAGAAAACGCATTAGCAGCCCTTAACTATCAGCTACCCTCGCTTCGCTTCGCTCGCTCGGGCATCTAATATCCGCGGGCTATTAATGCTCATTTTCTGCTCTTGTGACACAATATACTATTACAAACTGAAATCTAATACCACGAAATTCTTGGTTTAAATGGTTTACTTCTAAAGATAACTCGTGAAAGTGAAACACGAAACACAAGTGATATAACACTAGCTGCGATACTGGCAAGTGTTCGTAGCTCAAAATTTGACCAACTAGACAAGTAAAATCATTCTATTTTTATAGGGAATAAATAACTAAACTTTTAATCAGATTGGATTGGGCTCGTATTAGTTGTCTTCCTCGGGTGCGGGCAAACTGCACAAGCCGAGAAGAATTTAATCCAAATTTAGTGAATAATGTTCCCGACCGGGAATGAACCCGGTTCGAGTCATAAAACTGTTTTATCGTCAGACATAGTATCAGCAATGCAAACACAGCAACAACTACACCAGCAGTTATCTGCTGGGGGGTTTGGTCGGGTCGAGGTCTGGGGATTTGGTTTATACCAAATCCCGATAAATATGCAACAACCGCAGTGTTACCAAAATGGATTTCCACCTTTTCCTAATAATTATGGATGGACAATGACAAAAATCAAAAGTTTCATGCTTGGCAAGAAGTTACAAACGTGCAAAGATCCAAAAATCCACCGAAAACCTTTCACAAACCAAAACATCAAACAGATTTCAAACACTCTCTGAAACAAATCTAGAAGAAAACGAAAATACTAATAACAAGTCAAATAAAATGCAAAAGAACACACAATCAACATACCCTAGACCTCCCCTGATATATGTATATGGGTAAAGGACTACAAAGCAATGATCGAATACTTAACTGCTGCAACAGAGGAAGAGACCTACCACACTAAAACACTCCCTGACACCGTAGTCAAAATAAATTCTTATACACCAGATACCTATAGAAAATTAATAAATCACTGAAGAGAAGAAAAAATAGTACACCACACCTACCATTGAGGCAGGAAAGAGCTTATTCTATTGGATGAAATAAAAACTGAACTAGTCAAAATAGGTCATTCGGTTAGAAATATAATAAACGTAAGACAAAGAACAATAAAAGAACCATTATCTTTATTTTTGTTGACCTAGAGCAAGCAAAACAACAATAAAGGCATTTTTGGAACAGAATTTATCCAACTTACAAAAGTTAGAGTAGAACCTCCCAGACACAAAAACAGCTGTATTCAATGTACTCGATGCCAAGCTTACGGACACTCTAAAACATACTGTATGAAGTCGTATAACTGCATTAAATGTAGGGGCCCATATGACTCGAAAGGCTGCAAAAAACCTAGAGACAGCTCTGCGACTTGGGCTTTATGCAATGGCAATCATCCTGCCAACTATAAAGACTGCACTGTATATAGAGATCTCCTAAAATCCAGAAACAAAAACAACAATAATATTCCAAATAGACATAATCCCGATATTCGCACAGATGCAAACCGAACAATTTTGCAAACAACTCAGCAACCTCCCCAAAATGGAAGTTACTTACGAGCAGTCACAGGAATGATGAATACCAGAAATAATGATGAAGGCCTATCAAATATTCTCAATGAATTCAAAAACGTATTTAACCAACTCTTAAACCAGAACAGCATGATATAAAACACGCTAACCACAGTCATTAGCAAATTAACCCAGTAATGGCTTCGACATTAAGAATAGCTGCCTGGAACGCTAATGGACTAACAAACCATGTAAATGAAATTACTCTATTCCTGAACAATAACAAAATAGATATACTCCTAGTATCTGAAAGTCACTCAACAGAAAGAACATTTATCAAAATTCCATATTACTCTACATACTTCGCACACCATCCTGATAGAAAACTCACGCAGGATAAGCCATTATAATTAGAACTGCTATTAGCCACTACGTTCTACAAGCATACACCACAACTAAAATACAAGCCACGATATTAAAAATTTCAAATGGCCAATAACTATTGCAGCTATCTATTCTCCCCTAGACACAACATTTCAACTGATGAATATGTGAACTTCTTTCTAACGCTTGAAACCAATTTCTTAATGGCAGGAGACTGGAATGCCAAACATACGGCATGGGGGTCGAGACTAATCACATCAAAAGGCAATAACCTATTCAGATGTATCCAGAAAAACAACCTAAACTTCATATCGATGCGTCAACCAACTTATTGGCCAACAGACACTAATAAGATACCAGATCTACTGGACTTACGCTATTACTCTAATATTTACTCCGAAAATGAGTCCAATCTAGACTTAAGCTTTGATCATAGTCCAATAATAATAACTTTAAGTAAAACTATAATCTGGAGATAGTCTGTAGCAAAACTATGTACAAAAAAAAACTAACTGGCAACATTTCCAAGATATCATTAATCATCACGTTAGACCACCAAATAAAAAACCACACGATATCCAAAAAGTAGTTGCATATTTAACAGTATTAATTCAAGATGCAGCCTGGAAAGCAACGCCCCCATGTAACAAGATCACGTAGCAAGATCACAACATACCATTGCATATAAGGGAATTCTTGAATAAAAAAAGAAAAGCACGAGCAAAGTGGCAAAGAACAAGAAACCCTCTCGACAAGACGCAAATGAATAGGCTCACTCACCAACTGCGCTCAGCACCACAACAGGCCCGTAATGACACTTTTAAGCACTATGTTACTAATCTGGCACCTGCAGATCATTCGATATGGAAAACTACACAAAAATTCAAAAAGCCAGTAATATCAATTCCTCCAATAAAAAAGCCTGACAGAAACTGGGCGCAATCAGAGGATGAGAAAGCTTAACGTGCTAGCGGAACATCTCGCAAATGTATTTATTCCAAATCCAGATTACAATATAGATGAGGAAGACGTCAATAATTACCTGAATGCTCCCTGTCAACTCTCACTGTCAGTCAAATCATTCTCACCAGATGAAGTTCGTAAAGAAATTAACAAAATCGATTCTTTTAAGGCTCCTGGCTATGAATTAATCGTTGGAGAAATACTTACCCAGAAAAGCGATTGTTCTATTTACCACAATTTACAATAGTATGCTACGTTTATGTACTATCCCATACAGTGGAAATACGCTCCCAATATGATCCCAAAACCTGGAAAACCACCCACAGAGCCTTCCTCCTATCGACCTATAAGTCTCCTGCCACGAATGTCGAAAATATTTGAAAGGCTTCTTCTAAATAGAATAAAAGAAAATATACCCACTAAAGACCTAATCCCCGAACATCAATTTGGATTTCGGTAAAACTATTCAACAATTCAGCAATGTCACCGAAGTGTAAAGAGAATTATAGAAAGCCTGGAAAAAAGGAAACCTGTGCATCCATCTTACTTGATGTACAACAAGCATTTGATAAGGTCTGGCACGAAGGTCTCTTGTACAAATTAAAGTTACATATGCCTAGTCAAATATTCCTTATCCTATATCAGGGAGCGTTTCTTCCAAGTTGGGATTGAAATCTGGGACTGCAGCAAACCTTGCAATATAAACATACTACAAACCTTCCTATCAAAAATACTCCGCATGTTAGCAGATGCTCCATGGTATGTGTCCAATGCAACTCTCCAAAACGATCTTGGAATTCCCTACATAAAGGATGTTGTTACCCTCCACGCTAATAAAGCAAAAGAGCGGGATACTGCCCACAGTAGTCTAAACATAAATCAACTGCATTAGCTCGCTAGATAATAGAAGATTAAAAAGAACGTGGCCAGAAGTCCTAAAGGACTAGGTGAAAATGGAGAACCATCAGTGGATGGTACCCAACTCAAGCGAAGTACAAATCAAAATATTTGCTAAATACTCTTTATATAGATTAGAGTAGATTTTAAATTTGCCATGAAATAAATTTAAAAAAATATATATCATATATGACGATATTATATTACCATCCACTAATGTACCTGTAATGTACCTTAGTTAAAAACATTCGTGATTAATGCTAAATAAATTAATGAATACGTTAGTATATGCTAAAAATATTTTAATAATTCTGTATGCGTAATTTATAAACTAATAAATATTAAATATTATAATAAACATGTCGTTTACGCTAAATTGGGACATTTTAATGAAAGCCATCCTATAATGTAATTCCATGTAATAGTAAAAACTTCGCGAGTTTGGCAATATTTGTTTATATTCAAATCGTTTACACTAATTATGGTTACAATTTAATTTAATGCCTCTACGCGTATACAAAGCGACTCGCAGATATAGACCTACTTTTAAAAATAGTAACAAGCTGGTTATATTAAAACTGATGTATACACGATAAAAGTTGTTTTCTAACCCTACACGAAACAATGGAAATAGTTATTTTTGATGCTAGATTCCGAAATGCCATTTTTACATTCGAGAATGCAAAAGAATTTCGCAATCAAGTATCAAACAATATTTTTTCGAAAAATTGTGTCGCACAGTTCAAAAATTACTAAAAATGTGAATAGAAGATTTTGACATTTACAATTAATTTATTTGATAAGTTTTTCATCTAAAAATATAAAACATGTTATCAGAAGGTGATGAAGATCTACCGTGTGATGTGTCTGAAGCAGCGAAAAGTGCAATTTCTGGACTTATTCCCAGCAAATCGATCAGGCAATATGAATCTGCTTACAAAGACTTTATGGAATGATATGATTCTAAGAAACTAAAAAATATGTTTGAAAGTGTGATATTGGCATATTTAGTATATATAAAATTAAGGAATTGCAGCCAACAACATTATGGTCTATATATTCAATACAGAAGACAACACTAAACGTCAAACAAAATGTAGATATAGAGAAATATTTCAAGTTAGTGCCGTATTTCAAAAATGTGTAGAATATCGTCCAAAAAAGTCAAAAGTTTTAACAAAGGCGGAGATCGAGAAATTCTTACAAGAGGCACCAAATAAATGCTTCTTATTAATGAAGGTGAGTCATATTAATACATTAGTACATATTATTATAGATTTATTGATAAAGTACTTATATTGTTTCAGATTATTTTAATATTTTGCATATATGGGTCACGTAGAAGAAGCGAACTATTGAATTTAACAATAGATGATATTGAGGATAACGATTCAATTATTATTGTAAAAATCCAAGATTCAAAAACACTCAAAGAATTATCATCATTTCAAATTTGACCCATATTAAATTATACCAATACTATTATATTTTGCGTCTAGAGTACATACCAACCGTAGATTTTTATTAGATATATCAATGGAGAATGTGTAAAGCAGGTTATTGATATTAATAAAATTATAAATTCTCCAAAAGAAATTGCAATATATTTAAAATTACCGGAAGCAGAGAGCTACACTGGTCACTGGTTCCGAAGAGCAACTGCTACACTGCTAGTTGATTCTGGAGCTGATTTCGCCAGCCTTAAAGGACATGGGAGCTGGCGGTCTTCGACGGTTGCGGAGGATATAATGAGGAATCAATTGAGGAGAGAATTTAAATTTCTAATAGTATCTTATCTGCTCCCAAATCTAGTGCTTCTTCAATATAATTACCCAGTGCTTTAATCAAGAAACTATTGCAGTGAGCAACCCACCATCCTCAAGTGGAATCAGTTTTCACAATTGTACAATTACGACTTTAAATTTAAACGGTAAAAGAAATGATCAACTGTTAAATTGATTGTTAAGTAATTAAATTGATTATTAATAATTGATTGTCGGTCGATAGCCGAGTGGGTTAAGGCGCGAGGTGGCAATCGCGATTAATCACACGGACGTCGCACCTCCGGGTTCGAATCCTTGCTCCGGCACTGGCACTGTCGGAGGAAATGGTTGTATGTCCGCGTTTTTTCAATGTGTAACCCCCTTCCGCACAAGCCCCTGGCTTCTGGAATTGGGGGGTTGTCTTATTTCTGTGGTGTTTATTTATTGTTAAAATTTATGTTTTTGTTAATAACAATAAATAAACTGGTGAACTGACTCTATCATCTTTAATCTCATTAATTTTTGTAGGTGGATGTAAAAGTCTTTTACATCCTAGTCCAACAGATTTATTCAATATTATAAAATACCTAGGTCCTAGATGTAAAAGAGTTTTACGTTCATAGACAGAAAGAAATTGTCGTTTTGACACAATCATTTAATTTCATATAAAAGTCAAATTTTAATGACAGTTTTCGAAAAAGGCCTTTCGATAAAGGTGAGCATGTAAAAGAGAGAGAGAGAGATCCGATACGCAAATATTTATTATTTTTTGCCATAACGTTTTTTTAAATACATATATTGGTAAAAAAAAGTATAAGGCTACCTAAGTAGAACTATGACTGGTGTAGGAAAAATTTCAGTTGTTTGCAAAATTAGTTAATTTAAAACCACAAGATATAAAGATTGGCACTATTTTTTAATTATTTGATAACATCGTACTTAGCTTCCTCATTTTCCATGTCATTAACCATGGTGACATACGGACAATACTTAAACAATCCAGAAGCATACTGACTTTGTTACATGTTCATAGTTCTCTAAACTTACTAAATGTTTATAAAAGCAAGTAAACAAAATATTACAAGCATGTCAAGTGCTATAATTTTCCTCGGCAGTATAACAATACACATTAACACGTCTAAAATATTAATTTGAACATATTATATAAATCTTCCATTAACAATATTTGGAGGTACGTCAAATCAAAGTTAATTAATCAAATTGCTCTATTGTTATACATATATATTTATAAAGGAAATGAAGTCGAGACTCCTTGTTTGATCGATCCCCACATATTAACTTCTGCGCCACAAAGTGTACGTTAAAGCATATTTAAACAATTATCGAAGTTATAAATATTACAAACTCGTTCAATATTAGTTTTAATATGTTAAACAAGGTTGAAGCCATATCCCAACGTGTAAAAATATATAGGGTGTATTAACGGAAATTTTAAAACTTATGTAATTTCCGTCGAAACGAAAAACTTCCTTTCACAATTGATTTATAATAATAATAATGATGATAATAATAATAATCTGCAATTGTACACGAGCAGCGTGGTGGAAAGAAACGTGTGGCAGGCTGCAAAGAGAACCTGTTGATAGGCCGCTGTATTACGCAAGACTCTCTGCAATACAAGCGTAATCTACCAACGGGGTGGATCGATTATCGCAAGGCATTCGATACAACATCGCATGCACTATTGTTACACTTGTTGCAATGCCTTGCGGTACCTGCCTCACTAGTGAGATGCATCGAACAACTGATACCGCTCTGGAGGACCCGCTTCACAATGACATCTGGTGCTCAGCGGGTTTCGACAGAGTTGGTAACATTTAGGAGAGGAGATTTGGGTGACTCCCTGAGCCCACTTCTATTCTGCATCTCACTGCTGCCGTTATCTGTCGCACTGCGCCAAACCCGCGGATACCAATGTGGTCCACCCAACAATCGGAGGCATAAGATCACCCATTTGTTCTATATGGATGACCTTATGCCTCCGGAGTGTGCGAACTACCAAAACTCTCTCAGGGTGGTTCAGGAGTACACGCGGGCCATTGGCATGGAATTCGGGTTGGACAAGTGTGCAGTCGTCCATATCAAGAGAGGACGATGCGGGGAATTCCTTGAAGATGCGCAGCTAACAGATGGAAGCATCCTACGACATCTGGATGCCGGAGAGTCCTACACGTACCTGGGGGTGCAACAACACCATATCCAGGACGTGAAACAAGTTAAAGACACTCTCCGCGGTAAGTACAGACACCGCCTCCGAAAGATTTGGTCTTCCGAACTCTCGGGGAAACACAAGGTGTCCGCTACTAATATGCTTGCCATTCCGATTCTGCTCTACTCCTTTGGAGTGGTTAAGTGAACAGTAGAGGAGCTGCGCCAATTGGACAGGAATACCCGAAAGATGATGCATATTCACAGGAGCATGCGTCCTAAATCGTCCGTTCCTCGTGTGTACCTCCCAAGCCAACGGGGGGGCCGAGGACCCTTGAGTCTGGAGTGTATGAATGGCAGAGTAGCGCTGAGTATGGCGTGTAATACATTGAGGAGCTCGGACCCACTTCTACGATTTGTGAGAGATCATGAAACCGTGGGAGTTGGCACATTTTTATATAAGGCAGCACGAAGGGTCGCAGATGAACTCGGTCTCATGTTCGACTTCAGGCGAGGAGGCCGGTGAGGTACTGACGTACAATCAGTAACTGAGTTTCCGCCAAATCGTCTGAAAGCCCAAATTAAAGCTGCTGAGCAGAGAAATCTACTCAGGCAGCATGTCGATAAGCATATGCATAGTGTATTCTATAACAACATAGAGACACTAGGTTTATCGACAAAGCTGACCTTCGATTTTCTACGGTCAGCAGGACTGAAGTCGGAGAATGAGGGATTTATTGTGGCTTGCCAAGCTGGTGTTATAAACACTTTACTCTACCGTAGTCGCGTTATGAATGTGGAAGTTCCTGACACTAACTGCAGGACTTGTCGTCAGGCGCCGGAGTCGCTCATGCACTTACTATCTGCATGTCCCATTTATGTGACTTCGACCTACATCCATAGGCATAACGCGGCTTTACGAGTGCTTTATTACCATCTACGGCACTCGTATGAGGTAGACCAAACACCAGTGCTGCCTTATGTCCCCGGAGAGATCGAGTCCGTTGTCGAGAACGAGAAATGCCTAAATTATTGGAACTTCTCGTTTCCGACCGTCAGGCTAATCCAAGCCAACAAGCCTGACATAGTACTCGTCGACCACCAAACCACGGTGATGTATGTCATCGAGTTCTCGGCGCCTGCCGAGACAAATATCATCTTGAAGGAGGAGGAAAAACGGACTAAATACCGAGATCTCCGGTATGAGCTTCACGCGCTGTATCCTGACTACTCTGTCAAGATGGTCGATCTGATTATCGGTGTACTCGGTGGGATGAGGCCTACGCTGCTCTCTGAATTACAAGCCATACCGGTCTGCCAGAAGTCAGCCGAATGGTTGGCAGGCCAGATGCAGAAAGCGGTCATTCTGGGTTCCCTTCGTCTACTAAGGGCACATGATTTAGGTACTTACAGTGACTAACCCCGCGGGCCGTGGGGAGTGGTTGTAATTAATCGCTGGCGCGACTGCCGTGTGGAGTCGGAGGCCACGACAGTCCTGTCCAGCATCGGGTAACCGAAAAAAAAAAAATCTGGAATTGTAACGGATATAGCAATCAGAAATAATAAACCTGACATATTAATCCTAAATAAAAAAAATAAATGTGCAAGTATTATAGACGTTACAATTCGCCTTGATGAAAACATATAAAAAGCCAGAAACGAAAAGATTAGTAAGTACCAAGACCTAGCAAATGAATGGAAAGCTGTTTACTTCCTTTAGAACGTTTCTGTAGTTCCTATAGTAATATCGGCAAATGACCTGGCCGATAAAGAGCTGCCTAGAGCACTAAACCAACTGAATATATCTGACCAGCAGAGAGTGATAAGACTTACTCAAAAAACTACAACCTTAGCTTCCTGAAACATTGTTCGAAGAGTGTTGGCACATGATCACGCCGTTGGTCGTCTAGACTCCGGTGAACCATCCTTTGTCTTTAAAGCTAAAGGAAAAAGTAGGCATACCATGATTCTGTTACGGATGGTACATTATCGAGAGTTGCATCGTTACATTACTAAATGAAGCAAAAACATGTTCGGTCTATGTGTCTTTACTTGTATTGTTAATTGCCTTTGAATCCAATAGAGTTAATTTCACACATCACAAAATGATCATTTGCATATGGAGCAAACAACCATTTTGTGTTGCTCAAAGTCAGTACCGCAGCAAGGGCGTATTGGCTGCGTCTTGTATTTGTTTTTAAACTAATAACACATGTATTGTGATGTTTATAAGAACACGTCACGTTGGTAATTATCACATCAATACTTCCTCTCTTTCGCTATCTACAACTGCAATTTTTATTAAAAAATATGTGTTAACTGAGTGATGATGCACATCACTCAGTTACTGTGGTATAGCTACAACAAAAAGAAGTTATACGGCTACGAGTAAAAAATATTGCAGACTTTGATATTTAAAAAGTAAAATAAATAATCATTTTTACCTAATATTCATCTGTATTTTGTAACGCGATACGGTACAGTATAGTCGTGACCATTATATAATTCAATTATCGTAAAGAGTCTGTTACTTAACACGATAATTTTATTTGTATAGAAATTACCTAAATAAACTTTACATTCAGAATTATTGTTGCTAAAATCTTTAAGTAACTTTCTAAAAAGATGAGTCCTCTTCAGGGTTGAAACACATTCATTTGCTGCGTATACTGAAACCAGTATCTACCTATGACATGTTTTACATGAGTATAAAACTGAATAATTAGTAAGGAGAAGATCATAAGTAAAATATAAAACTCCTATTGTGGAAGCGATCTACCTAAAGTATTTTAAGATCGCAGATAGTTTCCTTTTCTTTACCAAAGTCTTGTTCATTTTATTCTAATACGTTGTCCTGTTCGAGATAGAAGATAATTATGTTTTTTGAAAATATCTCCAAAATGAAACTAGGTCCAATTTAAAAATTCCTAATGACTAGGGGCACTCCAAAGTGCACTCTATTTTCAGCGTTGAGTACACTCCAAATCACGAACGCCTTGGATGTGATATCATTCATGGAGTGCGCGGGAGTGTTCCGTATTTCGTACTAAACGTACCTAAGCGCATGTCGCATCTCACGATGCTAGTACTCTTCGGACACGAAACATGAAAATATCTGTATTGAATGGGTAATTTAAATTAGTCAATCATAACTCGAGGTATCCTACACAATGCATGAAAAACAAATATGAGGTTTGAGCTTCATACATTAATTGTCGTTTTCTGTATCCTACCTCAAGTATGTAGGAATTATATCAATATGAACCCGTAGTTTGTCAAGTTTCTTTTTTACAGCACACGTTCTCGTTCGGTCAGTGGATACTTTAGGTACAAGTGGTACGAAATGTACAAATACGAAACCGTATCGGTTGTAAAAATTCATATCATATGATTCATCGGAAAGAGTCGTATTACTATACGATTCATACGAATACGACCCATCACTAGTATGTAGGTTCCTCATCAGCAGTCCGTGGTGTAGTGGTTAGGTTGCTTACACGTGAGGTCGAGGGTTCGAAACTACTTTTTACGGTTTCTTTTTTACTACATTCTGTTAACAACTAAAATACGTAATACGAATATTCCTTTAGGTTAGTTCGTTAGGTTAAATATGTTAATATTATTTGATGTAGTGTGGAGTGCCCACGCTCGTAATTCCGCATTTATTTACCTATTCTGTACGTAGTAGTAGGATCGGCGAATATGCCGGAGTGCACCCAACACTGAAAATACCGTGCACGCTGGAGTGCACAATCATTGCGTTAAAAATTTCATCGAAACGATATAAAATTATTCAATTTCCCTATTTTTAATAATAGTCGACATAGCAATGTATGCGCTATTGACTTGGGTTATAATGTGTTATAAACGATAATATAACAGTTACATCTGTTTGCAAGAACATTCAGTAATGCTCGATACTTGAAATTTTATAAGTAGGACTAATTTGAACCTTAGAAAAATTATGAAAATGGGCAAATTGAAAATGGCATCCAATCTACATTTATTAAAAAACAAAAACCCATATATAAATGAAAACGCAGTGAAAAGATAAGAAATATGAAAAACGTTTATTATTTTGGCAATATATGCACTTTACCACATGCATCTACACGATGCCACTTTACACGCTTCGATATATTTCTTGTGAAAAATTTTTGTTCATAATTTTGATCATATTTCGTGCCACTTTCGCAACGATTTGGTTTAATGACTTGCCTGCTCCCCTCTGCCGTATCCTCCTCTTCTATATGCTAAATGGGAGCTGGATTAAGAAGGTTGATCTCGTTGTTTAGCATACCATCATGACAGCCAGTACAACACCGGTTTGTCTTATACACTTTCATTGTTCATAATTTTTATTTATTTTGACAAAAATTTTCAAAAATGTGATAATATGTGTCAGTGATTCATTTGCAAGTATTTTGCGATATATGGGTGGCAACTGTTAACGTTAGATAACTTTACGAACCCCGTAGCGAAGTACGAGCATTTTGATCGTAATATAGAATAGAATAGAATAGAATAGAATAGAATAGAATAGAATAGAATAGAATAGAATAGAATAGAATAGAATGGATTGGAATGGAATGGAATGGAATGGAACAGAATAGAATAGAATAGAGCTTTATTAACTACATTACATACAGAATGCATTTGTAGCAGGTCAAAAGAATAGTACAGTATATAAAAATACACGATACACAGCAATATTACATACAAACAAAAATAAAAAAAGAAGAAAACAATTTTTTGAGATTAAAATGTGAGTAAAAAATATGCAAGCAGAAACAAGTAAAATAGAACAAATACGTTAAAAATAGGCATATAAAATATAACATAGGTGAGACGTACAGAAGGAGTGAACTTCACATTAATTCAATAAAATTGTTTGAATTTAAATATTCGCTCACAGAGTAGAATCAGTTTCTTAACATATACGATTTCAATGTACGTTTAAAACAGTGGAAATTCTCATCTCATTTTAAAAGGCAGTTTATTGTATAAATCTATCTTTTTCTCCGACATCGCTAATCTAAATCGAGGCTTTTTTAATAGAAAACCAGATTTTGTCTAGTAATTATGAGAACTTAACTTTATGTCGTAGTCATGAATGTTTTTATGGATATCTAATAAAGTGGAGTAAATAAAAATAGATGGAAGAGGCATTATGCCAAAACTGACAAAAAAGGGATGACAATGATCCCTTATCTCACTTGCCATTATTCTACCAATTTTTTTGCAAATTATATTTTGCTAATCATTCCAAGAACTGGAATGAATAATTTTAAAATTATGTTATAGATAAGTCACATAAAATTAGTTCTGACTTGAGAATGACCGAACAGATATTAAATATATCTATATAATTATTTGAATCATTTGCGGACATATATTAATTGTTATGTGATTGTAAAAAATGTATCATACATTTTATTAGAAAGATTAACTAAAGTTTTAGTTATAATTTAATTGACATATTATACATAAAAATATTAAAACATGTCTTTATCTAATTCATGGTGTGTCTAGATTACTTTAGCAAAATTCTGTTGAAAAATAAGATTCTCTGATTTGAAGTAGGATAACGGAACAGGATCTAATACTGATGTAATCTTTTATTTACATTTCTGTTTTTCACGATCAGCACCAAAAGGGATCTGCTTTTATAAGATATCAACACATTATGACTCGCTGCTTGTGAACCGTTTCATGTTCAGGATAAAAAAATTACTTCAATCATAACATGTGCAAATTCTTGAATATATTATCTGCATTTAACTGTAATATTTATTCACAACCTTGCTTTATTATAACGTCACGTGATTAATTCCAAATGGAAAGTCTGTCTTCTTGTAGCTTAATTAACCTATAATTGCTGCCGAAAACAAAGTTATAATTCTAATAATAGGTGTTTCAAAAAGTTAAGTTTTATTTTGTTATTACGTGAACACCATGTACACAATCTTTTTGAAATACTGCATCAGTAGGTTTTTGATTTTTTTTGAGGCAACGAGTTTGCATTACAGTTAAAACTTTATCTAATACAATTTTTTTGAAAATTAGGTTAATTTTTCTTCATAACAACGAACGCTAGGTACTGACTGATTTTTAACAAATTTACCGTGACACAATATCCTGATGGGTAAGTACATTCCATATAAATTTTGGAAAAATATTAAGTTATAACGATATTAATCCATATAAAGTCAACACAACGTTTATATTTATACTCACTTTTAAAATAATACAATAATACACTTTCTTTTTTATTTTAAAAGTGGTTTTAAAAAAAGTATATGGAAAAAATAAGCTAAACATAGTATCTATTTTATGTGCTTTGCGGGGTAACATTTATATTTCTGTTTCGATCTAATTTTTCGTTTGTTGTGTTTAAAAATTAATTAACAAGGTAAACTAATGCAAGTTGTTTGTACAGGAAATGCCCCAGTCAGTTATGTCTGCCTAAAGACACTCTAGATAAGTAAACTTTTGTTTAAACATAACTGTACAAATGAAAATCCTACACGGGTTTACACAATGCAGGGTAATACGTAACACCCATAAATTTTAATTGATAAATGTACAGTGTGGTACAAGAAGTTTGCATCAAGCGAGGAGCTTTTATTCATTGTTTGCCTTTATTGTATTTTTGGGCTACAACAGGGGTACAATTTTCTTTAAAAAATGGTAATAGAAATTTTTTCATAACTTGCAAACTCTTTAGACCCACAGTTATAATAATAATTTATAATCAGAATTGAATTATGTAATGAAGGAACCCCACGTCATTATTATGAGAAATTAGCCAATTTCTCTGTTATATTATCTAAATCGTTTATGTCGACGTTCAAAATTTTTTATTTATTTTGTTAATTTTAATCGTCATATATATTACCGTCCTGGCGGAGTTTAGCATTAGCTATTTCGTCACTCAATCAGGATATATACACACAGACAATCACAAGACGACCATTCCCTACGACATTACCATCTGCCGCGGCTGAGAATTTCTACTCAGAAGTGGCATAGCAACTACACCATTTATTACATGTATATCATTTTCTATATTTTCTTTATAAAACACTTTATGATCACAAATTTTGTATTTACACTTGATCAAAACTTCTATTTTAAATTGTTCCTTTTTAATGCTTCCCAAGTTGGCAAAACCTTTACTTTGTTGCATCTTGTCTAACATTGGAATGGACACGGTATCTAATATTGTCGATGTTCTTTGCTAAGTAGTTTCTGGTGAAATATCAGTTCTTTGATGGCCTCTCACAATCTATTTCCTTTTCCGAAAAAGGCTAATGTCACATCATACCCGATAAAAGCGTAAAACATTGGACGACCTGGGCATTCATCGTTCAATGTGTCACTAACATCCACACCAGATATGAATTGCTATTTTTTTCTTATACCAAACTCTAACTACAATATACATGCCGTGCTTTTGATGCCAGCATCATTAGAAAATGACAAGAACGATGGCTTTAGTATCAACATAACTTACTTACAATAGGTATTTACCAAAAAATATATTAATGAAAATCTTCCAGGCAAACATTAAATGCATCGTACATTAGAAGGTGTATATACCAGGGCCAACTAACCATTGTAAATGTTGAATTCATTGTCCCATTCTAAAGGAGCTGGAACAAGATAACCTCCCACCCCACCTGTTTTGAAATATCCAAACGTCGCGTCGAGGAAAATAAAATATACATTCGTAATTATTCATTTATTTAAAATACTTTTTTAATTAGAGTTTATTGAGAGTTCTCATGTTATTTTCATTTTTATTAAAATATGATTAAGAGTGGATTTGCACGCACCAGTCAATCGCGAGTAAATGTTTAAGTAATAGAATTACATCGTCCTGTCGATAACACAGGAGCCACACTAGTCTAGGCGGCATACAGGACCGTAAGAACTGTAACCGCGACGTGATATTTATGTTTATACGCACCAGTTATAGTTGAAGTAATCAGTTCTCGACACATAAAAAATGCAACAAAAACTTTACGACCTCATTAAAATACCGGTACTCCCTGTACTGCTGTTCGCAAATTGACTCGCTTACCTTTATAGGTTTTTAATGTGCGTCGGGTCGTTCGATGACGGGCATACCGCCGCCATGGCCCGCGGCGATAATAATTATGTCGTAAAGTTTTTGTTACGTTTTTGTGTGCAGGGAAGTCCTTAGTTGGACTATACAAACAAAACCTCAGTGACACAGAAGCCACACTAATCTAGGCGGCGTACAGGATCGTACTAATGTAAACGCGACGAGATTTTAGTTTATACGTACCAGTTACAAACAAAACCTTGGTGACATACAAAAAAAATATTTAAATATTGTGGGTTGCGCGTATCGTTGGCATAAAAGACGAAATATTAGTAAATCACCGAATTTATCTATCAGGAACACATAACATATTTATTTACATATGATACCGCCATTCTAAGCTCTCAGGTTAAATGAAAAATTATGAGCCCGACCCTGCTTTGACACACGTCTAGCAGTGGTCATCACTATGATGTTGTCTCTAGTAGCAAAACGCCCAACTATTTTATACGAAATTTAACAAATTCGTATTCGACATTAAATTTTAATAGGAACAAATATTATGCAACTTTTCACTTTTTTCATGTTATTTTATTTTATACTACATCGTATTATATTTTATTTGAATTATTTAACAATTAATTATGTTATTAATATTATCACTGATATCGGGTTTGTTAAGTTTATTCTAACATCCTACCTTACTAACATTATATACCTTTCCCCTTCCCATCCTGATAAAAACTGCTCACACCTCCCCGTTGTTGGTTTTTGATAGACGGTGACATTTTCTATAATATCAAGTTTTCCTAGCCCTCTTGTTTGTCTATTTTCTTAATGCCCTGAAAGACCCCTGGGCGAGAAGCGTGTGACCCTGTTTTCCCCTGGTTTTTTAAATATTTCTATTAATACTCTTGTGGCTGGCTTCATGGTCTGTGACCCAAAGCCATAAAAAAAATCCTAGTTTCCTACATTAAGAGTCAATGAAATTTTTATGTTGTGTAGAAAGTGCCATTGACTAAGTGAGTGAGGTTTGTTGTTAGTTTATATAAAAGTGTATAGGTATTATTATATTATAATTCTTTATACAAACGAACATACAATATACATATACCTCCCTATCATTTCACCACTTTCAGTCATAATTTATTAGTTAATAAGTCTGCAAAACAGTATTACGTGTATAATAAATTTTTAAAATATTGTAGGGCATGTTTTGCCTGGCAAAGTAAGTTACACGCGCCTATGGATAACAGAAGAACCGTTCGAGGTCGGTTTACAGACGAATGCCGCACTCTTGTTTTTTTGTCGTTTTAAACTGACATTGGATAAAGTATGCAAGCTTTAATTTTCTGCTCTTGGTGTAAATAAAAAGAAATATACTTGAACTAAAGATAACTGAGCTCATAAAAAATTGACCAAGTGGCTTCTAATGTAAACAAAGTTGCATCAAAAGTAGCGGCTCGGTTTAGATCACTATATTTTTAAACAGGGGTGGATTCAGAAATAATTTCTTACTCATAGTCGGTGTTGACAAGTATTTGTATTATAATTCCTTTAGGGCCGGTTTATCAATACAGGGTTAACACTTAACTATAGGATACATGTCAAACGAAACCATGGGTATCCATTGCTTTATTTGACATTTATCTTCTGGCTACGAGTTAACCTTGCATTGATAAACCGGCCCTAAGAGTGTGTTAGGTTAGGTTATAAAAATATTTTTAAGGCTTTAGTTTTAATATTTGGTAAAGAAATTGAAAAAAAAATAAAAATTTCACAAATATTACAATAATGCATCGTTCGTAGATAGTAGATCCAGAAGAAAATTAGTTGAGCCATTTTCGATAGTTCTAACCTTAATAACCATTACAATTGATCTGTTTTATACAGTCTTAATTAAGACTAATTAAAGTTTTCTGCAAATTTTAAAGGGCAGTTCTTATATGTCAGCATTCTTTTCAATCATTCTCGGTAATGCCACGAATATTTATTATATTTTGGCGGTATTATGTAGAGACACATACGCCACCGCCATTGATTCTTTGTGGGTTGTATAATCGACATATTTCTGAGGAAGCTAAGATATAAAGGATAGAGTTTTCGAAAATGTTACTTTAGTCTAATATTTGGTTTCGTCCGATCTGTGCATCTTATTGCTTAGTGAATGTGAAAATGTTTAGACTCCAGGAAGACCATTGCGATAATTACCAGCCAGACACAAGCAGGATAAATAGTGATGAAATTAAAATTTTAGATTCGGAATCGGATGCTCAGTTTAGTGAAGTTACAACTGTACATTCCAATTGCCTGAATGTTTATCACTATATAATAGCAATGGAGGGTTCACATGGTGCGTTGCAGAAGACAGCTTATCTTACTGAAGAATCAACGCTAAAGAGATTGTTTCGACAAGGAATACGTAAGAAAAAGAATATTCCGATGATTACCAAACATCCAGAAAACTGACAAAATCGATCGCCAAAATGATTACAACTACAATATACGATGTGTACAAAAGAAATTAAATTCATACTGTGAAGATAGTTCACTTAGAACTTTTAAAAATGCAAATGTCCATAACTAAAAATTGGCTTCCAATATAATATAGTATATAAACGAGCGGCCATTATGGAGTCCTACTGAAATGTGGAATGGCGTCTAAAATACTTGGAAGTTATACAAAAGTGTCGAATAGAAAATCGTCCAATAAATCATCTCGACGAAACGTGGTATGATACTCACGATACTATAAGAGAGGTTGGACTGACAGTACAAGTTGCAACGTTAGTATGCTGTCAAATAAAGGTAAACGTTTAGTTATACTACACTGTGGTTCAGAAAAAAGTTGGGTTCAAAATTCATTCAAAGTGCGTGAGAAAAACTTGGACGAGTGTAATAATGTCGACTATCATGAAAATGTGCAGGCACAGATTTTCGAAATATAGTTTGAAAAAATTCTATTGCCAAATTTAGAACCTAATCGTCTTGGATAATGCGTCGTATCATTCAAGGTTGGAAAAGCAATTCACAATACTTGCAATACTAAACAACAAATTCAAGACTTTCTTATTGAAAACTATCCCTACTTTCAGGAACACTATACAAAGAAACAGTAACTAGAAGTCTTAAAAACAAAGGTTTTGGAAAATAAATCGTAATTAATAATTTAGCGAAAAAGTTTGGTTGTTTTAAGGCTGCCCCTTATTATTGCATATTTAACCCAATTGAATTAATTTCGGGTCAATTAAAAAAAAAATGCGACGGCAGAATACCTTATCTAAGTTTAGTGATTAAGTAGTTAAACTGTTGAAACAAAAAATAGACCATGTTACGGCTAAGTTCTGATACAAGACAATTCAACATGGGATTAGAATAGAGAAGAATTATTTAGAATTAAGTCGTTTTCATACAGCCAATAATAGATTTATAACAACTGTGAATGATAGTAGACACGAAGGCGACTTCTTTGATGAGCTAGAAAAGTATGTGATCAGTGAATAATACGAATAAATGCAAATACTTATGTTTTATACTTTATTAATAGTAAATTCATACATGTCTATTGCCCATTTTCTTATTTTAAATACTGTAATCCGAAGAAGTTGTCAATTTTTATTTTAAATAGTGTCATGTCGCCACGTTTGGTAATGATATTTATTTTTATTGCTATTTTTTTGTAGGGTCAATTACTATTCGGTATAATATAACTTTTCGTTTGTTAGGCTGTTAGGAGTAATAAGCAATAAATGTATTACAGAGTAGTTCTTTCCCATATTTTTTGTAGTGGGAGAAAAGTACGATTTTCAACTAAAAAATATTTTATTTTCTTTCGCCTAGCGCAAATCACAAGTCTATATCTCTATCTTCGAGAAAAAAATAAAATATCCTACTCTGCGCGCCACTCCTTTGAATAGAAGGTGGCGTAGCCTCCGCGGGTTTTCGAGGTGGGTCCGTCCCTAAATCTTTTTATTTTGACTTATTTCATGCGTCTTTGAAAGGATTTGCTTTTACTCGGAAGGGGAGGTATTAATTTTTAGGTTCGTAGGGTCCTAGCTATTATCACTATAAAAAATTAATAATGCGTCCGCCCGAAGATCTTCCAAAAATGCTAGTTTTTCGTTTCAGAAGTACCTAATATCGGTTAAATCTAAAAAAAAGAAAAATTTCTGAATCTTATAAAAAATATTTTTAAACGAAAAAACACTTTTTTTTTTTATACATTTATTTAACGTCGGCCTATTTCCGCTACTGAGGCCTAACACCGACGCCTGTAGACGAGCTACCCCCAACCAGGAATTTTTGCCGAATCTCTTCCCTTAAGAAGAGTAGGGATCTTTTACTTGCCTAACATTTAATAGACAAGGGACCGACGGCTTTACATCCCCTCCGAAGGATGGTATATCTCCTATACAACCCTCGCCTAAGGTTGTATAGCTTCCGCGCATACACTGATATACAAGCCGCTGGAAGATGTGTGAGGCGAGAACGCGGTTTCCGTTGGAATGGTCACCAATCCAAGTACTAACCGCGCCTGTCGTTGCTTTACATCGCATACCGAAGTATGTACATAGTAAAGACGCACCTACGCTCGCCCCCGAAAAAACACTTAAGTAGTTTAATTTTATCTGTATCTTTATGTTTCTTCTATATTTAATATGAAATAGCAGATTATTCAATAGATATTTTCTTTTGTGAATTATATTTTTCTCATACAGGTGTGAATCATGTACTAAAGTAGATAAAAAAATATTCTTATCATTGTTTGGTGATTTACTACAAACATTTCCAAATTTATTTTTTAATATGCAAGCTGGTCCTCCCGACATTTCTGTGGCTGATAGTACATCCAAAAATAGTGGTAGTCTTTTATATAAACTTATTTCCGAAACTGAATAATTGCACCCATTCCATTACTGAAAAACTAAGGAATTATTACCTGAGGATATGCCAATAAGAGTTGAGCTTTGTGAATTGTTGCTTGAACGAACGGGAAATGCTCCAGATTTTTTAAGTAGAATTCTTTTTACTAACGAGGCTACATTCACATGACAAGTCATGTTGTAACATGATGAGAAAAGGGCTGTATACCATCCCTACTTTTCTCCTTTAGTTTTGAAGATAATTGAATGAAATTTATGATATACTACATACATAATAACCGGCACTTTTTGACATACAATTGGTTTTTTTTCACTAACTAACTTTCGATTTTTAAATAGAATACCCTGTATATTATTGCATTTTTAAATTCTGCATAATTTTCTGAATCCAACGATGCCAAATAAGTGACATTTCAAACATCGATTTTTTTAATAATATAATTTTTAGTTTTCCATTTAAGTGTGCCATGACGGTTCCGATTTATTCTAAATGACCCGTGTAATGCTACACAAATCGAAGTCCCGTTAAAAACACTAAATTATTGATTTATGAGCAAATAAAATTCACCAAAATTGTTCTTGGGGCAAAACTCAATTTTTTTCAAATGGAACCATTTCGGTACCGGGGTACCATTTATTAGTACTATTAATAAGGAATTAATTCATATATCGTATTAAAATGTGCGATAAATACAAAGAAAATTACAGCTAAAAGAGAATACAATTTTATTCTAATTAACTTGTTATACATAAGGTGGTTTTGGAATACAAAAAATGAACACAAAACATTACAACAGTTGTTCAAAATGCTGTCCATTAACGTCACTGCACTTCTGAGTTCGCATAGCTGTTTCTCGAAGAACGTTCGCCAATTGCTGGGCCATTATGCTACTAATTGCTCGTCTTACTCGTAGCTCCAGGTCTTCACGGGTTGTAACGGCGGTTGCATAGACATAGACAAAGAAATCAAGGGGCGTTAAATCAGGTGAGCTTGGAGGCCACCTCACAGGACCATTCGTCGAAATTACGTTTTCTCCAAATCTCCGTTGAAGGTAATCAATTATTATCCTTGAATTATGGGGAGGAGCGCCATCGTGTTGGAAATACACTCCCTATCCTAAATCTAAAGGTAACTAATCTAAAATATCATCAATCTCATTTTCCAGGAATCTCTCAAGTATCTGGCACCAGTCAGAGGTCCTTCAAACATTATTGGACCAATGATTCTACTACCGATTATTCCAAGCCAAACATTGAAACCGAACCGCACTTGAAAGTTACCCTCCCGTAATAAATTTTGATTTTCTTGTAACCAATATTTTGTATATTGTCGGTTAAATACTCCCAAATTTGTAAGCCTAGACTCGTCCGAAAATAAAATCAGTCCCAAAAAATAATTGTTTGGCTGCACGTTATTATACAAAATCCAATTGAAATATTCCATCCTACCTTCGTAATCACTTTCGTACAAATGCTGGTGCAATTGGCATTTAATTTAAAAGATTTATAGGTATTTGGGTAAACTGTTTGGTGACTGATGTCCAATTCAAACCCAACTTGCCTTAAAGAAACAACTTCTATTCGAGCCAAAACATTAATTTACATTCCTTTGTCAATAAGTCATTGTTAAACTCTCTTCGGAATTGGTTTTCAACGCGTTTAAAATAATTTTTTCGCTGGACATTGTCTATCAGGATATCGTTGGGCATAAAGGTCGGTAGCCGCAACTGCATTTCTTTTACATTTCCCATAAATAATTAACATGTCCACTGTTTCATCTCTTGTATAAATTTGCGGCATTTTGAACACAATTAACAAGAATTTTAAACAATTTTTAAAAACACAATAAAACACCGTTAACCCAACAAAAGTTTGGCAAACTAAATATTTCATTGTTTTCAAAGCCACCTTAGTTACTTCTTAACATTTAATTAGAACAAAGTTATATTTTCTTATTTTCTTTTAGCTGTAATTTTGTTTGTATTTATCACACATTTTAATACGATATATAAATACATTCCTTATTAATAGTACTAATAAGTGGTACCACGGTACCGATATGGTTCCATTTGAAAAAATTGAGTATTGCCCCAAAAACAATTTTGGTGAATTTTATTTGCTCATAAATCACATAATTTAGTGTTTTTAACGGGATTTCGATTTTTGTAGCATTTTACACGGGTCATTTAGAATAAATCGGAACCGTCATGGCAACTAAATGGAAAACTAAAAATTATAGTATGTTTAAAATATATATGTTTAAAATATCACTTATTTCGCATCGTTGGATTCAGAAAATTATGCAGAATTCAAAAATGCAATAATATACAGGGTATTCCATTTAAAAATCAAAAGTCAGTATCACTTCCGGCGAAACCGGACGTGAAAAAAAATCAATTGTATGTCAAATATGTGCCGCTTATTGTGTATGTAGTATATCCTAAACTTCAATCAAGTATCTAAAGGAGAAAAGGGGGGTATACCATGATCCTGTTACACCCGGTATGTACGGGCAGCAACTCTAGGGAATCAGTTAGTTGGATATCATATATTTCCTGGAAATTTAAATGGCGATATGTATTATAGTTTTTTGGAAAACATCTTACATGAAGTGCATGCCTGCGTAACCAGAACATGGCTACACAACCACTATCTAATCTATTCTAATAGATGGATTGACCGGGGTGCAGATGCACCGATCAAGTGGCCTACTCAGTGTCCTGACTTAACTCCTCTTGATTCCACTGTGTGGAGTTATCAAAAATCACGAGTTTATAATACACAAATCGACACGATTGAACAATTGACAGGACAAACCGATCAAGAGTTTACAATGTTACAGAATGACGAAGGAATTTTACAGGGTATTCAACGTTTCTTTAAAAAGACTTAGATTGCGCATAAATGAAAATGGAAGACATTTTGAACAATTTTTGTAATTGATAATTAGCTATTTTCTATGTTTAATTATATTTCAAAGCATTCTTTATGTGCAAAAGAATTTATTAACAAAATGTTATAAATGCACGTTGTTTTTTAAACACAAATTACTCGAGAACGACTTGGTTTACCGAAAGGCAATAAGCAGAATACCTTTTTTATTTCTAATGATCTTATAATTTTAGTTTTTTATAACAATGAGGAAAACACTAACAGTCACCCCCTAAAACGACCCCTTAAGCAGAGGAGAGAGAGGGTTTGACCGATACCATGTAAACTAGTGTCCGGATGGCCTATGACTAAGTTTAAAATACAAATTTGATATTTTAAGGGAGTCGGAAGATATTGCAGAAAAATTGAAATTTATTATCCCTCTTTTAAGGGGTATATCTCCTTTATTATTAATTTTCTGAAATAAGTTTATATAAAAGACTACAATTATTTTTGGATGTACTAACAGGCGCAGTAATATCGGGAGACAATTTTGGTCCACCTTGTATAATAAAATAAATATGCATGTATATGAATATTGCTAATTTTACTTTTTTTAAAGTTAGTTTTCATATTTAATGTATTTTTCTGATTTTTAAGCACTATATACTAAAGTATAGGACTGAATTAATTGGGCATTCGAACAGTTTCTTTTTTCTGACAAATCCAATGTAAAGTTAAGGACCTTGTTTAAAATAGCTGAATTGTATTTGAATAGTTCTAAAACTCTACCTACTTGCACCTGTTGCGTTTTTCTCTTCAGTGGCGATGCATGTGGAAGGCATAAGCTGGCTTGATGAGACATAGCCGTTAATCAAATACTTTCAGCTATGCCGACATCTTGCCTTCTCAGCCTTCCAAAAAGTACAAAAACAAACACCATTTACACTGTTTTCCTACTCATTAGGACCGCTATTCCAATATATCTCGAGATTATTACTAAAACGTTTACGTTCTCGTCGACTTAACGACGGCGCGACAATGGAGTGACGTCTAGAGAAGAAAAAAGGCGACAGGCGCGAATGAAATTGTGATGTCACTTGAAAATTTTCAACGACCAACTGTTGGAAGTGATGTCGCGATTATGACTGCTGTTTCCTAGCGAAGGAAAGCCGGCCCTTATTCTATTTACCACAACACTGAATCACTTCCTCTTCAAAGCACGTGCTTACCTGGTATACCTGGCCTGCGCGCCTTCACATATTGTACGCATATTGTTTAAATAGTCCCCACCCACGTTTACTATGCCCAAGTTCGACTCCTTACATTTTTTTTGCCTGGCTTGGAATCATTTTTTATTTTGTTTTATAACAAACAAACCTTGTTGCATCGATTTTGTTTGCATTTTTTTATGATATTTGATTTGTTTTATTGCGTTAGATAGTGAAAAATTAGCACAAAATAAAATTACCATAGTTTTTTTGTTGTATAGCCACATACAGGGTGAATCGGCTAATACTCCACACACCGCTTACTGGAAAATTAAAAGCTACTTTGAATTTCTGTAAATACCACCAAATGTATACTCCTGAAAACCACATTTTGTTCAACATTATGATGTGAGCGCTGCGACGACTAGACATTTTTTTTAAATTACGTGAAGTGAAAATATACTATTTCAATTGTACAGGGTTATTAATAATAATAATAAACGTCTTTATTAATGAAATAATATTATACATTTCATTAAGGGCGAAGTTTGTAGATTAGTATCTACATTCTTCCACTTAACCCTTACCTTGAAGGTTTTTACAATATTTAAAAGAAAATGACATAATAACGTCATATACGTAAGGTACACCCAAATCCAGCCCAACTAGTAAACAACAGACCACACAATATGCACGGTATAGGTAACATGATTACTGTTTTTGTAATAAATTAGTTTTTATCCTAGTTTTGAAAGTGTTTAAGCTAAACTTTTTTAAACCATGTTCAACATTATTATACAAATAAACTGCGTTATAGGAAAAATACCTTCTAAATATTGCTGCAGGGTGTTTTGGCATTGTGAGAGTTTGACAATGCCTAATATCACGATTATGAATTTCATCCCTAAATAACAATTTCTGTCGCAAATATACGGGTATAGACGTAAATAATAAACGATGTACAAAGGTAAGTAAAGGATATTCCTAATTATTTTTCATGTTTAACCATTTTAATTGACGAAATTTATCAGTTATATGATTAAATTTTCTAAGGTTATTAATGAACCGACAGCAGGTGTTCTGCACTCTTTGAATGCGATTTTTTGTGTTCAAGTCTATTCATGGATAGTATACAATATCAGCATATAAGAAAATTCGCAACACAAATGATTCACACAGTTTTTTCCTGGTTTTATAATCAAGAATATGTTTATTCGCATACAGTAGCTTTAAGCTTATACAAGACTTCTTTATTAAATTATTAATATGTTCATTGAATCTTAAGTTGACATCTATTTTAACTCCTAAGTTTTATGCTCTGTCAATAAATGATAATCTTTCATCATTCAGTATAACATTTAAGTTAGACTTAAGATTTTCATATCCATTTTTTGGACAAAATAACATTATAGATGTTTTTTGTGTATTAAGTTTTAACTTATATTTTTTACAATTAGAAACTATTTTACTAAGATCCTCGTTAATATCTTTGGATACTAACTCATATTCTTGGCAACTAAACTTAGTGTAAATAAGTTGACTATCATCTACATAGCAATGAACTTCTGAAAACGCTATATACATCAGAAGTGTATACTAGAAATAATAACGGACCCAATATGGAGCCTTGCGGAACTCCAGATGTGACTAACTCAGAAGAAGACATACCTAGGTTCATGCGGACAATTTGATGTCGATTTTCCAAATATAAACGGAAAAACATTAACGACATATCATCTTAATAATAATAATAAAACACCACAGAAATTATCTTCATTGTATAGTCCAGCAGATTGCTGTAAGAATTGTGCACAAGCGGTTAAAAGCGATTTCTCTTTTCTGTCGTGTCATTAGGGACCTAAGGACTATATTTAGAATGGGAGCCCATCGGATCAGTCACTTTTAACTTTTGTACAGTCGCGTAAAGTACAGTTTGGGATCTAATGTCATTTTGGACTATTAATTCCGTTTCAGTCGTCGTAGATCTATATTTTTGGGGGCGAGCAACCTGATTATAACTGTCTCGAGGCCCTGAGGCCCATAGTACATAGGCTATGGTACATAGTACATAACCTTAAAAAAATAAAATAGGAAAAACCAATCTCGTAGTCAAACCAAACCTCAACTCTTTTTTTTTCAACTAACTTAAAAAAAAACAACCTAAAAAAACAACCTTAAAACATCCTAAAAAATAAAGTTAAAAAAATGAAAAAAGTTGATACTAGAGGATACCTCCTCATTCTTGACACACGCCGCATCATGGATTCATCTGTCGCAGCATCTCTCCGTAAAGTGGTGGCATTAGGGCAGTCTCAGGCAGACAAATTTTTCTAAAGTCGAATTGTAGCGCGCAGGACTTCGATCAATGACTCCATGAGGAAGAATAAAGTTTTACTCTTCAACAATGGCTCCATGAGTGTCAAATAATCCCACCAGCAGTTTCAAATTGCCTCCTTAAAATGTGACAGAAGTCTACTTTCCAGACTATTCATTGCTTGTCAAGTGCGCCAGGAAGACACTGAGGACTTCTTTCGCCATGAAAATCAGGCCTACCCTCCTTCCCTGTCAGACAACAGTGACACGCTGAAACTGAAATGATAGTAATTTGATGGTGCTGCTGCTATACATTTTCTACGTCCTCAGCCTGGGGAAACTTTCTTCTGTTACAAAAATAAATTCGTAACTTACATCAGTAATCAATTTACTGGATCAGTTCGTCGGATTGAGTTTTTTATGACTATCATGCTGACTCTCTGAAGGCTGCCGCACGCTTCAAGCGAGTAACTGGTATTAGGTGCAAAGTAGAGGGGGTTAAAGTAACCCCTAAAAATTGGAGTGAGTTTTTGAGAGACGATGAGAATAAACGAGAGCTGTTTTTATTCTTGAGTGATTTCATTGGTTCTGCATCTTACGAGTCTGATGCCCTGCGCCCATGAAGAAGCAGATTATAGAATGATCCTTCACATCGCTGATGGTTGCAGGAAAGGACACAAACATATTTTGATCCACACGGTCGACACAGACGTGATGGTGCTGGCAACTGCCTTTTTACATGCTCTACCTGACTGTGAAAACATATGGATTGCCTTAAGTGCCGGCAAGTCCTATCGCTTGCTGGATGTCTCCTCTATTATTCAGAGTCTTGGGCCAGAAACGTGTTTGGGTCTTCTCTTCATCCATGCCTTCACAAGTAGTGACACTATTTCTGCGTTCAGGAGCAAAGGAAAAACAACAGCTCTGGTGGTGTGGAAAGATTTTCCTGCAGTAAATCCTATCTTTGAGTGCTTGTCCAAAGCTCTTTCCTTGTATGAAATTGAGCAGGCCCCACTAGTACTGGAAAAGTATGTCGTTATAATATATGACAAATATTCAGAAGGTGAAGAATTCAATACCGCCCGCCTTCACCTATTCTGCCAGGGTGGAGACATAGAAAATATCCCCCTACTCAAGATGCTCTCCATCTGCATACCCAGAGAGCTGCCTGTCAGGCGGGGCATATATGGGGACAGAGTCTGACGAATGATTTCGTTCTTCCCGACCCTGCATTGTATAGGTGGACCAAGACACCACAAGGGGCATGGAAGGTAAAGTTAATATATTATATGGTATACACAAATCAACGCATAGGGCTCTGATATCCTTGACCATTCGCATTCGTATACGTATACGTTTTCCAATACAAATTGCATGGGAAAACGTATATGTGTTCAAACGCGAATTCGCAAGGGCAAGGACCCTGGTCATATCGCTCGTTAAATAGTATTATGCTTCCTCCAGGTCAACAGGACGACCCTGCCTCCAGCAGGAAAGGCATGCCGCGAGGTCATCTCCTGTTCCTGTAAAACCCCATGTGGAAAACGGTGTGGCTGCGCAAAATTCCAACTGCCATGCACCAGCCTGTGCAAATGCAGTTGTGAGCAAGAGTAGATAAAGTTACAAGTTCAATAAAGGTAAAAACCTCAGGGTTCACAACATACAATCTGACGCCCCGATGATGATAATTATTATTATAATACTCTTTTTATTCCTCCAGATGCTCGGAACAAGGAGCAGTTGGCATAACCTGCAATTAATGCAGAGGTCAGAAGAGACCGCAGCGGACACATCTTCGAATGAAGACAACCTTCAATATTCTTTGTGTGTTCTCTGTTCTAAATATACAATTTATTTCAGTAAAATTAAAAAGCATTTTAACCTTTTTGAGTCTCATAAACGTCAACTCATGGTTGGAGGCAAAGAAACTGATCACAATATTCCTCATGTACCCGTGGGACACCTTCAGTACATACCCGTTCAAACCCTAGGTACCCAAATGGGAGTACTATGGGCCTCAAGGCCTCGAGACAGTTATAATTAGGTTTCTCGCCCCCAAAAACATAGATCTACACCCAAAAATGGTCTCGCTACGACGACTGACACGGAATTAATAGTCCTAAATGATATTAGGTCCCAAACTGTACTTTGCGCGACTGTACACAAATTAAAAATGACCGATCCGATGGGCCTCCCGTTCTGAATATGGTCCTTAGGTCCCTACTGACATGACAGAAAAGAGAAATCGCTTTTAACCGCTTGTGCATAGTTCTTGTCAAGTTAGGTTCTAAACCGCCGGACTAGTATTTTGATACATAAGAATAAAAATAACGTGCTGAGGTGAACAATATTTTATAACATTAAATAACAACGAAAATTTTACAACAGCGTTAGTGCATTAGGTTTAAGAACTATACAAATTATTCAAAAGGGTCTCCATTATTTAAAACACAATAAAGCGCATATCCTTTTTAAAAGTATTTAGACAGTTTGAAACAGAGTTATTATAGTCCTGGCTTAAATCGTTAATTGTTTCCCTAATCTTAGTTTCCGCAACCGAGCTGGTCAGTTGCATACCTGCTCCAGCTAAAACTTCATATGCAGCTTCGTTTTCAGTCGATTAAGGCTTTAAAAAATGATGGAGCGTTCAAGTGGGACAAAATCATCCGGAGGTAAAATACCCTCCCGATCGGATCTCCGGGGGAGGGTGCCCACAGGGACACCTCATCGAATGTCGAAAAAACACCGACAAGTTAAATCCAACAAAACTAATTCTTTCATCTACGGCGCTTGGAATGTTCGTACTTTGAACGACAGCACTCGCACCGATCGGCCTGAAAGAAGAACTGCTCTAATAGATAGAGAACTTCACCGACTCAATGTTGACGTTGCTGCTACGCTATGAGCTATCAGATGGCAACGCGGTAAATCTAATAAGCGCCTACGCTCCCACTCTGGATGCAAGTCACGAAACCAAGGAAAGCTTCTATCAACAGCTGGAAGAAACCCTCTGTAGAATACCTAAAACGGAGCGACTCGTTATTCTTGGCGATTTTAACGCTAGAGTAGGGAGAGATGCAGACACCTGGCCAGGCATCATAGGCAAGAACGGTTTGGGCAACATGAACGCTAACGGTCAACTACTCCTAACTAAATGCGCCGAACATGATCTAGTTATAACAAACACCATTTTCCGACAAAAGGATAAATTTAAAGGCACCTGGTGTCACCCCAGATCAGGTCACTGGCATCTACTGGACTATGTTATCGTACGTAGGAAGCATCTCAAGGACGTCCAAATTACAAAGGCGCGCATTGATAGCGAATGTTGGACCGATCATCGTCCTGTTGTCTCTAAAATGAAAATTGTTATGAGACTCAAACACCGAAGAACTCAAGTAAAACGTAGACTCCGTCTCTGTATTAGTAAATTGCGTGACCAACAAACCGTCGAACAGCTAAAGCAAAAAGTTCAAGAGAATTTGAGTGCACTAGAAGAAACCAATTCTGTAGATGTCGCTGCTACCTGGAGATAAATTAAAGACAGTTTAAAAAGTGCGAGTGAGGAAATTCTTGGCACTGCAGCAAGTAAAAAACAGGAGGACTGGTTCAATGATAATGAAGCTTTTATACAAGAACTTCTTGACCGCAAACATACTGCCTTCCAAAACGCTATCAACCACCCCAACGACTCCTCAAAAGCAGAAGCTTTTACCCAATCTAAGTATGAAACGCAACGCGAAATCAGAAGAATAAAGAACGAGTGGTGGGCAAGCAAGGCCAGAGAAATTCAAAGGTACGCCGATTCACACGACTACAGGAATTTCTTTCAAGGAGTAAAAGCAGTGTACGGCCCCAGTCGGAAAAATATGTGCCCTATTAAAGATTTAAATGGAAATCTCCTCAAAGAAGACCAGGAAATAAGAGCCCGATGGAAAGAACACTACTCTAGCATTCTTAACCAGCAAAGTCAAGCCGATCACGATATTATAAATCTTATCCCTCAATATGACACCTTCGAAGACTTAGATAAACCACTAACAACGGAAGAGATCTTAACCGCCATTGGGCAGCTAAAAAATAACAAATCTCCCGGCGCCGACTCACTCCCAGCTGAGATCTTTAAAGCTGTGTCGTCAGAGCTCATACCCTACCTCAAAAAACTGTTTGATGTCGTGTGGGAAAGTGGTCAAGCTCCGCAGGAGTTTCGTGATACACTTTTAATCAACCTCTTCAAAAACAAAGGGAGAGCTGCGGACTGTGGAAATTACAGGGGTATAGCTCTCCTGGCTGTTGGAGGGAAGATACTCACTAAAGCGATGGCAAATAGGCTAACACCTGTTATGGAAAAGTTATTCTTTCCTATTATTTGGGTTTTCTACCACATGTACTATTATCCTCTTCAAAACAAATCACCGAATCTACAAAATAATAGAATTATTGGAAAAAAGAGCCTCTGCGCCCGTGACGTTTACGCCAAAGGAAAAGTCAGAGGTTATGTTTTGCAAATAATATAAATCGGAATAAACACAAAAATAATGTATTTTGCTGACGTTTCGGAAAGTAATCTCTTTCCGTTTTCAAAGCTATTTTTTTGAAGAACTCTTATTTTGCTGTGTATGTCAAATACACAGCTTTAAGATTCTGTTTATGTTATTTCCATAGATACTTACTACTTACACAGAACATAGAACTGATGATATTTTTTAGATAATGTTGAGTTTGTTAAGTTCTTCTTTTAACATTGGTAGCCAGGTTGTACAAATATCTACAGAACAATTCGATACGCACTTATCTTCATTTAATAAGATTATTGCTGATTCTTTAATTTTTCTTTTTTTGGTATCTGTTTCTTTTGTTAAAATTTTTGCCGAGTCCCAGTTTATTCTATGTCCGTTTTCCCAAGCATGTTCACAAATCTTTGATTTCTGAATTTCATTCTTTCTAATGTAGTTCTTGTGCTCATCCAACCTCACACTGAAAGGTCTGGATGACTCACCCACATAACATTTATCACATTCGCACGGGATATTGTAAATACAGTTTTTTGAATTCTGCTCCCTGTTTATCGGTTTTGTTTTTGTTAAAATAGATCTTAAAGTGTTCCCCGTTTGAAATATCGTCCTAACATCAAATTTGTCACCTATACGGCGTAGCTTTTCCGATAGTCCGTATACATAAGGAATTATTGCTGTATAATGACGTTCAGGTTTTTGTCGTACCTGATTGTCCCTATTTTCAACATTTATGAAAATTCTATCAACAAAGGCTTCAGGATATTGATTTTGTACTAGAACCTCTTTGATAAATTTTTTCTCGTTATTTAATATTTCATTATTAGATGAAATTATTTTGGCCCTATCGTATAAACATTTTACAACACCCCTTTTAACATTTATTGACTGATTTGAGTTAAAATTTAGATATCTATTAGTATGTGTTGGTTTTCTATAAACGCTTGTTTCAATTGTATTATTTATCCTTCTAATTAAAACATCTAAAAACGGTAGTTCATTCCTACTTTCTACTTCTAATGTGAATTTAATAGACGGTTCCTTACTATTTATATTTTCTAAAAAACTATCTAGTAAATCAACACCATGAGGCCAAATTGCAAAGATGTCGTCATATCTCCACCAGACAACCGGTTGAAAAGTTACTTCCTGAAACACAGAGTGGCTTTAGACCAAACCGAGGCACATCGGATTTAATCTTCACACTTAAACAGCTTCAAGAAAAAGCACTCGAACATCAAGGAGAAATTCACATGGCCTTCATTGATTTAACCAAGGCGTTTGACTCGGTGGACAGGGAAGTGCTCTGGAAAATTATGTTCCGCTTAGGTATCCCTAGAAAATTTGTGGAAGTATGTCGCAGTCTACATACAAACAACAACGCCCAGGTTATGTATAATAATGAGGCAACCGAACCTTTCCAAACTCTCACTGGAGTTAGGCAGGGATGTGTCCTGGCACCCCTACTCTTTAATTTGTTTACCACTGCTCTAACAATTATTGTTGACAACAAACTGACAGTCAGAGGAATAGGTCTCAGATACCGTTTTGATGGCGGTCTCTTTAACATAGGGCGCTTTAGAGCTTTCACGAACACACGCACACGATTCATTTGTGATCTCCAGTATGCGGATGACTGCGCACCTTTAGCCTCTAAGCCGGAAGAGCTTCAAGAACTTTTAGATGTGTATGCCCAAAGCTATGATTCTTTGGGACTTAAAATCAACATTGGAAAGACTAAGATTATGTCAACTCCTCATCAAGTGAACCAAATAGACATTACACTTAACGGAAATTCTCTTGAAGTGGTGGATCAGTTCAATTACTTAGGCAACGTTGTTAATGACAAAGCAAACATGGACAGCGAGATTCGCAATAGAATTAACGCTGCATCTAGAGCATTCTGGGGATTTAGAGAGAGAGTATTTGACAACCACGACCTTGCTTTGTCAACGAAAATGGCTGTCTACAGAGCAGTTGTCATTCCAACACTGCTATATGGATGTGAAAGCTGGGTCACTTACCGTCGTCATGTGAAAGAATTAGAACGTTTTCAGCAAGGACACCTCAGAAGTATGATGAAAATCCGTTGGTTCCATCACATATCAAACGTGGAAGTACTCAGGAGAGCAAACAGCCTTCCAATTGAGGTGCTTATTTCAAGAGCACGCCTAAGATGGGCAGGTCACGTTCATCGTATGAATGATAACCGCCTTCCTAAATGTACACTTTATGGTGAATTACTAAGCGGTAGAAGAAAGCGTGGCGGTCAACGAAAGAGGTTCAAAGACGCTCTCCATGAAAATCTAAAATCCTGCGGTATTGCAGACGAGCAATGGGAACAGCTTGCAGCGGACAGAACCGAATGGCGAGGGGTTGTGGCCAGCTATCAAGAAAATGTTGCTGCAAGAAGGCCGAATCCAAGACCTAACCAGGTCTATGTTTGTCCTGATTGCGGTCGACATGTGCTCTCCCGAATTGGCCTCTATAGCCATAGTCGTGTGCACCGTAGATGAATGGGAATTATAATAGACTACACCTTTTACTTGTTTTTTATTGTACACAATTTATCGACTGTAACATTTCTATACTCGGACTCGAATAACGGCTAATAATAATAATAATCTTAGTTTTAATTATTTCAACATTCTGTTTAAAATTATAAATAACTTTGTCCTTTTAAAGCGCCCACAAAAATGCATTCAACGGTGTTAAATCAGGGCTGTTTGGTAGCCATGGAATTGGCGTGCTAACAAATTGTTTAAGTGAAGCTATCCACACATTTCTATCTACAACTGATTACGTAGGACAAATCTTTATTAAAACGTTTAGTGCAACGCACCATTCCAGTTAAGAGCCTTTCATCCATAACTAACAATTTCTGTTACAAACTCGTCATGCACAACCACGGGAGAAAATTCATATATTCCAAATTAGACGGTGCGTTATCAACTTCTAATGACAAACTTAGCTATGTCTATAAAATACAAATACATGCAATGCATCTAATGATCCATTTTATCTCTTCGTTTGAGACAACAAAAATTGATTTATTCTAGAGGTATGAAAAAATATAATAAAAGCATACCAAGTTACCATACATTGCCTGCCCGTCTGAGTTGATTTTTTTTTCGGAGGTTGAAAAGAGGGTAAAAAATAATATATATTTCAAATTGAGCAATGTGTTCTTCAACTTTGGGTCATATAATAAGGGATACATGGAAAATCCCTATTTATCATCCGTTTATTTTCCCTGTCCGTCTGAGATCTATAAAAGTTGATTTGTTTTTGAAGCTGAAAAAGGGGGAAAAATCGTATCTTTCCAATAAAGCAGAGTGTGCTCTTCAACTTTGGGTCATATAATAAGGAATACATGTAGAATAACTAGCTAGCAAACATTTAGATTGCCTGTCCGTCTGAGACTCATTAAAGTTTATTTGTTTCTCAAGTTGAGAAAATCAAAAAAACATCGTATCCTTCCAATTGAGCAGCGTGTGTTCCTCAACTTTTGGTTATATAATAAGGGATATATATAGAATACCCAGCTACCATCCGATTAGTTTGTCTGTTCCTCTGAAACCTATAAAAGTTGATTTGTTTTTGAAGCTGAAAAAATGAAACAAAAATCGTATCTTTCCACTAGAGCAGAGTGTGCTCTTCAACTTTGGGTCATATAATAAGGGATACATGTAGAATAACTAGCTACTATACATTTAGTTTACATGTTCGTCTGTGACCCATAATAGTTGATTTGTTTCTGACGTTGAAAAAATGAAAAGAAATCGTATCCTTCCAATTGAGCAGAGTGTGTTTCTCAACATTTGGTTATATAATAAGGGATACATGTAGAATACCCAGCTACCATCCAATTATTTTGCCTGTCCGTCTGAGACCCACAAAAGTTGATTTGTTTCTGAAGTTGAAAAAATGAAAAGAAATCGTATTCTTCCAATTGACAAGAGTGTGTTCTTTAAGTTTTGATCATACAATAAGGGATACATCTAGAATAACTAGCTACTATCCATTTAGTTTGCCTGTTCGTCTGAGACCCATAAAAGTTGATTTGTTTCTGAAGTTGAAATGCGATGAGACCAATTTTGTGACCGCAAATTCAGTTATAACAAAACAAAAATTAATTAAATTAAGTAAATGTAAACACTATTGTAGTGTGTGTGTAAACACACATTCAAATACTATTATTTGAATCGCAGAGGCTCGTAACAAGTGTGTCGAGGGCTAGCTCAGCTCTAGTCTATGACGGGAGTAGGTCAAAGCTAATACTACCAATCAGAAGTTGAAAAACACACTCTACTCAATTGCAAGGGTATAATTTTTTTTTATTTTTTCAACTTCAGTAGCAAATCACCTTTTATGAATCTCAGACGAACAGGCAAACCAAACCGATGGTAGCTAGTTCTTCTATGTGTATCTCTTATTATATGATTAAAAGTTAAAGAACAATTTTTTTCATTTTTTCAACTTCAGAAATAAATAAACTTTAATGGGTCTCAGACGAACAGGCAAACTACACGGATAGTAGTTAGTTATTCTACATGTATCCCTTATTGTATAGCCAAAAGTTGAAGAACACACTGCTCAATTGGAAAGATACGATTTTTTTTAAATTTCTTCAAATTCAGAAAAAAATTACTTATTATGGGTCTCAAATGAACAGGCATACTATATGGATGGTAGCTAGACATTCTATATGTGTCCTTTAAAGAACAGACCCTTGAAGAACAGACTCTGCTCAACTTATTAAAAATTATCTTTTTCCGTATTTTCAACCTCCAAAAAAAATATCAACTTTTGTTAGTTTCAGACGGGCAGGCAAAGTAAATATATGGCAACTCAGAATTCTACGTGTATCCCTTATTATAGGCCTATTACTATATTGACAATGCATTAAGGCGTGCATTTGTATTTTTTCCTACCTCCAGAATAAATCAATTTTTTGTTGTCTCAGACAAACAGATTGCATTGCATATATTTGTATTTTATATGCATAGCTAAGTTTGTCACTAGAGGCTGATAACACACTGTTCAATTTGGAATATATGAATTTTCCCCCCCTTTGGGGTCGTGCCTATCACCTAAATTATACAACTTATACATCTCTGACTTCCCGGAATTCCCGAATACCAAGCTGACCAAGTATGTTCATGACATAGCTATGTATGCGCATTCTCATTATGCGCAAGCTGCCGTGCCGACATGCTGCTTAAAGCGCATATGGTTTGGGCCTTGCCATATTTCGACCAGTGGAAAGATTTGGTTAAACACCGAAAAGTTTTTACGCGCCGCATTATCGAGAACAGGATTTTAATGCCAATAGTGGAAAGGGTCTACCCAATTCCGATCCAAAGGTGCGTGAAGTACTTAGGAGTAAGACTAGACCAACGACTGACACTCAACAAGCAGATAAACAAGACTGTACGAACGCCTATCCCGGTCTGTATTCGCTCATGGTCAGGGGAAGCAAACTTAACAGACAAAATGAAAAATTAATATATACGATGGTGATCAGACCGACCATCATATATGCGGTTCCAGGGTGCAGCAGGTGAGGTTTTAGAACACAAATTTATTTATGTGCCTTCTTTCTAATTCTATCAGATACTCCTCCCTCAGAGACCTCTATGCACGCTGTCACGACTTAACGCCATTAGTGGACTATGTACAGGAAGTTTCACAAAAATTCTATGCTTTCATACACCAAGTAGAATAAAACACACCCTGCCTTACCAGACCCATTTTCCGGTAACCTCTAACCAAGTTTCACCTACTATACCTTCCTCTTAAATTATCACTTTTACTAAATGGCTAATTATTACCTTTTTTCTTTATTTCTATCCTATCTCCCGCTATCTTTCTGTTTGACAGTTTGTCATTTTTTGTGCATATCTGTTTATAATTTTATTCTCCTAAACTCATCGTCTCAATCAATTGATTTTTAAGAATATCACAATTTCGTTTTACGCCATAATTTTGAAAATGAGAGACTAGACTGCTGAGACGCAGCGCGCGGTATTTATCTCGAAGGGGTTTTCTCATTCATAGTTTTCTGGTATCAGCTACCAAAATTTATTAGTGCATATCTCACGGTCTTTCTAGTATTTAGAGTAATTTTAATGTTTAAGATAATTCCTAATGTTATTATTGTTTTTATTTGCCTTACATGCAAAAGGAGTTCAGGCTGTGATATTATTTGTTAAATTTTTCTCACCGGTTCAGACGGTCTCGCCCATCTCTGCAAACGCCGCCACGCTTCGCGTGATGGTTGTCTGGTGGATCACGGGGTGGGTTCTGAGGAGGATCTCTCTCATATATCGATATGTGATATAGAGTAACGTCAGGTGCGGTTAATATTCAGATGGGACACCGTTTCAAGGGAGACCCTGTCCTCGCTTCACATCTTCCAGTGGCTTGTATATCAGTGTATGCACGCAAGCTATGCAATCTTGGGCGAGGATTGCGTAGTGGATATACTATCCTTTAGGGGTGATGTAAAACTGTCAGTCCCTTGTCTTTTAAATGTTAGGCAAGTAAAAGATTCCTACTCTTTAAATTTAAAGAAGTTCGACAAAATTCCTGGATAACAGTAGCTCGTCTACAAGTATCGGTGTTAGGCCTCAGTAGCGGAAACAGGTTTACGTCAATTAAATGTTAAAAAAAAATTGTCGAATGGTGTAGATTGAAGAAGGTAGAAGGCAACTTCCGTCTTTTTGGTTTATCTAAAACAAAAATAAAAAAATATGGAAAAATCTTCAAGTATGGTCTACATTTTCTATGGTACAATCAAGTCTGCTCATTGAAGTATCACAAGCCAATAGCATTGTTAAATCAAATAATCCATGTTGCGGTTTTACCCCTTTAACTACTACATTCACCCCTATAGCAATTCCGTGATTTACCTAAAAAATTTTAAAATAATCAAATTCATAACCGTAATTAGCTTTAATTACATGGAAAACTGCTGTCAGGTATTTTAAATTTTTAAAGCTATACAAACATTTTTAGAGTAAAAGATCTTATCCAGACCATTATTGGTCCTGATATTACACTCTCTGCAAAGAACAGCATGCTTTTAACGACCTTGCAAAACACATTTATGCATATTAACTCTTTCGTAGGCACAAAGAATTGCTGTCAATGGCATCTTAGCTTCATAAAAGCCACATTTAAGCAACATCTAGATTTTGAAAAATAAAGCTCCATGTACCATTAGGGACCGGGACCCGTTTTTTCGGAATTTCCCGAAGTTGAATCTGTCCCTGGAGGAGCCAGACCTGACCACCAAAATTACTGTTAAGGGTATTGTTGGAATTTGCAGGACACCCGAAAAGATGTCTCACATGGACAGCAAAGAAGATCTTTAAAAATCCAGTGTCAAATCGTAATTCGAATTTAACAAGAAACATGACCGCCCTGATCGCCCCGGCCTATGACCCCCACTTCCCCACGCCCCTACCCCTGCACTTATTGACAAATAGCCAACGCAAAGACTAATGAGAGACTTTTGCAATGGTATCAAGGCCTAATATTCGTGTAAGAAAGTATTACCAGAGATTTAATAAATTTTTCTTTTTTAGTATTGTAATATACGTACTTACTTATTTGACTGCATCACATATAGATTACATAATAAATAACAAGTCACCTATACATGATATGAATAAATTCGTTTTTGATTACATGGAGTTTTGTTGACGAAATATAATCAAGAATATACTACAAACATATTTTAAATATTTTAGGATTGACGCAATTTTTTAACGACAGTTAAGTGTAAACAATATTTTATTTTGATAATACTCAAGTCATCAGATATTTTTGTAGAGATATGATTTTTAGATGTCCAAAAGAGTGGTAGTACAAATTTAAAAAATATATCACCAATTAAATAATTCATAAATCTCTGTTTTTATTAAGATAAATACTATGTTCTCTGCTAAGAATATTTTACGCTAGTCCTGAAGAAGATTTAAAAATAAATCGAAACGTCGACATAGTGTTTTTTTTTTTTATACATTTATTTAACGTCGGCGTATTTCCGCTACTGAGGCCTAACACCGACGCCTGTAGACGAGCTACCCCCAACCAGGAATTTTGCCGAACCTCTTCCCTTAAGAAGAGTAGGGATCTTTTACTTGCCTAACATTTAATAGACAAGGGACCGACGGCTTTACATCCCCTCCGAAGGATGGTATATCTCCTATACAACCCTCGCCTAAGGTTGTATAGCTTCCGCGCATACACTGATATACAAGCCGCTGGAAGATGTGTGAGGCGAGAACGCGGTTTCCGTTCGACATAGTGTAACATTCGAATTTTTATTATCAGAACAGCGACGAAAAATCCCTCAATAATTTATTTACAATAAATTTTTAGAATCATTTGCATTTTCATCTACTTGTTTTCTGTAGAAATTAGATTTTGTTATTTTTATTAAATTATTTAATTTGTTTCCATATTATTTATACTCTTTCACCAAATATCTATTTTCAGAATTTTTGGGTAATTATTTTTCAATTTTTTTAATGTTTATTGGCTTCACTAAGCCTTGTGTTATTCGATCCTTCCCTTTTTAATTTCTGTTATTTATTTTGTTGTGCAATTTTCCAATATTTATGAAAATTATACTCTTGCTGCTCTGAGCTTTCATAGGAACACATATTTGCCCAATAATATTTAAATTTGTCCATATCTATTTATTTCTTGTACCCAATTTACATGTGATGTTGCTGGATTTTCGTACTTATTGGGAAAAATTATCTACAATGCAATTCTATCTGTTATATCAGTTCTTATGATAAATCTTAGGAATGCATAATACAAGTACCCGTTTCGTTATTCATAGCTGACGGGAACGAATTTTTAGACATTATGTTCATATAATTATTCGCTTACTCTTAAATGTCTATATATAAGTCTAAAGAATATAATCATGACTATTTTCTGAATTTTCTAATAGCGCCTTATTGAGATCATTATTAAATGCGTATGGACATGATGGGAACCTTCTATATATTGAAAATATTTTAATTTTTTTATTTTCTAAATTGAATATTAATTCTAATATATTTATTTTGTTTGTTTCAATCAATGTGTGACAGTATGTTTTGTGTATGTTACTACTCAAATCGATGTATTAAAAGTTTAATTATTCATATAGTTGTTTATATCTTGCCAAGAAAATATATGAGCGGATACCACCACATATAAAAAGTGTTACTAATGTTCAACTATTTAAAATACAAATCAAAGAATGGATATTAAGTAATCCTGAAAATATCGTATATATTTATATTAATTGTCGATGTACGTATTATAAAATTATTAAAACTAATTCTTCTCTAACTTCTTAAAGTAAATTATCTATACTTACCACAACTGACTTAACGCACACATGTAAATAGATATATATTGTCTGGTCGATAGCCGAGTGGGTTAAGACGCGAGGTGGCAATCGCGATTAATCACACGGACATCGCACCACCGGGTTCGAATCCTGGCTCCGCCACTGGCACTGTCGGAGGAAATGGTTTTACGTCCGCGTTTTTTCAATATGTAACCCCCTTCCGCACAAGCCCCTGGCTTCTGGAATAGGGGGTTGTCTAATTTCTGTGGTGTTTATATTTATTTATTTATATATGTATGTACGTTGTTTTTTAGGTTTTCGCGGGTGTTAAATGAACTGTTATTGTACTTCCGGGTGCTCTCCCGCGTCGATGGTCGACTCCTCTAGGAGTCACGGTTGTCTAAATGACGTTTCGGCAGAATCTCATCTGCCATCTTCAGGTTCTCATCTGAAGATGACAGATGAGATTCTGCCGAAACGTCTTTTAGACAACCGAGACTCCTGGAGGAGTCGACCATCGACGCGGGAGAGCACTCGGAAGTACAATAACACTTCATATCAATATGTATCAATAAACTCTCTAAATGCTTTTTCTTTTCTGTCACTGTCTGTTTTTCTTCTTTTTTTCTGTTTAATTAAATTGATAAGCATTTTTATTTTAGTTTCCATTCTTATAAAAATCTAGTCTGTATAGTTACATAACTCACTCACAAACAAGGACTCAGCAGAGTTATTCGTGAATTCAGCTGCTTTATTCGCATTTGTTCATATTATTTTGTAAGAAACATGTATTTTCTTCTATTTCTCATTGAATTGTATATTTGTATATATTTGTGAATACACTTTTTATTATTATATATAACTCCATATCCATGCATTTTGTCTATATTAACTATTTTACATATCTCCGTCCAGTGGAAGTATGGAACGCAATTTTTTTTTTTTTATCTAATTCAGTTGAAGGGTTCGGGGGTAAATGGGTAAGGCTCCATAAAATTGCAATTTAGGGCATGCGCAAAAAGTCAAGGTCTCAACATTTTTTTTGACATCAGCCACCCCCCCACTATCACCCCCAATACCATCCCATACTATTATTAAAGGTAGTAAACAAAATTAAAATGTTATTTAGTGAGTATACAAGAACTAAATGTCTCAAAAATTTTTTTTTGGCTAATGTAAAAATTAGAGGCCCTTGGTTCTCGTACACCCCCCCTTTAATAATAGCGTGGGGGTGGCACTTGGGGGTGGTAGAAGGGGTAGCTAATGGTAGCTAAAAATTTTTTTTGACGTTTCGTTCTTGTATTCACACAATCATATTTTAATTTTTTTACCTCCTTCAATAATAGAATGGAGGTGACAATGGGGTGGTAGAGGGGGTAGTTAACGCCAAAAAAATTTTTTTAGTCGTTTCGTTCTTGTATACACACTAAATTACATTTTAATTTTTTTACCCCCTTTATTAATAGGGTAGGGGTGGCAATGGGGTTGGTAGAGGGGTAGATAACGCTAAAAAACTTTTTTAGACGTTTCCTTTTTGTATATACACTAAATCACATTTTAATTTTTTTTAATCCTTTTCATAATAGTGTAGGGGTGGGTATTGGGGGTGATGCCGAAAATTTTTTTGAAACCTTAACTTTTCGTACATGCCCTAAATTGCAATTTTATGGACTCTTACTTGCTTGTTTTGCCTATTTACCCTTATTTACTCCATTTACCCCCGAACCCTTCAACGGAATTAAATCAAAATATAATCTAGTTCCAGATTTCGTTACAATACATAAGTGTACTAAATTTCAAGTCAATATCACAAACGGTTCCAGTGTAAACGTGCGCACAAAAAAGCTACAGACAGACAGACCGACAGACAGGAAAATTTTTTTCGCTCAAATTTAAAATCTCAACGTTTCATGACATTTTAAGCCTATTTCAACTAAAAAAAAAAAAAAAAAAGATTTTTTTGCGTTACTATACTGGACGTGGAAGTAATTAACATTTTCTTTATTTACAGCAAAAATTCCACTTAATTCGAGAGCCTATTCTAACACGTGTATATCAGTGGTTTAGCTTTTAAAATGTCCTAAGTATGGATCCATGATGACGCTATTCAGAACGCCCTTAAATTCAGCTGACATAAATTTCTAAAGGTGATTACTTTCTTATTTCGAGACTCTACTTTATTATTTGCAATTGCATTCATATTCTGGTTACGGGGTGTTTAAAAAAGGTTTAATTGACGCATTTGTGGTACTAAAAGAATATTAGATTTTTAAATGAAATATTAGCTTTGATTTTTAACTATCATAGTATTATATTACTAGTTATTCAGTTATGATTTCATTCACGAATTTAGTTCATAAATTTTCACTTTCTGAATGTTTTACTAGGGAAATTTGCGTTTGCAAAATAACAAGTTCATATCCAAGAGCTATGCAATAACAAGGTACTTTATCACAGACTAGCCAAACTTCATGTCTATCATTATTCTGCAATTTTTATAAAACAAATAGTGGACTTTCGTTTCCATCACATCTCATGTAAGGTTTTTCAAGAATGCTTTATATTTAAAGCACACTAGGAATATTTTCCTACTGTAACCACAAGGTTTTCTGATTGTTGGACATTTACCTATAATAAAATATTATAGTTACATGAATTCGGCGTACTTTGCGTTAACAAAGGTTTGAAACATTGACTACGGCCAATTGGCTGGTTCTGTTCTCCAATAGGGTTCAGTTACAACGAGGGATATGTCAATATTTCAGGCAGTTGTCTGGTCACTTGTTTCGATTGAAGGGTGATGCAACCGCACTTTCTTACCTTCGCGAATTCGCGGCTTCGTATGTTTGACAATCATAGGCAATCTTCTGGTTGCTTTTCTATTTAATTACTATAGGGAGATTTCCCCAGCAGCATTCTAAAAGATTTTACGTGAGTGTAAATTCTCACCTCAGCAAGATTAATATGATTATCTGAACGATTGTTCCTACTCTAATTTCAATCATTAAACTGTGTATAATCAAAGAATTTTTCCTCAACATTCTATGATCTTTTACATGAGTATTTAATTCTCATTTCTCAACTTAATTTCGATAATGTATAAACATGACATGATTCTTGTCCTTTGTTTTGCATTCGATTCATTATTTGGCTATTGCTAACAACTTTAATTATAAATCATTATTATCTAGCGATTGCTAACAACTTTAATTAATTATAAATCATTATTACCTAGCGATTGCTAACAGCTCTATTACAGATTATCATTATCAGGCCATTGCCACCACTCTAATTACTATTAAAATAACACAGCATACTTTTGTACAAGTTCTTGTTATTGCATCAAAACACTCAGTATATCTATAGTATGGTCATTACTATAGCGACGCAGATTTTCCTATTATAATATTTAGACAATTGTCTCAAATATTTGGATTATTTTGATTTCATGTTCGACTATTGTTGCATCAATTTATATAAAATAAAATGGGTTTTTTTACTATTTTTTCCCATCAATTATTGTCTTATTCTTTCACCTTTACCTTTTTCGTCATATAAATAATAAACTAAATAAATGTTTTAATTTCAAAAGCAAAATAGAAAACAGACTTTAACTATAAAGGTACAGTGCAACCTTGAGAAATAAAATACTACATAAATAATATATCAAATTAACTAGGTCTCTCAATTAATAGACAGTGTGTTCAAGTTTACCAGGTATTTAAATTAACAGAGTGATTAATTTTCTAAGGTACATCGTATCAGACAGAAACAAATAATATTAAACTTTATATAAAAGAACCTGGGGTAAATTAAAAAAGGGTTACTACACACACAACAAAGTTTGAGTCCTACACTAACAAAACTAGACGATCACGCAAATGGCCAATCTTATTTGTTTATCCTTCAGATAAATAAATAATAATTAACTTACTGGTGACTTCATTACCAGGATTTCATTTATAATGGGCTAGTAGACAATAACGAAAATGACAAAAGTAATAATATAGCATTACAGTATGACTCTTCAATATGTTATAGATATAATTTGAAGGTAGTTTTACCGACTATTATTGTTTTATTGTAAAACGAATAGGCTTACGATTAGAGCGTATTTAAAATACGGCAGTTTGCCGGTTATCTCGTGACGTAATAGTGTCACATACGCGCGCATTTAATATAACCTCGACAGAGCCGCACATACGTTTTGCACAACTTTGTTAGCTCCGCCTTTCCACTAACGCTCGTTTCTCTGCTGATTATGTTATTACGTCATAGCCAGTAGAATAACTAGAACATTTGCGGCAATATCTAACCATTTAAACATAGTTTAAACTTCATGATTTTTTTTTACTATAAGGCATTATTAAAAAAATAAAATAAAAAATACGGGTCAACTGTTTTTATACGTAGATGTTATTAAAATAATAATAAAAAAATTGTCTACTTGCCCATTAATTGGGGTGGGCTTAAACCTCTTCAGTTGCAATAAAAAAAACTTTAACACTACCTACCTAAATCAGTAATTTTTATTATCTGGTTGATATTAGCCCGTATAATGTTACAAAATTTCCACCTGTATATAAATTAGATAATATAAATTGCTTAAACAGTGCTACAATATTCATCATGTGTACAATATAACCATAGCCTTATATTGTTAGCTTTCATAGCTATATTATATTTTATTACAGGAAGCAGATAGTAGGTCTCTACCTGTTACATTCTTAAATAAGATTCTTATGTATCTAAAAAGTAATGTATTATGAAATTTACTTGCGTTAAAAAAATATTTCATCATATTTTGTTGCTTTTCTCAAACATTGTTGGCCTTCAGCTTAAAAGACAAATTAAAAAACTTAAATATTTATTAAAGATAAATTTTAAAGTATACCAATATATACCAAATAAGACTAATTATTTTTTGTATTTATTAGTTCATGTTCAATACATGTGTGTTTTAGATATCCAGATGATTGTCCTATAAGTAGCCAGTAGGAAGACTTTTGTTATCTATCCGTTTCCCTTTTATATTTTGATATACAATAAAATGGTTCAAGTCCAATGACTGACAATTTTGTATTTTACCTTGCAGGGTTATCTGAAATCTCATTCTATATTTTCTTCATTTCCTGGCACCCACGTTACAGTCTTTGTTGTTTCCTTCGGTTGTTCCGCTGTTTGTAGACAATTCCAGATAATTTTAGAGTCAATAGTAAAAGAAATTTTGTACCACATACGTTGATACTTTGACCTCGTTCATCTTAAATCTGTCTGTGTATAAGATGAGTGATCTTTTTTCCAGGTGTGGTCCTCCACGGATATATACTAATGATTGTTGTTCAAAAAAAATCCTTCCAATGTCGGACTTAAATAATGTGAGGTCTGTGGATGTGGAGGTAGGAGGATGTCACTGTACCTAACTGTTTATTTAGAGGAATAGTCAAATAAGCAATCAGGTCTCCTGGTTTGAGTTTTTTACTAGAATACAGCCTGCACTTCTTTGCGTAATACCATCAACTACATAAACTGTTCAGAGGAGAAGACATTATAGTGCCGCCTGTGAGATATCAATAAGCTCGGTCTGGGAAATCAGTTCAGACTCAGTGGAATTTCTGAAGGAACTATACGAATTATTAGAACACAGCGACACAAACACTGCCTGCTGAAGGCTTTCTGTGAAATTCTTCAATATAACGCTTTAGTATGATACCAGGAGTGTGGTGTACTACATTATTCTGTATGCAGTGCGGCGGTACAGAAAACGAGAAAGAAACTGGAAAGAGTACAGCGTAACACTGCACTTGCTTGCAATGCATACAGAACTGTGTCGTACGGAGCAGTCTTGATGCCGGGGAGGGGGGGGGTCCCCTGGTAGATCTACTGGCCAAGGAAAGAAGAGAGGTAAATGATGGAAGGAGGAAATGAAGAAGCAAAGGAGAGATTCTTCCAGAGATTGCAGACTAAGTGGAACTCAATTAAAGGGAAATGGGCACAAAAAAGTGGGTGGCAGAGGGCATTAGGAGGGGGAAGGTGAGTTTTCACTTCACTTAGTCTCGGGACACGATAGCTTTATGGAATATCAGTTCGATATAGGATATGTTGACACACACTCAGGAATATCTGTACTCTGGTCAGAATGACGACGGAGAACATATCGTATTCTACTGCAAACCGCAACCGGTGGAGGACTGAGGGCAGAGGAGACCGATGGAACCTTAGTAACCTTACTAGGTAAATGCTGAAGTTGGAGAGGAACTGGAAAATGGTAGCAGATGCGATAAATTGTATAACGAAAACAAAGGAAGACTCGTAGCCTGATGGAAAGCGAAAACAGTTTCAGTTCACGTGAAAACACTGATCGACACTAGGTACGGTAGAATTTAGCGTCAGGACATCCCTTCCACAAAAAAATTCTGGTACGAAAACACTGTACTTTATGGAGTAGTTGTGATACTCCATCACAGATTTTAAATATTTTTATCTGTTCGCCAATTTCCAGTCATACCTGGAGGAGGAGATTTACAACCGTTGTCAACTTACTGGAGAAACCAGCATAGAGTATGTTGTGGTGCTGTAGTCCGTCCCTATATTAGACTCCAGCAAGTTTTTCATGGATCCAGGCAACTGTAGCAGCAGAATGATCAGCTTAATGCCTCTCGAACAAATTACAAGCAGTTCTCCCCAAGAATTCCTTATTCGGTACTACGTCTCGCACAACGGCTAGAAACAATTAAAGTGCAAGGGCCCTAGAGAATCACACACATTCGCTTACAAGAACAGTGGTGATTTTATTCCAAATCTGGCGACAAACTTATTTGTCTGCATACAAAAATTTCCCGGCCGTCGTCAATTTCTTCAGGAACGATAGCAACTGACCACTCTAGAAACAATTGTTTCTTCACTGCAGCTACTTTGTGCCTCTATCATTTTATTGATAGATTTAAAACTGACTTACTTCGAAATTGTGGAAGTTTGAACCTATTATATATGTAAAAGAAGCAGATTATGTAGCACTTCCAATTTGTAGTAATTGGCAAAAAATAGACTCTCATTGTTCTTTTGGCATGAACGTCACAGGCGTAGAGGTTATCTTTCCAATATGCTAGCTGGTTTGTTATCTTTTTTTGTAGAATTCGTGATCAGATCATATACTGTTTTAATCAATTTTTTGTGGGTTTTTTTCCAGTCAAGATGTTAATCGATGTAAACCTAAAAACCTTATGCCAGTAAATAGAATTATATTACAGCTGACCGTGAAAACTATCTGGTTGTATATCTTCATTTGGTTGAAAAATAATGTTTAGATACTGTTTTTTCTAAATTTAGCATTATTTTTTACAAAAGTTGTGAAATACATAACGCAAAATCAAAAGAAAACGCCTCACATTCAGATCATCCGAAATGCCATTTACGTATATATATAAAAAAAAAATCACAAAAACTGTCCGCCATTCTTCGAATTGGCGATTTTGATAAACATTTTATACATAATTTCAAATAATTTGGTTCATAGCTCGACAAAACTTATAAAATTTCATTAATAATTTACTACATTTCCAGCGGCGAAATATTCTGTTTACGTTTACATCAAACCGCAACTTAAACTTGAAACCATAATATTTATTATAATGGTGACACCATAAAGTCACTGTTTACTTGGCTTCTGTGTTTTATTTTAGCATTTATATTTCCATCTGGAGCTCATAAAAAAGAAGGTGAAATTTTTACCCATTGTTGATCAATAAAAACTAAAATTTGTTATGTTTTTATTAAGTTATATATCGATACTTACATGTAATTTGTACACTAAAATGTTTGCCGTTTCAATACGAATATGATCGGTTTTCGAAGGTCGTTTATATCTATTTCCGCTCTAGTATATCTAAACATTAGCCCAAATAAATATAAACTGCTCCAAAAAGTTGGGAAAAGTACTGTATACAATATTATTATTAATGTTATTGTTTTGTATACAGGTTGAGTCAAAGTCCCCCCCATTTTCTTATTTTACAATTCTCCATAATCCAAAAAATATTTAGAACAATACAGTGTGCTTCATTTTAGTTTATCAGGCATAAGTTCGTTACATTTATATGGTATACCTAGTAAATTTAAATAATCATACCTGAGACTTTGTATTTGGTAATTATGATTATTCAGCCATTTTATTTTTTTGTGTCTTGCACATATTATTCAAGAGTAATAAAATAACCATCATTAATGGGGATTTCATTTTCAAGGTACATTTTAATTCAGGTAACAAAGATACATTATTATTGTTAAATATGTTTAGTTCCTTTGGCTACACGCCAACAAATATAGCTCCTACAAGAAATTTAATCTGTCTCGATAATATATTTTTAAACTCCATATCCAGTACAGTCGTAAACACATTCTTTTCTGATCATCTAGGACTAAAATTAAGCTTAAACATTCCACAGGTAATGGGTACATCTGGAGAAATTTATTTTAAACCAATTACTACCTTGGGCTTACATAATCTACATGACAACTTGCGATCTATTGACTGGAGCTTTATAAAAGGTTCATCTTTAAACGTGCATGGCAAATTTCAAATATTTATTGACACAAATTCTTGTGCAGTTGAAAATAGCTTTCCCCTCAAATTTAAAATCATTAACAATTCTAACTCAGTTAAACTGAAGTGGTTCACTACTGATCTTAAACATGTAAGAGAATCACTCTACCTGCTCATCGACATCTACAAACTGCCCCCCTCGGAGGATCTAAAAACATTAATAAATACAAAAAGAGAATACTACAGAAATGGGCCAGTCAAAACGAAAAAAATTGCTCATGATACCTATATATCCCAGTCGCTAAATCCACGGAAGGCTATGTGGAATATTGTCAATAATTATAAACCAAAAAAACAAGATTGTTTAGAAGGAATCTCACGAACAGAATTCAATGTACATTTTACAAATATTGCCACCGATCTAATAAATGAATTACCTCCGTGCAATATTACATTTGATGTTTATATGAGGAATTTAAATATACTGATATTATACCGGGGAATTTTAGTTCCTCCACAGTATCATACATAGAAGTTCTAGATGTAATAAATAACTTGAAGAAAACCAACAACAAGGACGCTTATGAAATCAATATAAAAATTTTGAATTCTATCAAGTATGTTATATTAATTCTTCTAACAAAACTTTTGTATTTTAAATAATGTTTTTCCCGATGTACTCAAATTAGCACGTATTGTACCTATTCATAAACATGATGCTACTGACAATCCCTCCAATTATAGACCTATTTCTATTATACCATTTTTTGGAAAAATATTTGAGGTTATACTGAAGTTACATATTTCACATTATTTTGAAGGCAATACTATTTTTAGTAAACACCAGTTCTGCTTTAGAAGTAATATGTCAACAACGCATACTATAAATAAATTAACTGAAATTATAAACACTGGTTTCGGGAAGAAGGTTTTATTTACACACAATATCTTGATTTAACTAAAGCTTTTGATTGTGTGTCACTTAAAACCTTAACAGAAAAGTTAGTTTTTTATAAATTTAGTAACAGCAGTATAGAGCTTATTCAATCTAACCTCACTGACCGTCTTCAGTGTGTGCCTATAGGTAGCAATAAATCGGAACCACGCATTATTACGGAGGGTGTCCCTCAAAGTTCGGTATTGGGACCATTACTTTTAATTATTTATGTAAACGACTTGCCTAGATCACTCCTAGTGCTGATTTTGTCAATTTGCTGATGATACAACTGTTGTATCAGAGAATAAGCATATAAATATCTTGTTACCAAACGTTCACGATACACAGTTGTTAGTTCAAGGATGGATTTTGGTGAATAAGTTAACCTTAACTACATCTAAATCAGAGAATTTGGTATTTTCACTTCGCCAAATCAATGCTAACATGCAAAATGATACAGCCGATTGTGTAAAGTTCTTAGAAGTTTACTTGGATAATAAATTAACTTGGGAAAATCACACATACTTTGTTTGCAAGAATGTTTCCAGCAATACCTGTTACGCATTCTGGCAAATCAGGTGTCACAAACAACTTTAATTACAGCCTATTTTGGACTTTTACATTCCAGAATTTCTTATGCTATCCTAGTCTGGGGCCACTCTACTCACAGTGCATCTGTCTTCGGTGTACAAAGGAGAGCTGTAAGAATTGTAGCACGGCTAAATTACAAACATGACTGTAAACAAGCTTTTAAGAAACTGAGAGTACACTGCCTTGCATTTATATACTTCAATGTCTCCTTGATATAAACACTAATCTATACACCTCACACTCACAAATGCATACCTATTCCACTAGAAACAATAAAAATATTAATCTTGACTCTTTACGTCTTTGTAAAACACGAAATGGAACTAGGTATTACGCTATCAAATTTTATAATATGTTACCTGCAGAAGTTAGAAATCGGGGCTATAATAGTTTTAAGGCAACCCTTAGGACATTTTTATTAGACAATGCGTTTTATAGTTTAAATAAATTTCTAAACGCGGATCTTAGCTTTTAAATTATAGTTGTATATTTTTCTTTAGCCTGTTTGTCATATTTGTTTTTTCTTATCCTGTTTATTATTTTGTATTTTCTAATGTGATGAATTTTACTGACTTATGTAAATACTGTATGTAGTATATTAGCACCAATAGATATTATTATTTATTGTAATTTGCTAATTATATCCTAAAAATACAGATTTTCGTTAACAAATGTCATTTTTTACTACTGGAAGTTGAGTGTGTATCAACTTTCATTAAATTAATATATTTATTTTTAACTTCATTTTTCACTTACAGAAAAACAGCCGATAATTCCTACTTTTTTACAGATTTGTGTTAGGATTCTTGACTTCAGTCATACTCATTTTTAGTTAGTCACCACATTTTTTTCGGCCTGGTCTAATTGTATTATTGATTATTTTAAACACTCCACCTAATGATGCCGTCAATATACATGTAAATCCACCTTTCGTCGTCCATTTTCTCGATAAAAAAAGGCGGCATGAATGCCGAACTTTGCATACTCCCCAACATACTGTTGTGATTATCGAATTCTAGAATTCTAGTTAATATTATCAAGCTACGAATAATGCGTTCAAATGTGAAGAAATGATATTAATATGCACATGTTTACAACATTTCAATCGAAAATTCCTAATGCATTCCACTATTTCCGATGTAACTTGTTTACTTGTAAATATAATATAAATTATTTTCCGTTATTCATATATCCGCTTTGTTTTACATAGGCAATATAGCTTCGAATTTTAACTAGTTAATGTTTAACGAACAAAACACAAAGATACTAAAGAAAATAATTTTGTCTTAATTATAATCTGGATTATTTTAGATCGATTTTTATGTAAAATAATAATTAATGTAGCCTAACATCTAGTTATAGTTTAGTTTTTGATATTCCACGGTGACGATCACTTAGTTGCTAAATTTTACTTCCACGTCCAGTTTCTTTTTGGCATTTTTTGACGATATTTTTTTACATTGATGCTATGCTATGGCGCTATGAGTACCTTGAATCATTTAAACAACAAATTGATTACACTCCCAACGTCTTGGTAATAATTATTTCCAAATTGAACTTTACGTGCTTACGAGTATGCTCTCATGCACAATTTTCTGCTATTAGTTTGATTATAGTAATATATAAAAAGTTGCGATATGTAGCGTATCAGTAGTTAAATTAAGGTTTTAATGGAATGTAATTTTACTCTTCATCTACATTAAAATCGAATTACGCAAGATATTAATTGAAATATTAAACATTACTGAGCCATACACTGCGTTTTCAACATGTTCCAATATTGTGAGCCAATCCTAGAAATATCAATTTAACCTGACTAGTAGTAGAAGAAATCGTATTATTGGCTTCGATTTATTTAGCTCAGCGCCATGTGGAAAAAGAAATGGTTTTAATTAATCTTCAGTATATCACCTCGTGTAAATAATCTTAAACTTATTGTCTGTAAAAAGCCAATTAATAATTTAATTTAATAAAATTAATCCCAACAACCAGAAACATACTGTAAAAAAAACTTAAATCTAAATATATTTTTATATCTATCGTGTATTCATTATTATTAGCCGTTACTCGAGTCCGAGTATAAAAATGTTACAGTCGATAGATTGTGTACAATAAAAAACAAGTAAAAGGTGTAGTCTATTGTAATTCCCATTCATCTACGGTGCACACGACTATGGCTATAGAGGCCAATTCGGGAGAGCACATGTCGACCGCAGTCAGGACAAACATAGACCTGGTTAGGTCTTGGATTCGGCCTTCTTGCAGCAACATTTCCTTGATAGCTGGCCACAACCCCTCGCCATTCGGTTCTGTCCGCTGCAAGTTGTTCCCATTGCTCGTCTGCAATACCGCAGGATTTTAGATTTTCATGGAGAGCGCCTTTGAACCTCTTTCGTTGACCGCCACGCCTTCTTCTACCGCTTAGCAATTCACCATAAAGTGTACATTTAGGAAGGCGGTTATCATGCATACGATGAACGTGACCTGCCCATCTTAGGCGTGCTCTTGAAATAAGCACCTCAATTGGAAGGCTGTTTGCTCTCCTGAGTACTTCCACGTTTGATATGTGATGGAACCAACGGATTTTCATCATACTTCTGAGGTGTCTTTGCTGAAAACGTTCTAATTCTTTCACATGACGACGGTAAGTGACCCAGCTTTCACATCCATATAGCAGTGTTGGAATGACAACTGCTCTGTAGACAGCCATTTTCGTTGACAAAGCAAGGTCGTGGTTGTCAAATACTCTCTCTCTAAGTCCCCAGAGTGCTCTAGATGCAGCGTTAGTTCTATTGCGAATCTCGCTGTCCATGTTTGCTTTGTCATTAACAACGTTGCCTAAGTAATTGAACTGATCCACCACTTCAAGAGAATTTCCGTTAAGTGTAATGTCTATTTGGTTCACTTGATGAGGAGTTGACATAATCTTAGTCTTTCCAATGTTGATTTTAAGTCCCAAGGAATCATAGCTCTGGGCATACACATCTAAAAGTTCTTGAAGCTCTTCCGGCGTAGAGGCTAAAAGTGCACAGTCATCCGCATACTGGAGATCACAAATGAATCGTGTGCGTGTCTTCGTGAAAGCTCTAAAGCGCCCTATGTTAAAGAGACCGCCATCAAAACGGTATCTGAGACCTATTCCTCTGACTGTCAGTTTGTTGTCAACAATAATTGTTAGAGCAGTGGTAAACAAATTAAAAAGTAGGGGTGCCAGGACACATCCCTGCCTAACTCCAGTGAGGGTTTGGAAAGGTTCGGTTGCCTCATTATTATACATAACCTGGGCGTTGTTGTTTGTATGTAGACTGCGACATACTTCCACAAATTTTCTAGGGATACCTAAGCGGAACATAATTTTCCAGAGCACTTCCCTGTCTACCGAGTCAAACGCCTTGGTTAAATCAATGAAGGCCATGTGAATTTCTCCTTGATGTTCGAGTGCTTTTTCTTGAAGCTGTTTAAGTGTGAAGATTAAATCCGATGTGCCTCGGTTTGGTCTAAAGCCACTCTGTGTTTCAGGAAGTAACTTTTCCATAACAGGTGTTAGCCCATTTGCCTCTCCAACAGCCAGGAGAGCTATACCCCTGTAATTTCCACAGTCCGCAGCGCTCCCTTTGTTTTTGAAGAGTCGATTAAAAGTGTATCACGAAACTCCTGCGGAGCTTGACCACTTTCCCACACGACATCAAACAGTTTTTTGAGGTAGGGTATGAGCTCTGACGACACAGCATTAAAGGTCTCAGCTGGGAGTGAGTCGGCGCCGGGAGATTTGTTATATTTTTTAGCTGCCCAATGGCGGTTAAGATCTCTTCCGTTGTTAGTGGTTTATCTAAGTCTTCGAAGGTGTCATATTGTGGGATAAGATTTATAATATCGTGATCGGCTTGACTTTGCTGGTTAAGAATGTTAGAGTAGTGTTCTTTCCATCGGGCTCTTATTTCCTGGTCTTCTTTGAGGAGATTGCCATTTACACACATTTATTCAGATGTACACATATATACGCATACTCACACTCATACAATTTAACCTGACTAAATTTTAAACGTTTGACACTTTATATACATATTGGAACCTGGAAATGTAGCAATCAAATTTCGTTAAGTTTAATATGCCGAACGAGTATACGCCATTGAAGATTACCCCCGTAGCTATAATAGTAAAACTGTGGCCAAATGTGGTGCAGGTGAGCCATGTTACAAAGTTTTATCCCTGTACGATAGCTAAGAGGGTTGGTGTAACCATTTTACCCCTAAATTGTTCTAGTTCTGCCTCATTTGCTTGAATTTTGCACAAATATTGCTCATACTTAACACAAAACTAAAAAAATTAAGAGCCCCGTACGTTGTTTTATTAACAGATGGTATTATTTCAACAAAAAAATCACTACATCCAAATGATTCGGATATAGTAAATAATAGTAAGAGTGAAAGCAGTCCAGAGTCTTCTAAAAATGTGCTTATATTTATAACATTCCATTTAAGAACATGACACTTGGTCGTGTACAATCGTCTTAGTTCACTCTGTACATTCGAAAATAACTTCCAGTTATAGACTTTCTTATACAGTTTACCTGTATTTTTTCAAATTCCTAGCGATCGTTTCGAGCTATCGAAATCGGACGCACTATTGCTTCACCCCGTATATGGAAAAAGTTGGAGGAGTAAACGTTACAGTGCATTACTTAATCGAATGGGATACAGCCACAACACTGAAGTAGTCAATAGAAATACCACATCTTAATCTCCTAGATTTTTACTTAGAAGGATTCATGAACGAAACCGTTTAAACATTATATAGTACATGTAAATTAAACATAAAAACATAGAATAGGGGAAATAATTTATAAAGTTTTTATATTACACATACAGGGTAGACCATTAATAATAGACCGTAGTTCAGGGGTAGAATCTCTGGGTCAAAATATGAGGATATAATCAAATATGCTTTAGTAAAATGTTGCTGTGAAGAAGATACAGGGTGTCAAAGTGTTGCAGCGAGGAGATACTCATTGCAATATCCAAATAGAGTAAGTACAGCCAGAGATAAGATTTTCAAAGATCTGTTTCGTTGTTTGAGAGACGGGTTCATTTCGCCATAAAAACGATGTAGGACGACAGAAACGAATTACTCCAGATCAAGAACTAGAAATTTTAGTTCGTGTGGATGAAGATTCTCAAGTCGCTCAAGTCGTTTAGCAGCGGCAACAGGGGTGAGTAAACAATCTGTCCCAAGAGTGTTATTACGTAAAGAACGCTTCTACCCATATCATCTCACTCCTGTACAAAACTTATTTCGAAAGGATCTTTCACAAAGGATACAATTTTGCCAATCTGTTATAAATAAACACAATAGGGATCGCAATTTTGTTAAGAACACTTTATTTACCGGCAAAGCAACTTTTACTCGCCGAGGCGTTTTTAACCGATGAAGTACCCATTACTGGGAAGTAAAAAATCCTCATGCCGTTAAAAAAAGGCATTTTCAGCAAGAATTTAAGATTAACGTTTGATGTGGTATCATCGGCGATCAATTATTGGGACCATTTGTCATTCCTCCAAATTTAAATGGACAGTCTTATCTGTTTTTCCTTCAAAATACTCTTGCTGATATATTATACGCTTTCATGCTAGACATACGGAACAGAATGTGGTTCATGCAAGATGGAGCTCCCACTCATTGCTCCAGTCAGGAATTATCTTAATGAGACTATCCCACGCAGATGGATAGGTCGAGGAAGTGAGTTTGCTTGACCACCAAGGAGTCCTGATTATAATCCTTTGGATTATTATATGTGGGGACATATGAAGTCCTTAGTCTATGCAAATACTATCAACTCAATAGAAGAACTGTGGGACAAAATACAAAATGCAACGAATTCAGAGGACAATGAAAATTTATTTTTCAATGTAAGAAAATCTTTTATGAATAGAATTATAAAAGGCATAGAAGTAGGTGGAGACCATATCGAACATTTACTCTAAGTTGCAGCAATGGGATTTTTGCATGGAGGGAAAGTTTATAATGTCATTAAGTCAACTTTTACGTTATTTTTTGGTCTTCTAATAGGATTAGATCCTTATTTTGGACGATCTTTTGATTTATGTATTTATTTATCTCAATACCATGAAAATAATCCATCAGTTCATAAGAAAGTGAGAAAGAGTTTACACTGTTATTACGATTTTGTTTTCCTTACATTTTGTTCTTTTTTCAATGAATACACTTTGTTTCATTAAATTTGAATTGAAATTTGTCTTTCAAAAAAATTATTGAAATATTAACGGGACTTTCCTCGAAAACGGTTGAAGTTGGAGAGTTATCAAGTGTTACATTTTATACGTGGAAATGACGCCCTCATTGAATTTTCTGATCAGAAGTACCACAACGTTTCGTCAAAAAAAAATTAAAAAAATTCATTATCAGGTCTATGACCTAACGTAATATATAAATTATTGTTTCTTAGAATAGCAATAGCAAATTTGGCGAAGATCAGTCAAGAGGCTCTTGAGTTATTGCAAAAAAACGAAAAAATAATTTGAACTTTGACACCCTGTATCTTTTTCCACAGCAACATTTGACTAAAGCATATTTGGTTATATTCTCATATTTTGGCCCAAAGAATCTACCCCTGAACTATGGCCTATTATTAATGGTCCACCTTGTATATATATATATATGTTATTTTTTAGGTTTTCGCGGGTGTTAACTGAAGTGTTATTGTGCTTCTGGGTGCTCCTCCAGGAGTCACGGTTGTCTAAACGACGTTTCGGCAGAATCTCCTCTGCTATCTTCAGGTTCTCACTGAAAGCTACCTACTGCTGCTCCTCGTTGCTCAAACTGAACTGACGTTCCCCGCGTTGTGCGGCTCCTTATATATGCTGCAGTCTAGGGCGCGCCTGCGGGTTTGGCTACGTGTTACCGGTCCCCCATCACCTGTAGGCGTAGCGGGCTCCTGAGCCAACCCGACAAGTGGCCTCGCTAAAGCGTCACGCTCCACGTAACTTCTCGCTGGTTGTCGGGCATCCTCGTGTTCAATCGGTGCCGGAGAATGCCGTGGTTCTCCTTGATTGGTCAGCGCTCGGCTCTGACTCCTCGTGATAGGTCCATTTCGGGCAGATTGCTGTGTTTCTTCACTATTTGTCAATACTTGAACATACCTCCTCGTGATTGGTTCGTCCACGGTGGATCGTCGTGTGTTTTCAGTTACGTATCTTCCCACAAAAGCGGGCTTCCAAGAACTTGGCAATCACTGCGTATCATTCTCAATTTTGTGGTCTTTTTCGATCTCTTTGGCCTCTCTGGTAATCCTTGACTTATGATGCTCGATATTAGCTAGTGTTCTGGTGTTGTCGCAGTCTATTTTGTGTCCTGTGGATTTTACATGCTGTGCTATATATATATTACGTACATATATTCCAAATAGTTTTAGGAATAAGACCCAAAAAAGTTCCCATCTAGCCAGTGCCCGCAACATCCCTTATTTTGGTAAAAACCTCCCCCGGTGGTACATTCTGGTGGTTTTTCTTAATTTTCTTGTAAACCGTTGCTCAAACGTAAAAAACGTATAGGACCAAAAATTTATTAAATTCTACACAGAACTGTTTTATTAACATTTTAGCTATTCCTTACTCAATTCTCGCAAATAGCGTTCAAAGTTAAGGGTAGTTTTTAGCGCGCTGTTTAAAATATGTGTTGTATAAGTCCAGCAATCTTACGAACTTATACAGTTATTTATTACTCAGGCGATAGAAATCGTATTACACGATCAACAAAAAACATTGTTAAGTAATATAGCGAACAAAGATCTTTAATTTCTCAACTTGTCGCTAGATTAAATGATATTGAGAATTAATACGCATACTGCTTTATACGATGCTGATTTACTAATTGTTACAACCGCCATCGACCTATCAAGCCAACATGATAGTGTGGTTGTAGTTGGTCAGGATGTCGATCTTCTCGCCCTTATTATTGCCCTTGCTCCACAAGGTAAAGATATTCTGTTTTTAAGACCCGCCCAAGGAAATATGAAGAAAAGGATTTATAGATCTACTGATTTACAATCATCCACGTTATTGAAAATATTAAAGAAACTGTTCTTTTTGCACACGCGCTTAGTGGTTGTGATACCACCTCTGTTTTTTTCGGAACAGAAATCTCAAATAATAGGTATATTAAACAAGAGAAAGGATTTGGAAGATGTTATTCATATTTTCAACAACCACAAATCTACGAAAGATCAGATTAAAAGTGCTGGTGAGAAATTCACACTTGTATTATATAAAGCTGAACGAACGGAAACTTCTTTAAATAGCTACAGATTTACTTCTTTAATAAGCTGGTTGATCAATCCAATCATGCTGTAATTTTATCTAAAAAAAAAGGGTAAAAAGAGTTGCGGTAAGCGTTGTGGATGTGTTACAGTTGGATTACGTTGTTCAAGTATGTGCTCCAACTGCCATGGACAAGGTTGCCTAAATTCACCGTCTGAGGAAATGCTAAATGAACAGGATCCAACAGATAAATAAAGAATCGAAACGTCAGTGGAGTAGGCCTATTGGGGACACCACTTAAGAAAAATGTACCAAGCGCTTCTACTTCATGGATGGTGTAGAAACGAGCTTAGTTATTATAGTGCTTTATAAATATTTTAGCAAAATTTTAAAATTTGACCTAGATAATTTTACCTATGTAGGTATATTACAACTTGCAATTACCATTAAAACCTAATTCTACATATTTTAATGGCCTTATAAACGCTACCCCTAATTTTGAACGCTATTTGCTAGACTTAAGTAAGGAATAGCTAAAATGTTGATACAACAGTTTTTGTACAGAATTTAATGGGAAACATGTTTGGTCCTATACGTTTTTTACGTTTGAACAACGGTTTACGAGAAAATTAAGAAAAACCGTCAGAATGTACCACCGGGGGAGGTTTTTACCAAAATAAGGGATGTTGCGCGCACTGGCTAGATGGGAACTTTTTTGGGTCTTATTCCTAACACTATTTGGAATATATGTACGTAATATATATAATATATAATATAAATTATTTGTTCTAAAAAGTACTATTTGCGTGTACTAATAATAATAAAATAATAAGTCTTTATTTAGCACTTGGCTAATAAAAATGCAGATTCCTATATCTAATAATAATAAACCTTATCTATTGCTTAAATAACTGAACACTTCACGTTTAAATACATTTAGATTTGAGGAAACTTTGATTGCCTCAGGAAGAGCATTAAAGAGACGAGCGAGCCCCTTCGAAAAACAAGGATTTTTGTAAGGACGTCAATTTAACTATATCAATATTGTAATTCTGCTTAAAACCTATATTATAGGTGTGAAAATTTAGTTTTTTAACGAGAAATTCACTTAAGTATGTAGGTAATTGTTTATGTTCTATTTTGTAGATTATTATTAAGTTCGCCTTTTTAATACTCCCCCAAATTGTCAACCACCCTAATGTTTGCAACATGTCTTCTACCGTGGTATATTTATTACAATTTAGTATAATACGCATTGCTTTAGTCTGTTGTATCTGTAATCAATGTATATCATTCTTGTACAGGATATTAACAAAGAACTACAATAATTAAAATAAGGTAATATAATGGTATTATAAATTAACATTTTAGACCACTGTGATAACAACTAGCAATACTATTAAAAAATCCGATTTTTTATCCAATTTTTTACAGAGATAATCTATGTATGAAGAAAAACTTAGTTGGGGTTCCAAATGAACACCCAAGTATTTAATTTCTGACACATTGTCAATCGCATCGCCATTTATATCGATACCTAAATCTAATTCTATGAATTTTCTACAATTAACCTTTGAGCCTATCGCCCTGTTTTTGATATTTTTAATTTATTTTGACAAAGTCAATCGTACAAAATTTGAAGTTCATCATTCAATTCCTTTGAAATCTTTTCCTGCAACACAAATTAGGGTATCGTCCGCAAATAGATTGATAAACGAATTTTTTAAAGCTATATAAATATCATTCACATAAATTACAAACAAACGAGGACCGAGGACACTCCCCTGAGGAACGCCCCATGTAATTTCTTGTCATTTTGTCATTTGATACCTGTTCATTAAATAATCCTCAATCCAGTCTAAAGCAATATTATTTACACCATATAACTGGAACTTTTTAATAAGAATATCACAGTAAATTGTTTCAAATGCCTTTTGCAAGTCACTAAGCATCACTCTCCCTCCACTCATGTCCCTTCTCCATGTTGAACACACATACTGATTTACAGCAATGGTTAGCTCTAAACCCAGATTGCCCAGCAAATAATAATCGATTAACCTCAAAATAGTTCCTTAGCTGTTCACATACGATTATCTCAATGATTTTATCGACAACTGGAAGTAAATTAATTGGCCTGCATTCTGCAAGAATATCAATTACGAGTTTTTTTTTTATACATTTATTTAACGTCGGCCTATTTCCGCTACTGAGGCCTAACACCGACGCCTGTAGACGAGCTACCCCCAACCAGGAATTTTGCCGAACCTCTTCCCTTAAGAAGAGTAGGGATCTTTTATTTGCCTAACATTTAATAGACAAGGGACCGACGGCTTTACATCCCCTCCGAAGGATGGTATATCTCCTATACAACCCTCGCCTAAGGTTGTATAGCTTCCGCGCATACACTGATATACAAGCCGCTGGAAGATGTGTGAGGCGAGAACGCGGTTTCCGTTGGAATGGTCACCCATCCAAGTACTAACTGCGCCTGTCGTTGCTTCGTTGCTTTACATCGCATACCGAAGTATGTACATAGTAAAGACGCACCTACGCTCGCCCCAATTACGAGTTATTTGAGCAATTTAACAGTACTCAACTCTTGTAAAAAATATACTTAATAATATATGAGTAGTTATAATAGCTGTTTTGTTTGCATCGCAATCACATCATCATATTATAATGTAGAAAATAATTGCTTCAAATTATATCCATCTGTAAAGTGTCATTATCTGTCGGTAAGCACTATAATTATTATACTTATGTAGATGTTTGGTTTGTGAAATAAAAACCTTTCTTTTACATTGACAACGGTTTAATTTTACCTATGCCACTGTGCCGAAATTTATAAAGCGCTGCCAAAATGTAACTCGACTAGACTGGCATTTATGCTAACAACTATTGTTGTAGTTTTTTCTGTATTATTCCCAAATATTCTGCATTCAATTCTCTTGCCTAGGCATTTTTGTGATAAGTAGAATAATTACTGAACCAGGAATAGACTAGTTACCCTTACCACAACTTATATCACGTGTCATGGTCGAGGAATTCATATACAGAATAGTAAGCTATTCCAAGAAGTTTTTTTTACCCCATTTGTGAAGGCGCTGTCACTTTTTGTTTTTAATTCGCTAGGGATTTTTTTGTAGAGTTTGGCTCCCCAGTAGTTTATGCCTTGTTATGTTTAGTTGATTTGATCAATTTGAAGATGATTTTCATTCCTTGATATGGTGATCAGAGTTCAAAAGATATTTGTGCCTATTATAATGTACACTTTTTACACAGTTCAGAATATGTATCGTAGGTATTTTTTTTTAAATACATTTATTTAACGTCGGCCTATTTCCGCTACTGAGGCTTAACACCGACGTCTGTAAACGAGCTACCCCCAACCAGGAATTTTGCCGAACCTCTTCCCTTAAGAAGAGTAGGGATCTTTTACTTGCCTAACATTTAATAGACAAGGGACCGACGGCTGTACATCCCCTCCGAAGGATGGTATATCTCCTATACAACCTCGCCTAAGGTTGTATAGCTTCCGCGCATACACTGATATACGAGCCGCTGGAAGATGTGTGAGGCGAGGACGCGGTTTCCTTAGGAATGGTCACCCATCCAACTACTAACTGCGCCTGATGTTGCTTTACATCGCATACCGAAGTATGTACAGTAAAGACGCACCTACGCTCGCCCCCCTATTACTTGTTTAAAGGCTTCTTTACAGCTTCCCTAGAAACTAGTTGGCATAGTATTCTAATCGCCTTATTTTGTAGTATTAGAGTATATAGTAGACTATGTCTTGTATTATAATCTCTATGCTTGTTATCAGTTTATGGGCACTAATCTAGGGGTCTAGGGTCTAGGGGTCTAGGGGCGCGGGCGCCACTCTGGCGCCCGCGCCCCTAGACCCGGGCCTACGAGGCCTAGTCAGAAAACCGGCCCCTAATGAAAATATGTCTTTTTAAATGTAAAAAAATAATTGGCAGGCCACTCCGCCAATTCTAGATAGATGGCAGGCATCTTTAATATTGTCTTCAATACATTAAAAAAAAACGATTCTGGTAAAACTTAAAACTTATTACATTTAATATATCCACTATTGGTGTCAGTGCTATGGCAAGCCAATTCGATGGTTCTAACTACCTGGCAGGTGATAAAACTGCTGTACATTAGTGCGAGAGAGAGGTTGCGATGTAGCGGAATGCGCGCGAGAGAGAAAATTATTGCATAGTAATAATTTTCGACACTAATTTTGGTGAAGAAAGCAAAATAGGATAGGTGCAGCAATTGTATTGGACAAAATAAGTATAGTGTATACGACTATGAAACCGTATAAAAACTAAAAGCCGGCAAAAACAGTCGGCATCTCTTGCGGAGGTAAACAGAAATGCTTGTCATAAGAAAAACAATAAATAGATGCCGACCGTTTTTGCCGGCTTTCAGTTTTTATATGGTTTCAATTCTGGTCGTATACACTATATCTTTTAAGTAGGTTAAATAAAAGAATGGGTTTCCTATCTTGGTTCTTATGATATCGTGAGTTGTTTAGAGATTCTTTTTAAAAATAAGAAAAATCTAGTTAGTCTGTTCAGCTACTGATTATGCTCAAAGAAATATGAGACGCAAAGTTGCGTACCAGGAGATCTTTCGATATCATGGCACACTAAACACTAATATATGCCAAGGTTCATATCATGGCCACCTAGACTTAATAAAATAAAATAGCTATTAACTTTCATTTTAAAAACAAATGTCATGTTGTGATACATGGTTGAAAAGACAATTTAAAGACGAATCAGATAAATAAAAAAATATACAGAGTACTGTTTAAAATAACAAAGTTTGGATCATTCCCCTTAAACCGAAAGCTGAAAAAAATGTTTGATAGGCTCGAAACAATGACAATTATTTAATATACGACTATCTCAAAATTCAAAATTTTAACTTCTTAAATAGCAAAGTTACAGAGTATTATATGTCTCTTGTCACCAAGTATATAATAGGATAGTAGATTATTGTATATAATGTACTCTCTCCGTATGTGTTTCTTTTGTTCTTTATTAGCTTCCGTATGAAATGTATAGTAATTAATGACTATAATGTTTTTGTACTCACTATTGATGTATTTTAGATAATAGTCTGATAGTTTCTTGTTAAACCCAGGAATAATTTCTTCTTTGGTGTGTAATTTCTTGATTTTCGTATTACGTTTTTAAAACGGTATTTATTTTCTATGATTTACCTTGTATATACGCTAAAAACAGAAAGTGGAAGATGTACTATAGCAGTGGAGGAAACTGTAAGGGGATTCCTTGGAGTACATTTCTCTGGATCCAAAATTAGCAACTTGTCATCGGTGGACTGTCGAAATACAGATCTGGAAACCCCCAAGTTGCCAGAGAAGACTGGCAGGTAGCAAAGATGAGATCTGCTAATCCATAGACTGTGTGATATTCAGGAGCAGTTTGAAACTAAGATATATACTAAAACCCTGGAGGTTAATGAGTAAACTTTATGCCTAAATCTGAAAAAATTGGATGGGAATCTGTAAAATCTTTAAGATTGGTAAGTCTGATGTTCCTTTTACTCAAGACATAATGGGGAATATGTATTGACAAAACGGCCTCTACATTAGAACCAATACGTTTATAGAATTTGAATATATTGGCAAAACATTCTCTACATCAGCACCAATATATCCATGTTAACAGCAATACATCAGCTAATAAACAAAGCCCTTAACAAAAAGAGGTACTATTATATGGCTTTTTGGATATTGAGGGAGCGTTTGATAACGCTTTCTTAAGGTCTATCACAAAAGCATTGAGGGACAACTGAATTTATCAAACCTGTAGGTGAGTAGACTGCATGCTCGGGCAAAAGTTATATGCGTCCATAATGGGAGAGATACATTTTGGTGGTTCGGTTAGAACGACTGTGTCTACTAAGGTTACTGGACAACATGAAATCTTGAGATGTGTAGATGATTTAATAATGCTAGCTCAGAGCAAATTTAACACCAAAGCCCGTTAGCGCATGCAGCTTTTGTTATAACAAAATGGACGAAATTTAGACAATTTTATTGAGTCTCGATTTTCATAAAAATAATGCGAGGCCCTTTAAAAGCTTTTGATTACGCATACAAAAACACGAAGACGTAGAAATCGGCCACGCCCGACTACCACTCGTTTAAGCATAATGTACGAAATAAAATCAAGTAGGCTCCGAGCGAAATTAAAACAACAATGAATAATCAGTTCGCACGTTACAAATAGTTTACAACGACTTACAAATCTACGAAAATTAAATATGAATACCTCTGCAAAACTAGCGGAATCATATTGTACTATGGATAATATACACTCAATAATCGACAAGTACATTGTCTTCAAACAAAACAAAATATTTCAAATTTAAATATTTAGATTACCTCTGACTAACATCGTGAGCAACATCATACCAAACAGGCTGTTTACCTTGCTATAAATAAATATTACTTAGAAAAATTGGAGACTAATTAAAAATTTAATATAGTCAAGTGTGTTTAGAATGTCAAAATAAAATAACAGAAAAACTATATCCGACAGGAAATTTGACACGGCATAAAAACTAAAAAATGGCATGAGAAAAATTTGTTCTAATTTTGAACAGATTTATTCTTATCGGTTCAGACCACAATAAATAAATACACAGTCTATTTTACAGTCGAGGGGTATACACAATATTTCATTGGGAAAGAGAGGGCCTATATAAATAAGCGCATCAATATACTAATAAGGAGTTGTGTCTTCCTAAGGGCACTGTATAACCCAAGGATGACATCCAAGCTAGTTACGGGAATACCGATAAGAAGTAAGAGCCTCGACGGATCAGAATAAGGCAACTTTATTTTGCATTCTGGGAGACACTGGAATCGAAAGTACCGAATAAGCTGATAAACTAGCCAAAAAGGGATCGTCAGCTCCATATTTCAGCGCAGAATCACCTTCACGGTGTCAAACAACGGAATCGGCGATAAAATAACAGAGTATCTTTCACGAAAAAAATCTTTTATATAGGACCTTAAGGTTTAAAAGAATAAATTTTTTTCCTGAAACTGTTCTAACGATTTTGATCAAATTTGCACACAGATTTGAAATGGAACTTATAACAGCGAAATATATTTATCATTATTTTTGAATGCCAGTACCAGGATATATTAGTCTGACCCATTCCTAAATGGGAAAGTTTTTCCGAGTTGTATCGGACCGATTTTTTTCCTCTGCTTGCTGGCCTCACATACCATATATTTTAGCCATGAACATATTCAATTATTACGTTCAAAAACATGCATATGTACTAGTGGGCGTATTTTACAAATATCTTGTATTAAGAAATTTTATTATTATTATATTTTGTATGTATTTAAGTTAGAATTGCAATAAATTAGAAGTATTTGATTATTTAGAAAACCATAGTAATTTATATAACAAATTATAATAGTGTGATACTTTTCAGGCTATCCCAATGATACCTTTCAGGCTATCCTAGAACTAGATAGTGAAACATATTGCAAGGTAATGAACACTGATAATTTATTTGTAAATTTTTATAATTTTATCGTGTGTGACGCTCTGGATTGAAAAATTGGTTATAGATGTAGTGGATTAAATCATTTTCAACAAACTTATATGGTACTCAAGCTTGCCCCAAATGCTCATTGAGCCATTCTGTCTCTGAATATAAATCAACTAATTTAAAATGTATCAACTATATTAATATTAAGTCTAATGATTGTAACTACGTCGCATGGGATAAAAATAAATGCCCCGTTTATAGAAAAAAAGTTGAACAATACAAATCATCATTATTTGTAGTCAAATAGCAACTAGAGAGGCATGTTAGCGAGTCTCATGTCGCGCTAAATAATGTTATTCCAAAAACAAGCAATTAAATATATATTATCAAAATTTCCGTGGTCTAAAAACAAAAACTCGCTGCTTGTATAATGCGTATCTCACATGCAGTTACGACATAATAGCCCTGACTGCAACCTGGCTAGACTCTGACATTTTGGCGAGTTATTTGGTTCAAATTACACAATCTTTAGAACAGATCGTAAATTTAGTCAAACAAATGTTACTTGAAATAACGGTGTATTAGTTGTCACCAAAAATCTACACAGTCATTCCAATCGGTCTCGATTCCTAATATCGATATGGTTGGTGTGAAAATTGTTTTACGGAGTAACTATTTATATGTTATTGTTTTGTACATACCACCAAATTTGGCGTACAAATTTATGAAACTTTGTTTGATGAAATAGCGAACCTTGAATTTATTACCGATGAAGAACTAGGTTATTATTGTGGGTGACTCCAATATACCTGATTATGGTAATTTTCTTACTAATAACTGTAATAGCAAAAACAGCTCTATCCTAAAGAATTTCTGCGAATTCTCAAATCTTACCCAGTATAATAGAATAGTAAATACAAACACCGTATCTTAGACTTAGTGCTTAGTAATTATAAAATAGAGGTAAATAATTCTACTAACCACTTACTACCTGAGGACGATCATCACGCTCCTCTGGATATTTATTTACAAATACAAACAAAATCAAAATTCTGTTAATTCTTCTCCCATGTATAATTTTAGAAACCCCAATTTCTGTAAGCTCTGCGAGGACTTACCTAATATTGATTTTGATGGTATTAATCAAATATTTATAAACATTTATTTATTTATTATGTGATATATTTTATTCTATCCTGAACTGGTTTTCATTGATGGCGTCCCAAACATTTTGGATGAAACTAATAATACCCACCTTGGTTTAATGGTAATATCATTCGCAATATAAAGATAAAATCAAAACACTAGCTCAACTTAAAAAAAGGGTACCTAACGCAGAGAAAATAAATCTATTTACAAATCTAAGAACAAACATAAAAATCGACATTGATAATGAGCACCACAAAGAATATCTTATCAATATTGAGAATCAAATTAAGTTCAATCCAAATCACTTCTGGTCATATGTAAACAGTAGAAAAAATTTATCCAATATCCCTAGCGTCATGACCTATAATGACTCCATATTAAATGAACCACAAGTAATAGATGACGCATTTGCTAATTACTTTCAAGTGTCAATATATGCATCTACAAACTTTTCTTATAATGCAAATAGCACTCATTGCAATACTAACAATTTATGTATTCCCTATATTACCGAAAAATGAGGTACTTTAGGCACTTAAAAACATTACACCCAAAAACACTACAGATTCTGATGGTATTCCGGTCTTTCTCCTTAAAGTTTGTGTCATTTTATTTGCAAAATGGTTAGCTAGTATTTTTAATTTATCTATTAAAATTGCTAATTTTCCAGAAGTCTGGAAAATATCTAGAATCTGTCCGGTATTCAAAAAAAATATAGACGTGCTGTTGAAAACTATAAACTAATAGTAATATCGTTCAATTTTAGTAAATTATTTCAATACATAATATATGATATTCTTTTAATCACGTCAAATCCCAAATTTGCCTTAATCAACACGAATTCGTGCTAAATCGCTCTACCACCAACAATTTGGTGTGCATTACTCAGTTTATAGCTGAACATTTGGGGGCCTAGTAGATGTCATTTATACAGATTTTTCTAAAGCCTTCGACAGACTGGACCACGAGATTTTGCTGAACAAATTATGCGAATTTGGACTAACAAAACGCTTTCTGAACTTTTCCTACTTAGTAAATAGACGACTCAATGTGCAATACCGTGGATTCTGGTCTTTAGATATCTCAGCGACATCAGGTGTTCCCAAGTTCTGTGCTTGGGCCTTTTCTATTTCATATTTTTATAAATGATATCTTCATTCGCTTACACTTGAAAACACTACTTTATGCCAAATGACCTAAAAATGTCTACATCTATCACTAATGTAGAAGACTGCGCTGATTTGCAAAACGATCTTGTACGGTTATGGTCTTGGTATAGCGTAAACAATTTATAGTTAAATATCTCAAAATGTAGCTCTATGACATACTCCCGTGCACAAAATCCAATTGGAAAATTTAATTTATACAATTAATAATGAAGAACTGAAGAGCTGTAATCATCTCAAAGATCTAGGAATTATATTCGACCCAAACTTATCTTTTGTTAGCCATATCAATCAAATCACCGCTAATTCCTTAAAAAATGTGGGCTACATTATACGTAACTGTAAAGAATTTAACGAAAATACTCTAAAATTTCTCTTTTCATTCATTTGTGAGGTCAAGACTTGAATATGCTTCAACAGTATGGAGTCCTGGTTATGGAATTCATAAATATAGCATTGAAAAACCTCAGAGACGTTTTCTTAAATACTTTTGGTTCTAAAGTTCTGGAACCCGGAACTTATCCAGAGAGAGGTTTTCCATATTGTGACTAATTACATAGATTCAACACAAGTGATTTTCTACTCGTCGGGTACTCTTTTGTATTCCCTTTAAGATTTCAAATGACGTTGACTGCTGTGAAATCCTTAGTTGCATTAGATTTCATGTTCCTAATTTGCAGACTCACTCGCATTCGTGTCTCTATTCTATCTGCCTGCCCCAAGAACAAATTTGCTGTTATTTTCTCCTCCGTACTGTATGATTCATTATATAATAATATAGATATCTTTAATACCAGTAAATCCAAAATGCGAAATGTGGTTCTCAATTCTGCACAATAACTGTAGCTTCTAAAATATTAGATTACAATTTTTAGGAATATACGAATCATTCATATTTTGTTCAGTATTCATTCAATTATTTACTTTAGTTAATAAGTTATTAATGTTAATGATTATTTAGTTTTTTATGTTTGTAAAATTCTTGTCCTATAATTGAATTTCTGTCAGGGCAGTTGTAACCAAAACAAAAAAAAAATAAAAATAAAAAATGATTTTATATGAATATGATTATATTAGTGAGAATAAATAAAATTTCAGGGCTAATGAATACCCTGTAAGTTTTTCTGAATAAGACATACTTCGATGTAAAATATATTTTATTTATACATATATTTTTAACACACTTTTTTCATTCTTATAGGTATGTGTATAGGTATAACAACGAGTAAAAGTTTTAATCGGGCGTGGCTAACTGTGGACACTGGTTTTATTAATATTTAGGGGATACTGTATTTACGTAATATTTTCATTGATATACAGTATGAAGGTTTTACTATAATTTTTGAGGTTGTTGTTGATTTCTCGTAAGGGGGGAATTATTACATAATCTTTTCATTAATTTGCCTTTATAAATGTACTAGCTGATCAGAATTAGATCAACAGTATATGTAGAGAGTTTTCATATTAGATTTTGAATGAATGATAGTTATCTGCTAGAATCCCAAAAAAGAATTTCTCAATGTTAAGAATTTTTTTACGGTGACAATATACATATTTGATTAGGGTAGTTAAATGTTCATGTTCACGTAATACATAATGAACATTAAGTATGACCCATGCTCATAAATGTGGGCCAATTAAAAGTATATAAATATGATTTATTACAAATAAAAATAATGCTTTAATCCAGTCAACAAGTACAGGGAAAAATTAGTAGCGCCAATTTTTTTCCTATAACATAATATGGAATGTGTTTTGTGCTGCTGCTTTTCTTGCATAATTCAGTGGGTATCCCAGCCAGCAAAAAAGGTACCCCTACTAGAGTAGTAGTACTAACTAGAGATAAATATAAAATAGATATTCGAGTAAAGTAATCAATTATTTATCTACAATTGGAGAATAAAATTTTTCTCCAACAAATCCCGTGTTAGATTTCAACTGTGGAATTCAGCTTCAGATTTTTGGTTGTATTGTTATGAAAAAATGTTGAAACATTAACTGTACATGATTTCAACAATTTATAACGTAATATTTTGCTTTTGACTATAATTATATATTTAAAAAATGTATTTCACAATAATACCGCTTTAAAATAAGCTCTACACAATTTTAGAAATTTCTCGTCGATAATATTTTATTCCTTACCATCAATCAGTATATATTAATAAAAAAACTTAGTCTGTTAAAATGAATAAGGGTAAAAATTAGCTCTACAGGATTTCATAAATTTCTAATCTGTATATTGTTATAGTAACAGCAAAACGATTTTTGTTATATTTTATTCTCTACCATCAATGCATCAGAAAGTAAAGCTGGTCAGAAGGTGCAGGGGACTACGATAACGGTAAAGCGCTTTTTGTTATTGTCTTCCAGTTTGATTTTGAGCAAAGGTTATGTTGCTCACCATGAAGTGTATAGTCAAAGAGATAAATATGATGGATGGTCAGGGGGTGCGGGGAAGCCACATAGAAAATTAGCTTGTAGTATACATTAGCAGTGCTGGGGGGTTACTTTACTACAACAGAAAAATGACTGATATGGGTTTGGTTTTCTATAAACGCTTTGTTTCTATATTATTTATATACACTGTAAGTTAAACCATCTGAAAACAGTATAGTTTATTGTTAGCTTCTACTGGTATACTGGTAGTGTAAATTTAATAGAGCATTTTTTACTATTTATATTTTTCTTACACTAACTAAATAATTCTATTATTTCCTAAATTTTTGATTTTTATTTTTTAGAAGAGATTATACTGCGTGGAAGAAAATCTTAGAAGCAAAAAGGGAAAAGTAATGATGATCTGCAGTTCCCATATGATCCCTATGATCATAAAAATGATACATACATCAGACAATATTCAAACTTTGATATATTTTAAATGTTTTTTAACAGTTACTACAGAAACAATAAAAAATGCTTGTTTAATTTCATCCGCTTATTTTACTCATATTTTTCCTGTTTATTATCTTCAATTAATCACATTACTGTATTTGGTTACCTGAAGTGGTCACCGGGGACGTTAGAAAAAGCCATTTGTATGCACAGGCAGGCGCATTTTGTCGAATAAAATACCTGCCCATAAAAGCCTACACATGGATGTCACGTCGCAGCCGACTTCCGTCACAGGAATGAAGATGTGCGAAGCATTGATTGCCACGAAACAATATGTAAGTGTCGATGACGACTTCTGACTGTTAATAAGCTCGAGGGAAGGGTGGGGCGTCTGTCTTTCGGTTTTGATACCGAGAACTAACCGCATATAATGTTGTTATTAATTATATACCTAGTGTAGCTAAAATCAGGTCCAAATCTACATATTGTTTTTGTGTATGAAGTGGCTTTTGCGAAATCTACGACCACATTTCCATTAAAAAACAAAACTTCTGTCAGTTAGGTATCGGTGACAATTAACACTGCGAGTAGCAAGAAAACGCCCTTTTGAATCGTCGATTTAAAATTCTGAAAATCTAATAGATCAATGATTTGGCCAATAAGAAACTGCGAAAAGGTAATATAATACTTGCATTCCCATTTGGCTACTGATTCAACGTGTAAGAAATTTCTCTATATGCTGTTTTCCCAAAACGTTTCCTAAGTAAGGCAACTACGGCCCTCTGAGGATTGGGCCTAATGTAGGTTTTTTAATGATTAATTATTAGTGATTGTTTCGGAAAAACTTTGAGACAACTTCATGAAACTTGATTCACGATTTTGTATTATTAAGGCTTATTCTTGTACAGTACTAATGGAAATTGATTTAATCCATAGGCGGAGGATAAACGAGGGTCAGTTACTCTTTTTTAAATTTCTTTTTTTTTTAGTTAATATTTTTGGTTCTTTAAGATTTAATTATGACTCCCCGACTAATATTGTAGATTGTTTCAGGGGTCGCTTGACTCTGAGTAGCTTTACTTCACTTCAATCTAAACGATCTTTTGTGAATTACCCTAGAACAACACAAAGTATATGTTCCACAGTTTCAGTTGCAGTATCGCAATATCTGCATTTGTCGTCTACTGCCCTGCCCATATTCTTGAGATGATGTTTCAAGGGTCAGTGGCCAGTTAGAGGGCCTGTTATCTTTAATTCGGACTTTTTGAGTTCGAGAAGCCTTGCAGCATTCTTTGCCGAATAAGTTATAAACTTTTTCGCTTGTCTTTGGCCTGGAGTATTCTTCCACTAGGACTCTTTCTGCTCCTTTTCACATTTTTGGATATTTTCCATTATGTGTTGATAATTAAAAGTACGACAAACGAGGTAACAGTTCAATCGAAATATTGAGAATAATTTTAATGGTAATAACAAAACGAAGTATGCTATTGGCATTTTACATTGGATTATTTAAAAAACAAAATAGAATCTGAATCGGTCTACCAATATGTCTGCTTACAGGTCCTCAGAACATACTGATTACTTTTGGGCAATTCTTGCAGTCATAGTTACAAGATTATCCACCCAATACTATTTCTAACATTCCATATTTAACTACACCTGCTACCACCGTAGAAGACTGTAGCATTATGAAATTACGATAAAACCAAGAAGAACTAGAGAAGTGTAACTTCAGTAAAATACTTAAAGTTCCACTAATGATATTTTTATTATTATACTACCTCCAAATCTTTCGAACTCAAAATAAACAGTAAACACACCACCCACCCACCACACATAGTAGATAACCAGCAAATTCAAAGCCAAGGCTGTTCATAGGGGGTATTTTTGAAAAATGCAGACAGGCGCCTATTACCCACCGATATTCCACTATCGGAACTGGGAATCGAACCCAATACACGCGGACAGTTGACTAAAATGTGCTCGCAATACAATACGTTCCAGTTCGCTGTGCTGGCGTGCCAGTCACATGCATGTGATGTGCCAGTTACATGGATGCGTGTTAGGTCAATCTTAGCTAAAATAAATTAATGATCAACTAATAGTGATAATAGTAATAGTTATTTCTTAAATTCATACAGCACATTTTCATTTTACAATGTGTGCAAGGAATAAACAGGGAACCCACTCAAATCCCTAAGAGTTTCGGCAGCAATCTGATAATGAACAATATTTCGTTAACTAAGTTAAATGGATATAAAGTGATCTCCAATTACTGTAGGCAAACCCGTATACATGGAGATACAGAATGAAGCAAACGAGTGCAATATAAAATGTAAGCCTATTCAAATTTTAAATAATCTCTCAGTTGAGATGCATTTGAATGTTCGGCAGTCAATAAAAAAAAACATGTGTAATAGTTTTGTATAGATCTCCTGTAGAGGGTGATTTTGATGTTTTCATAAGCCAACTAACTATACTATTAGATATTGCAACAAAAAGATACAAGTCCATTTACATATGTGGTTATTTCAATATTGATAAATTAAAATTAAACATAGAAAATTGTATATTGCATGATGTCTTAGAGAGCTTTGGTCTTGAATCTTTAATTAATGTTCCAACCAGTATTGAGGTAAATTCACGTGGAATGACACAAACTGCAGTTGATTATTTAATAACCAACAAACAAAATGTAAATTATAACATTATCGAACCAGAAATTTCTGATCACACAGCACAAATACTGACCTGCTTCAGCGAAAATGGTACTGACGTAGAACATGACGTGGAGGGTGCGAAAGATATCCCCTTTAGAAATATAAATATATATTCAACAGAACATTTTAAATATCTTTTTACCGGTGTAAACAACTTTAATATTAATAATATTGATGATTTTTTTGAATTGTTTTGGAGTGAATTCCATTATAGTTTTGAAACAGATTTCTCAAAGAGAAAAATGAATAAAAAATGTCAACCTAACGATTTAAAAAATAAATTTAAGTTTTCTATTGCATTACAGGCCCAATATTAACAACTAAAGCATATGAATTCATTGAGAAAAATATTTAATGACGAAAAATTAAACGAACAATATAAAATCAACAAAAAACTATATAAACACAACATAACCAAGGAAAAACAAATGTTTAACGAAAATAAAATAGATACAGCACAAAACAAAATAAAGGCATTATGGGATATAAGTAGTTAATAAATCTCTTGATAGGAAAAAAAAACAAATTTAATATTGTTCTAAACCATAATAACTGTAAAATTAGTGACGCCAATAAATAAATAAACACCACAGAAATTAGACAACCCCCAATTCCAGAAGCCAGAGGCTTGTGCGGAATGGGGGTTACACATTGAAAAACGCGGACATACAACCATTTCCTCCGACAGTGTCAGTGCCGGAGCCAGGATTCGAACCCGGTGGCGCAATATCCGTGTGTTTAAAACCTCGCACCTTAACCGACACGGCTATCGAATTGACAAATACTTTCGCGGACCATTCTTCAACTGATGTTAAACACAAATTGAACAAACATTTTTCTTCATTGTCTAACAATAAGGTTTTCCCAGAATAAAAAATTATTGCTGAAATACTTAACTCACGTAAAAAAATGATTTATGGCATATTTATTATCTTATTAATTTTACTAATAGTAACAAAAAAAAAATTTGAAGTTTGAAAAATATTGGGTTCATTTTAAACAGCCATAAATTGGCGCATTGTGACGTCAACACCCTGAAATCCAATCACAGAGGTTGTCTCTGTTAACATAACATAACCTCTATTTATTGACAGCACTCAGCACTTTTCTATTTTAGGTAAATTATCAGCGGCACCTTTAACATATCCCTCTTCCACTTGATTCCATTTTGATTGTAGAATTAATAAAGCATAAACCAGAAACTGATAAAATGATATTTTCACTCCAAACCATACAAACATAAAAATGTAAATTTAACGTTTTAAGTTAGTCATCTGGTGTGTAATGTCAGTCAAGGTTAAACCTAAACTACAGTAGAAAATATTAACGTCCGACGCTTTCACGAATAACTTGTGCGGCATTTATCTGGATTCTAATTGGCCAATATTTACACCAATCACAGTACAAGCATTACAGATTGAAATTTTGAGAAGTTTTAGAGGAAAGCCTTCTTTAACACACAGTTAGAATCTGTTACACACTAATTATATCCATAATCTCATTAGTTTTCCGGGTAGATACGTAATTCTGGCGCGTAAAATGCCCGTTTTAAAAAGCAGTGAAATTATCAGCAAGTTGCTTTAACGATATTTTCTTAGAAATAATTCTTATTAGAAAAGTAAATTGTTGTAAATTATTAAAATGTTTTATTATATTATTTTCACGACACAAATTGTTAAAATAAAATTAGTGGGAAAACCCTATTGTACAAGCATGGCAATAAACGAAAAATTTATGTTTTTTAATCCGGTAACATGCGAGGAAGTAAAAAACATTATACTGGGGCTGTCAAATAAACGTTCTACTGGAGTTGATGATGTACCAATAGTTTTAGTAAAATAATATATTGACGAATTTGCACAGGGCTTTACATTAACAACTAATAAATCAATAGAACTAGGAGAATTTCCAAAAAAATTAAAAACAGCGTTAATTATACCGGTATTGAAAAAAGGGGAAAAGGGCACCATAAAAAATCATAGACCCATATAGTTGCTTAGTGTTTTCTTTAAAATCATGGAAAAAGTCATAGCAAATCGCATCATAATCTTTTTAGACAGACATAACTTAATGACACGTAGTCAACATATTTCCTTTATTGGTGAAAAATTAGAAAAACTTGGTATACGAGGCAACATAAATAATTTAACATCATATCTGAAAGATAGACGTATGCTTGTCAAAACTGGAACAACCTTGTCAGACTACATGATGTCTCTTTAGGAACACCGCAGAGCAGTGTGTTGGGTTCTCTGATTTATCTACTTTATGTCAATGAATTATCTGACCACATAACTTACGGTAAAATATTCATGTATGCTGATGATACATCTATTGTGGTACCAGCGAAAACTTTGGAGGCTTATACTACAGAATTAATTTTGTATTACAAGAGTTTCATATATGGTACTACAAAAATAGGCTAATTATAAATTACGAAAAAACTGTATGTATGTATTTTGAAACTAAATTAAGGGTGATAAGTAATATTAATACAAAAATTTCCATAAACGGGCATGAATTGAAAATTCACCCCGATACAAGCTTTTTGGGAATCACTTTAGATGAAAATATTAGTTCGATAAACTATGTTCCAAACTAAAACAGTCCTGTTTTGCTGTAAGTATGTTAAAAAATAATTTAGACCAAGACTCTCTGATCAACATCTAATGTGCACTGTTCTACTCCAAAATCTCATATAACATCATTGTGTGGGGCCAATGTTCAGATATGCAAAGAGTATTTGTTCTTCAAAACCGCGGCATAAGAACAATTTTTAGCATGAAAAAAATGGAATCCTCTCGCGAGACGTTTAAAAAAAATGAAATATTAACATTAATATCTATTTATTTGGTTTAACTGTTTTGTTATATACACAACATAAGAAATCAATTAAGAATTAACTCAGTCAGTCATTTATATTTGACGCGAAATCGCCATAGAAAAGTATAATCTTACATTATATAAGAAGTCGCCCGTATGTGCTGGCAGCTATTTGTACAATAAATTGCCTGAGTACATCAAAGAAGCTACCACTGTATATATATATATATTTAAAACAAAACTAAAACTCTTTTTAGTTACAAACAAATACTTTTTATTCTTTGGAGGAATATCTGAATCTTTTATAATATGTATTTTAAAACATTTTAATATTATTGTTTTACAATGAGTAGCTGCAATCTATGTAAAAAAAACATTTACAGCATATATGTATGTAAGTTTATTGTTATTATTTAAATGTGAGTGTATGTATATATATTTTCTTTCTGTTTTTACTGACTTATTCTATCCATTTCATATTTGGCACATAGAATGTATAGAACTTACTTATGTACGTACAGTTAGAAAATACTCTGTATTCGGCTACATATCGGCATTCTTTATTTTTTAAGAATCTTCAGTAAATTGGAGATGTTTATATCGATATATATTTCTATTTGATATAATTTGAATCACCCTTAAAGGAGAAAGTTTTAAAATAAAAATTCACCCAGTCGGGTCGGTTAAAAATACATTTTTCATAGTCTTATTTAACTTCTATGTAGTGAAAGAGAATATTATAATGTTAGCAAACATAATTTTTAAGAATTGTCATTAATATATAATATGGAAAATATTTTATTTTCCCTAGCGCCTTCGCCATATTTGTGAATTATAGAAACATTTTAATCTACATTTTGTAAAAGATTATTCATCTATGCTAACTTAGAGTAATGAGTGAATAAAAACAATACGGGTCAATTTGAAAAGCCTCCTTTTTAAAAGTATGGATAAAAATAATTTGCGTTATATATTAAAAAATTGAAAAATTCCATTACTTATTTTATTAAAACATTATTTGTTAGCATGACTCTTATTGTGTAAGTTGTGCTTATTTATAATGTTTGTATTAGAACGCTTACTCTATTTTAAACATTGAGTAATATAATATGATAACAAAAGCTTGGAGTTAGAAAATTGTTTAATAAATTCGTTAATTAGTTTACATATTCAATAATCCATAAAGGAAATAATCGTAATCTACCATCATTTGTGTTGATTTTAAATAGGACAATTTAATCGGTATATTCCAAGTGTCCCGATTCTATAAATTTTGGATTATCTTAAGAGTGCGTTTGTACGCACCAGTCAATCGCGAGTACATTAGTAAGTGATTGAATTACATCGTTCTGTCGATAACACAGTAGCTACACTAGTCTAGGGGCGTACAGGACCGTACGAACTGTAATCGCGACGCGATTTTATGTTTATATGTACCAATTACAAACACAATGACACACAGAACATCTTGAAGTATTGTGGGTTGCGCGTATTTAGTTGGCATAAAAGACAAAATATTAGTATATCACCGAATTTAGCTGTCAGGAACGTAACATATTTATTTACCTATAACATAAGTATAGTTCGAATAATAAATACTTAGGTATTTAGAACACCAGGAAATATACAGACTTTATTCATGTTTGCGTGTAATTCTTAAATGTTTATTTAATAAAGAGAAATCTAGTGACTCATGTAGAAACTTAGGGGCGAGCGTAGGTGCGTCTTTACTATGTACATACTTCGGTATGCGATGTAAAGCAACGACAGGCGCAGTTAGTACTTGGATGGGTGACCATTCCAACGGAAACCGCGTTCTCGCCTCACACACCTTCCAGCGGCTTGTATATCAGTGTATGCGCGGAAGCTATACAACCTAAGGCGAGGGTTGTATAGGAGATATACCATCCTTCGGAGCGGATGTAAAGCCGTCGGTCCCTTGTCTATTAAATGTTAGGTAAGTAAAAGATCCCTACTCTTCTTAAGGGAAGAGGTTCGGCAAAATTCCTGGTTGGGGGTAGCTCGTCTACAGGCGTCGGTGTTAGGCCTCAGTAGCGGAAATAGGCCGACGTTAAATAAATGTATAAAAAAAAAATGTAGAAACTTTTCTGTACACCTTAAATAAGAATATTTACCACAATGGAAAATAAAAAAATTACTTTTGAGCATTTCCCATCTCAAAGACAATGTTTTAGTATTCTGTGATCTAAGAGCGTTATTTTAATTGTCATTTTCGAGGACTAAAGTGTAGAAAGCGGGTTCTGTCTAATTTCTGTGGTGTTTATTATTTATGTCCTTCGAGGAGTAAAAGATATCTGTACTTTACTCCCTGAAAATGATTATTACAATAGTGCATTGTTAGACTGTGGAGTGCAAAAATTAAATAGTTCGTATAGTTGAAGTAATCAGTTTCCGGCACATAAAAAACGCAACAAAAACTTTACGACCTCATTAAAATACCATCACTCTTTGTGCTGTCTCGAGCGCAATTGATTCGCTTGCCTTTATAGGTATTAATGTGCATCGGGTCGTTTGCTGACAGGCATGCCGCATGGCCCGCGGCGATAATAATGATGTAAAGTTTTTGTTCCGTTTTTTGAGTACAGGGAAGTCCTTACTTGGACTATACCAATATACCACAAGGCGAAAGTGCTTTTTAATTCCTCCTGTAATTGATCTTTCACACTTGGTGATAAAAAATGCACTTGGTCCCTTGGTATAACTATAGTACACATGTATAGTAATGAAATTTTCTAATAAACAATTTATTTGAAAGTAATATTTAATAGCAGTCACCAACATCAGTTACTGAAAATGTGTGAACAAAAATAAATTAATTTTGCAGACATCAGTTTTACTAAAATCGACAAACGTACATAATTTATAACCTTAAATATATTATTCACATATTAATTCGGGAATTGTGCAGTAAATTTGAATTAAATTGTAGTATTCTAATATAATGAATACAACTGGGCCAGATATTGCAATTTTTTTATTATAAACTCATAAAAAACATAGTAACTACCTAGTTTTCTTCAGAGCAACAGGGAAAAAATAAAAAGGATATATAAATAGCCATTACTTCATTTGAACAGATTTTTTTCGCATTGTGATAGAGATCAAATACTGACTGACGATCTTAATTAATAAAAAATAATTAATCCCAAAAATATATAATCAGCAATACTTTTAATGACAATGTCATTTATTAACATTAATATGAGCAAATAATTAAATCAAGTTTTAAGCCCGATTTCAAACAGTAAAAATGAAAAATTATGAGCTCGACCCTGCTTTGACAGATGTCTAGCAATGTCATCGCTATGATGCTGCTTCTAGTAGCAAAACACCCGACTATTTTACACAAAATTTAACAAATCCGTATTCGACATTAAACTTTAATAGGAACAAATACTATATGCAGACTTTTCACTTTTTTTCATGTTATTTTATTTTATACTACATCGTATTATATTTTATTTGAATATTTAAGTCTCTTTGTAGAATATAAAACAATTTATGGCGATTTGGGTCGAACGACAGGTACGTTCCTGTTGAATAATCACAAGCGCCAATATCCATTGGCTTGATGACGGTCTCGATAACTAGGGCCGAGTAGGACTACTACTCTTTGCTCCTAGATTATCTCTGTAGACCTGGACCGGCCTTCGTGATAGGTGGGCCCGCTTACTTCTACCAGACCCAGCCCGCAAATGCGAGATGTGTCGTGGCATTTTCTGCGGACCTCCCCTGGTCCTGGCTCTTCAACCTCGCTGGCAGAGGTCTCTTCTGGCGCTCTTCTTGTCTTGATATTTTCTTTCTTCGCCAGCTTGTCACCCCCGTGGGTAGTCATCGGTCTAGTTGGGTTTTAGGAAGTTTTGGCTGGGATTGACTGCCGGTACGTAGGACACAGTAAAGGTGTGTCCTACCCCGGATCATCGGAAAGGTAAGGATATGAGCTGTGTAGCTCGGGAGTGTGGAGACCCTAAGTGCTTTTTTAGCACTTTCGGACTCCACGGAGCAGGTAGGACAACGGGCGTTGGACGGTATGTTGTCCGACGCCCGCAAGGAGGTTGGGTTTGGGTAGAAAAACGTCATGTCTCTGGTAGTGGTGGTCCGTCCTGGGGTATCTGAAACAGATCGGTTAGCGGGAAATATAAGTTATACTCACCCGTTGTCCAGAAGCTGTACCCTCGGCCGTTTGTGCCTCGGGGCGTCGGCAGGGTCGTAATCAGTGGCCTGTCTGATTAGCGGGTTCCCGTGCTCCTCTGCTTGGGCGTACAGCTTCTTCGCTCGTTCCCGGATGACTTCAGTGACCGTGGTGTACTCCAGGTCTCTGACGATGTCTGCGTTTCTCACGTACCATGGTGCGTCGACCGCCGTCCTGAGGGCGATGTTTTCCACTGCCTGGATTTTCTTCATGTAGGACTTGTAGCCTGGTAACCCCACGCTACCGAGGCGTACGTCAGCTGCGGCCTGATGAGGGTTTTGATAAGCGTGAGCTTATTCCTCAGGTTGAGACGGCTACCGTTTCCCATCATCGGGTAGATGAGGGCTCTTGTGCGCCGCGCCTTGGCTGTAATAGCGTCCGTGTTCTGTCTCCACGTTAGGCTTTTGTCCATGACCACGCCAAGGCATTTGACGGTGTCGTGCCATTGGATGTCCTCGCCGTTCATGGAGACGTGTCCTGTGGGAATTTCTTTCCGCACTCGTCTGAAGAGTATGGCTTGGCTTTTGTCGGCGTTGACGGCGACTTTCCACTTCGTGCACCATTCTTCCAGGAGTGTGGCCATTTCCTGGAGTTTTCTGGTTGCGTCCCTGGCTTTCCAGGATCTGGCAATTATTGCTGTGTCGTCTGCATACAGGGCCAGGGCTGTGTGGTCGGTCCTGGGGAGGTCTGAGGTGTAGATAGCGAACAGGTGCGGTGACAGCACCGAACCTTGCGGGACTCCCGCCTCCACGGTCCTGTAAGTGGAGAGTTGGTCCGAGATTTTGACCCTTAGCTGTCTGCGGTGCAGGTAGGACCTCACTAGTTTGACGAGTTCGATGGGGTAACCCATACTCATCATTTTAGCTAGGAGGCCGTCGTGCCAGACCCTGTCGAACGCTTTGGCAACATCTAGGAACAGCGCCGCGGTGACTTGCCGCTGGTTGAACCCCTTAGTAATCTCCTCGGTGAGGCGAAGTACTTGGAGTTCGGTGGAATGTCCTGTTCGGTACGCGAACTGTTCATCCGGGATGATATTCAGCTCTTCTGTCTTTTCTGTAAGCCTCTTCAAGATGACCCGTTCTGCAACCTTGCTCATGGCTGGGAGGAGGCTGATGGGCCTGTAAGAACACGGGAAAATTAGTTCTTTCCCTGGTTTAGGGATCATAATGACGTCGGCCTTTTTCCACCTGGCTGGAAAATGCCGTAACCTTAACATCGCGTTTACGATGTTGACTAGCGCCGCTACTCCTTTCCTGGGTAGCTTTTTGAGAGCGATGTTTCCTATCTTGTCACATCCCGGAGCCTTTCTCGGCTTTAGGCTCCTAAGGATTTCCTTGACTTCCTCGGGGGTAGTCGGGCGGATGTGGTCGTCATCAGGCAGGCGGTGGATCCTACGTACTCTGCGCTCGACATCGTCCACCCAGTCCTCGTCCTCGTCCTCGGCATCGAGCTCGTTCTCTCTACACTGCAGTTCTAAGCTGTCGGCAAACGCCTCGGCTTTTTCCTGGTTAGTGTAGACGATCCCTCGCTCTCCGTGAATCGGGGGTATAGGTTTCCTCCGGTTTCGCAGGGCACGTTGGGTATTCCACATACTTCTGTCCTGTGGATCGAGTGACTCAAGGTGGCGTTGCCACACCTCCTGGCGGTGTTCTTGGAGGGCGGCTTTCACTCTTCGGCTGAGGACGTTATACTCCCTTCTGTCGGCGGGGAGTCTCGTCCTCTGAGCCCGTCTCTTGGCGCTTCTTCTATCCCTTATCAGCTGCCTGGTGACCTCTGGTAGGTTCGCCATCGGTGCTGGGTGTCTTCTTACTTCTGTTTCTGTCGTGCTGGCCCTTATTGCTCCCAGGATCTGCTCCTCTAGGGTAATGACGGCCCTCTCAACGTCCCCCACGGTATCTAGCCTGGGTATTTGTGCAATGTACTGCTGCAGGTGCAGCCGGTACGATTCCCAGTCCGTTCGTCGCTTCGTGAAGGTAGCGTTGTCGTCACCCGCCTGTCCTCCTAGAGTTAGGAAGATCGGGTTGTGCTCGGTAGATCCCTCCGTTCTGGTGGAGATCTCCGCTTCGAGGGTCATCTCCTTTAGGATGGCTATGTCCAGTACGTCTGGCCTGTTTCTACCGTTGTCAAAGGTGGGCTGGACTGGTCCTACCACCAGCAGTTCGCCGGCGTGCTGTCCCAGGAACCGCAGCAGTTCTCGTCCTCGAGTGTTGGTTACGCCGCTGTTCCATTGCTGGGATTTGGCGTTAAAATCGCCAATTGCGACGACCTGTGTCCTAGCGGGTAGAATTGCGTCCATATCCCCCTCGGTTAGCGTGCTGTGGGGTGGCTGGTAACATGAAACCACTTGGACGTCGCCGTTTCGTACTGTGGACACTACTACGGCGGTGGCATTCATATTTTCTAGCTCAGGTAGTACCGTCGGATGGTGGGCTATGGTCTTTTTAACGAGTAGAGCCACTCCTCTTGCGGGTCGCCGAGGTATGTTTACTCAGTCCATCCTGTACGTGTGGTATCCTGGGAAGTTGATCTCCTTGGCTGGGGTCATCTTGGTTTCCTGCAGTGCCATGACGTCTATATCGTACCTGGTCAGGAGCTCTTCGACTTCAAGTCTTCTTTGTTGCAGGCCGTTTACATTCCAGGCCGCCATCTGCAGGAATTCCGGTTTAATCTGTAAAGGCATTACAGATTAGTAAAGTTTGGCATTTGAGCAAAAAATGCACTCATCGCTGAGCACATTTGTTGCATCTGTGCTAGCACCGCTGTGAGGTTTTTGGCCTCTGGCGATGCTTGTTGTTTTGAGGCAGGGACGGTGTTCTGTCCTGCCTTGCTCTGGGCTACTTTTGCGTAGCTAGTGCCTGGCGCTACGCCGCCCTTCTTTATTGAGGTCGTCGTCGGCCTCTATACCGGCCTTTGAGTGGCGCTGGCTGATTGCTTGGGGTATTTTGGACACCCCTTGTAGCTGGCCGGGTGGGCCCCTTGGCAGTTCGCACACTTGGCCGGTTCGTCTGCCTTCTTCTTGCAGTCAGTCGTCCGGTGTGCCTCGCCGCACTTCACGCATTTCGGCTGCGCGGTACACCTGGATTGTCCGTGGCCGAAACGCTGGCAGCGGTGGCATTGGGATGCCGCTACCTTGGCTCTCTGTCTCTCTGTCCTTACGACTAGAGAGCAGCACCTCGTGACTTGGAGTATCTTGTCCTGGTCCTGTGGGATTAGGACAAGTACGAGTGGCACCTCCTGTTTCGTCCGTCTGGACGTCATCCGTTGCACTGCGGTAGGTGCGAAACCTTGGTCTTGGAGGTCTTCTGCCACCTCTGTACAAGTAACGCCGCTCGGGATCCCCCTGATGACTACACGTAGCAGCCGTTCCTCTGGCAGGGTGTACGTGTGGTACTCCCTTTTCTCGTTTGCGAACATCCTAGTCATCTTGCGATAATCTTCGGATGTCGCGGGCTCGATGGAGATTCCCTCCGTGTAACTTTAGCCTTGCTAAAGTTAATGCCGGTTTCGGTTAGACGACGGCTCACCGTTGTCCATGTCTCCTTGTTTCTCAGCACTACCGGCGGTATGCGCTGGCTTCTTGTTTTTGTTTGAGGGGCCTCAGTCTCCTCTGTCCTGGCGTTTTGTCTGGGGACGTTAGCCTCCTGCTGGGGAGCTCTAGATCCCGATCTGCTTCGTCTGGATGGCTCTGGGGGGCACTTGAGGGGGCACTTGAGGGGCTCTTCAGCCACCTTCTTTGCCGCCTTAGGGGCTTCTTCGTCGGAGTCCGTATTAGTGGCGGGTGGGTTTTTCCGCTTCCGCGTTTGCGATTCTCCTCGAATCGCACGCAGAAGTTCTTCGTGCTGGGACTTTTGCTCCCTCTGCATTAGCTCCAACCTCTCGGTGAGCTCCTCTATTTTCTTTCTGAGGGTTTTGTTTTCCTCTGTGAGACGTTTTATTGTCTCTTTATCGTCCCTTCTGTCATCCCTTGGGGTTGGGGTATCCCCTCGGGAGCTACCGCTCTGGGACGTTTCGTCTTCACTGTAAATCCATGCTACCGTCCTCCACGGTAACGTCGATGTGGGTGTCCTGCAAGGGAATACCTATAATATTATTGGGAAAAGTTATGGTTAGTAACAGTAAAAATGGTGTCTCCAAGGGAGGGAGACTTTATTTATCTTTTTAGTACACCGTCTTGAAAAAGACGTGTGTACTTCCTCTTCTTAGAACTGTCGACGACGACACTAACTGTGGGGCTGCCACTTCACTGTGCACTTTCTTGGCTCGGTACGTCTGCACTCGGTCACCTCTCGATGCACACTGATAATCACAAGGAGGAGGAAATTTTGGAAACTTAATTTTACCTAGGATAACAATATAAAATATAATAGGTCCTTGTCTTCAGTTTGCTAGTTTCCATAAGAAAATCTATTCTGAATCCTGTTGGCTCGTTTTAAAGAAGAGGTGTAAAATAAGAATGAGGATATTTTACGCACTATTTGACCTTGGTAACGCACCCTTAAAGGATTTATTGGAAGTAAATTAGTATGTTGCAGCAAGGGAGGTGCGCCTTCATATAGCTTCCATAGTTTTTGTTTCTGCTGACAATATGAATAATTTGCCTATCAAACTACAGAGGAAATTTACGTATAGTATTATTGGTATTAAGTTAAAAGTAAGGCCCTTTTGTAATTTATACGGCAAATGATCATATTCAATGGATAGTATACCAACGTAAAATTTTACTTCTATCAGACATCATGAAATTGAAATACTGGCGTTTTCATGGAGCTGATTTACCTCACCTATTCAGCAATAATAATATTGATTAAATAACATCGCTATAAATGCTTGTGACTTTCAATGAGTCCGGATATGGTGTCTACTGCAAACTATTTTCTATTTGCTTAGTAAGTACGTAAGTATAAAATTTTGCCGCTCTTCTAGCGCAGCTTGTAAATAAAAATAACAAATAATTCCATATTAAACATATTAAATCTCTCTCTCTCTATGTCTCGAATATGACAACCTTAAAAAGATAATAATATATTACACAGCTGTAATAATATTGCTGCATATATTAGAGCGCTAACAATGGGCTGTAAAATTAATTAGTCATTGCTAATCACTCCTTTCAACCATAAGTTCATTATATGTCTGATTTTAATTCATTATTCCCTATTTACATTTCATCTGTATATATGAATAAATTATAAAAATATAGAAAACCAATGAAATTATATACGCATAAACAGATCATACCAACTAATTATAAAACTTAAATATATGCCTCAAAATTGCAAAATAAAAACTTGGCTAGTTTAAAGCCTTTGATTAAATTTGCCCTAGTTTTTGCTCGCCATAGTCACACATCACATAAAGTGATAAATTCTATATTTTTTAAAAAATATTGCATTGTTGAGGTGAAATCGCTGAAACTGTATGTATACTTATGTTTTTCGAAAAAGTTAAAATACAGTCAAAAAATCAAAATCAATCAAAAATCAAAATGTTTCATGAACATGGAATGGAGTAAATAGTAAAAAATAACTAAGGTAGCTTTGAAAATAATGAAATATTTAACTTGTCAAACTTCTCTGTTGGCTTACCAGTGCTTTCATTGTAATTTTAGAATTGCTTATAATTATTTCGTTAGTTTGATTCAAAATTCCTCAAATTTATACAAGAAATGAAAAGGTGGACAAATGAGTATTTTTGAAGAATGTAAAAAATTTCAGTTATAGCTGCTTTCGCGCTGTACGCAGAATGACATACTGATCGACGGTGCCTTGTTACAAATTATTTTCGAAGAGTCTAAAAAGGCATAAAACAGTATAAGCATGTTTTCGGTATTTTATTCGGCTGCATTTGGTTTCGTGACAGTGCGGTTAAATCTCGGGTTAATCCATTCGTTGGCATTTCAAAAAACGCGAATAAAAAAAAATATTAAAAAAAGCTTTTATTTAAATGCTCTAGAAAGTAAAAAATAAACTTTGAAGTAAATCAAACCCATCATTTTGTTACATTATATAATTTTTTTATAATATAAAAGCTTGTTGCGAGATTTTCCTGTGTAAAGGAGATTGCTCGCGACAAGCTTTTATATCATAAAAATAAATTATATAATGTAACAAAACGATGGGTTTGATGATGAGTTTATTTTGTACTTTTCAGAGCATTTGAATGTTTTTTTTTTAAATACTTATATTTTTTTACTTTTTAGTCTTTTGATATGCCGTAATCCTCAGATATCGATTTTGAGACGAATCTGATCATAAACGGTAAAGTCGTCCGCCATCTTGAACTAAATTTTTTACTAGAAATTCGTAATCAATCAATCAATCAATAAGACTTTATTTCTTATTCTAATATAAAACAGTACCTCCCCAGAACCCACACAGGGTCCGACCGTGCAACCACCGCGCTAATGTGGTGGCAGATTGCATGGCCGGGCGGAGTGAGACTGGTTCGGCTAAAAAGAAAATTAAAACAACTAAACCTAGGCTCCTTCCGTCGCAGACGGATTATAAAAGGTGTTAAAATTAGGAACATGTTTAAAGAACAAACTTAACAAAACTGAATAAAAACTACATACTAAATTAAAACACTTGCGCACTGATCACTTTTAATTTCGTATCTGACGCTAGAGAATTTGAACGAGGCGCCTTCCGCGAGATAAGTCAATGCTGGGCTGCACATAGCTGGCCCAAACTTTGATTTTAAAAAATTTGGATTGTATATGTTTTGATTTTCTAAAAAAATGTGAAGCGAAATGAATTTAGAGACAAAAATGTACAAAATTTGGATTTAGATCGATTTGGATCTAAATAACAAAAGTCGTCAGCCATATTAGCGCCGCCATTTTGAATTTCTGAATTTTAGACTAACAATTCATAATCCCCGACCTAGAAAACCCCCAGATAACTATTTTGATCGATTGGGACCATAAATGACAAAAGTCGTCCTCTATATTCGCGCCACCATTTTGAATTTCTAAATTTTGGCCAAGAATTCATAATTGGTGATTTCGAAAATCCTCAGATATCGATTTTGAGTCGTATCGGATCATAAACGGTTAACTTGTGCGCCATCTTGTTTTCTTCTTATATAAAAATGTTAAAGTGTATTGTCACCGGACTTATAGACGTGCAAAATTTCAAAGCTCTAGCTTAAGCATAGGCAAGAAGTATACTACTACATCAAATAAGATTAACATATTTAGGTTTATATAATGAACTAACCTAAAGAAATATTCGTAATACGTATTTTAGATGTTAACAAAATATAATAAAAAAAACCGTAAGAAGTCGAGATTCGAACCATCAACCTCACTTGCGGAAATCCAATTCAATTTCAAAAGAGCTTTAGTAATATTTAAAAAGATACAAGAGTTGCCTCCCCAGGGTCTGAACCGGGACCGATCGTGCAACCACCGCTTTGACGCGGTGGCGGATTATCGGGCGGAACAGGTCTGGTTCAGCGAAAACGACAATTAAAACAATATAAAAAATATAGACTCCTTTTTTAAAACTTAAAAATAAAATAGGTAATATGATTTAGTATGCAAAAAATAAGCTTAACATAACCGAACAATAAACACAATTTTTAGAGTAACTAGCGCACTTCACTTTTTAAAATTTCGCATCGGACGCTGACATGTGCAAAGAAAGACGGAGGAAAAACAAACACTACAAAAATACACAAACAGAAAAGAAGAGGGGGACAGAAAAGGATTACAGGTGATTTAAAGGTATGAAAAACTAGTGAATGATGGATAGGATTAGAGAAAGGTATAGTAGGTGCATCTTGGCTTAATTGGCTGCCGGAAAATTGGTAACGTCTGGTACGGTAGGGGGTGTTTAATCCGAAATGGGGCATTATGTTGTCTAATTTGCGTTATGTGTCTTGTTAGAGGACTATCGCCCAGTTTGAACGAGTAGAAGTTCTGAGAGATTTGCTGGACGTAGTCCGCTAACGGGGTTATGTCGTTACAGTGTACCTTTCTGAATTTGAGATGAGGTACATAAATTTGTGTTCCAACACTTTTGAGTTTTTTCATTGTCGTGGTCGGTGTGCTGCACCACACCGGCGCCGCGTATGTGATAGACGGCCTGACCACCATCGTTTACAACAATTTTTTATTTTGTCTGTTGAGTCTGCTACCCCCGACCATGAGCGGATACAGACTCCTAGACAGAGAATAGACCGTCCGTATCGTCTCATTGATGTGTGTGTTGAACGTCAGTCGCTGGTCTAGTCTGACATCCAAGTACTTTTTGTTGGAACTTTGTTATCTCTGATCGAAATCGGAGTGATGAGCTTGTTCTCCGTGAAGCGATGCGTGAAGACTATCGCCTCGGACTTCTCAGCATTTACCCCAATCTTTCACTGGTCGTAATAAGCCGTGGCACGAGCCATGTGCGCCTTTAGCAGCATGTTCGCCGCTTGCGCATTGTGCGAATGCGCGTACATGGCTGTGTCATCGGCGTACTTGGCCAGCTTAGTATTCGGGAACTCTGGGAAGTCGGAGACGTACAAGTTGTACAACTTCGGTGACAGGCACGATCCTTGCAGAACGCCCGCGCGAGTCTAACCACTACACCACGGATTGCCGATGACAAACCTTCGTACTTCTTACTATATCAATACGTCCGTTCGGAACTTGTACAATAGTGCAAAAGTTCCGAACGGTCGGACCCCCGGTACAAAGTGATAAAAGTTTCGAAGTTTGCAGTATTGTACGAGTTCCGACCGTTCGGAACTCCTGTCACTCTCTTTAAAAATTATAACAATTTTATACGTCAGGCAATTTTTGTCGTATCTAATTTGTTTTGAAACGCGTTATTTTTTTTCTGTTCCTCTAAAATCAGCAAATAAACCGTTGTTGTAATAGTATTAAGGTCAGTAAGTGTTCTTTACCGGTTCAGTTTGGAGATTGAAACGAAGTTGAGGTATCCAAACATCCGAAACCAGTAAGACACTTAATGACCGCAGTGCTTATGACGTTTTCTACTCAATTATTGAATAAATTTAATTAAAACTAAAAAATTTAATATTTTAAAAATATATAAAACAAACCAGTCTCACATGAAAAGTTTTTGCGTTGGTTAGTAAGAGACAGAATATTTATTGTCAAGCGACATCGGCTGTCATTGCAAATTTCTCCAAGAGAAGATTTTTGCCACAACTTAAGCATCTTGTTAAGTTATGATTCAATAAAGTTTTGCATAAAGCTGGTTGATATTTGAGGAAAAATATTGAACATAAAGTGAAAAAATCAAGATTCTTTACCAGAGGACACATGTACAAGGTCTTAAATAATTTTTCTGATGAAGTCTATTTAAACATAAAAGTAGAAATGATATTTGGGATAGCAGGGGAAGAGAAGAACCATATGATATGAAAGTAAATGACATTAGCGTGGCGTGGCGTTCGTCCTCTTATCGAAGACTTAGTGGAAAATAAAAATCAATTTTCAAACAAGATTTTACATAAATCCTACGGTGACAGAAATTGACATTGTAGCCCAGAGTGTTACAAAATGTGCAGCAAATATAGCATCATTAGAAGAGATCATAGAATTCGTGTTTAAACCGAAAACTGCAAAATTGATGTTTGTTAATCCAGGCCCGCGCCGTACATAAGGCCAAAGTCGTGTGGTGCACGACGGCGCCGAGGCGCCGAAGGCGCCGAAAAGCCTCAAAACTGAAAAGTAAAAAAAAAGATAAGGCAACAAACAAAATTGTCAAAACAAAATTTATAATGATAAAAAAAATCAGTAAGGAATTGCTAGCTATTACATTGTTTTTTATTTGTTTATTTTTTATTTTTACTCTTTGAAACGAGGTAATCGAATTACTTCTCGAAAATGATATATTTTCCAAATGAGAGTACGCAATAATAGCATTTATTCGAACGAATACGTAACATGATAACATGAATTGTGTAAACTCAAACAAATCTGATTTTATTCATGTTTGAGCTTGAAATTTGGCTTGCAACGAGCGAACAAGCGTTTTTTTCCTGTCTGAGCTTGCAATGTACGAAACTTTATATATTTAAGCGCTGCATCGGTCGCGATTTCATTTGTTGCCTGATGCCCGATAATTAACTTAGCGAAGTGAAAAGGTGCATGGGGTAAAAGATATCTGTTTTTGAAGATTCTTCACATCACTTCAATAATTTTCTATTACATGCATAATTTATTAAAAACTACAAAACTACTGTTTAAATTCTTTCTAAATAATTTAATGTCAGTATTTCGACTTTTATGTTGGCATCATGTATCAAGGCCCTAGAATAAGAAATATAGACTGAGCGTTCAGAATACTCAGATCATAGACGTAAACAGACTAAGCGTTTACATGCCAATATAGAAAAACCCTAAAACAGCAATAATTCAAAGGAGTACCATCCTTCTACAGTAACCAAAAGTGGAACAAACAAACTTAGAGATAACACAAATCATTATTGAAGTTAACTTTAACATTATGCTGACGCTTTATCTCAGAAAACCCACTTGTAGGTTACTCATTTCGGAAGGGACATCACCCCTTTGAACTATTGTCCCTATCATTTACCAGTATAATACTCAAAAATACTGTTGATAATATGTTAATATCGATAGTTTTGACAAAATTTATTTTAACTGGATAGGATAGAGCTGGCTGGTATGAGCCTTCTTGACCTCTCCGATTTCCTACAGATTTATTATGGCACAGTCAACCAGACTTTGCACTTAGTAGCATTCTCTATGTATAGTTGAAATCACGAATGTTGTCATTCACGTCATCAATTTATGCACTTAACAACGATATACGAATTTTCTAATTTTGTATATACAAAGCGCATATGATGTAACTTTGTCTATCATATAACTAACAGAAAGTCACGCCCAATTCAATTAAATTCAATTCAATTCAATAAGACTTTATTTCTTATTTTAATACAAAAAAGTACCTCCCCAGAACCACACCGGGTCCGACCGTGCAACCACCGCGCTAATGTGGTGGCAAATTGCAGGGCCGGGCGGAGTGGTACTGGTTCGGCTAAAAGAAAATTAAAACAACTAAACCTGGGCTCCTACCATCTCAGACGGATTATAAAAGATGTTAAAATTAGGAACATGTTTAAAGAACAAACTTAACAAAACTCAATAAAAACCATGCATATTAAATTAAAACACTCGCGCACTGTTCACTTTTAATTTCGTATCTGACGCTAACACTTTAATTTGAACGAGGCGCCTTCCGCGAGATACGCCAATGCTGGGCTGCGCATGGCTGGCCTAAACTGATTTTAAAAATTTAGGTTGTATATAATGTTTTGATTTTCTAAAAATTTGTGAAGCGTGAAATGAATTAAGAGACCAAAAGAAAACAAGAAAAACAAACGCAACAAAAAGGTTACAACCAGAAAGGAAGAGGGAGACAGGAAAGTCTTAAAGATACAAAAGATATGAAATGTTAGTAAAGGTGGATAGGATAAGCGGAAGTTATAGTTGTTGAAGTTTGGCTACAATGGTTGCCAGAAAATCCGTAACGTCTGGTGCGGTAAAGGGTGATTAATCCAAAAGTCACGTCTGCTAAGGCTACGATAGAAGTTCAAAGCATAACGATGCGTTTTATACAAATGAGCAATGCAACCGCTAATCGTAGCCTCTACCAATGTTCAGCATTCTGTCAATTCAGTAGCGCACAGTGGACACATCGAATGTATTGATTGCATATTTGTTTTTATTTTTTATAATAATAAGCTTTTAATGTTTCTTACTGTGATATTTTAAGTTTCCTGTAATTAGGCAAATATAGTTTGCTAGTGCTTTTGTTTTACTGTTTGTAAAGAAACTATCCTCAAACTGGCGGCAGCAGATATACTGAAATTCATTGTATTTACATTATAAAATATTTGTCTCTTGCATACGTTGATAACGCCCATGCTTGCCATTCTGTGTGACCTTGAGATGATTTGATTCGAAAATTAAAAAATGATGACGTGAATGACAACATTCATGATTCGAGCTGTAAGCAGTTTCATTATTTTGGCAGATAAGAGGTACTTAACGTTTACCTCCCAGATTCTGTGCATAAAATATAAACAAGAAACTTGCTGTTATAAGAACGACTGATTAGACACTTAAAGCAACACCAGCGCCGTATACGTAACTCTTTGGAGTAAACGCAGCAATACACGTAAATCCATGTTAACGATACATTGACTTAAATCGAATTTATCACTCAACGCTTAAATTGAGATAAAGCACTGTTTGAAATGTAACATATCTACTGAACTAAATTTCAATGAACCTCATAACCATAACCGCTTAACTCGACACTTTTCATTGGTGTCTTTGTTTTATTTGTATTGCATATAGTTTTGTAAATAGGCCAAAATTAAAAAAAATCGATGGTGGTTATATGAATGTGGCATCTTTGACAGCTATGTTTCAATGATACAATCGGGTGCAATCGGTGGTCCTATCGCCATTACTCGGCTCGATACGATACGTTTTAGGTGTACTTACGTGTTCCTAACACGTAAGTTTACGTCAGACGTAAGTGCAAGCGTAAAACAATTCACTACTGCACCTGTGTAGCTGTCATTTTATAAGTCTACGTCCTTGTCGGTACCTTAAGTGTCTACTCGTCTACTGATACAATGCACAGAACGCCTCATAACTCGGCACTCCCTGGTAAGCCCCCAGTTTTAGAGTAGTAATCCGAAATACTTGTCAAACGATTGAAATAGAATTATCCGCCCCTCCTCTCGAATAAAATGCAAAGATCTCCCCACAATCAAAATACAGATTTTGATGATTACCAATTAACCATTTACAGTGGGGACATAATAGTATATTATTCAACGAGCATAATATAATGATGGCTATTATTCGCGAGGTTGAAGTTGAGTGAATAATAGCCATTATATGCGACTCCACGACTATTAAATAATAGCAATTTTGAGTTTTTAGAACATTTTTGGCAATCCTTCAATCAATAAAAGATTTGTATGTGATATATACAACTTTTTCGACTTTTATGGCAATAACTTCAAAGAGGTAATTTTTGGCAATGTACAAGACATTTTATTTTCACTATTATAGTATTCATATCTTTATAACCCGGTGTCCGACGCCCCTTTTTAAAAGTAATTACTAACAGGCTGAATTTTCGTGAGTATGGCTTAGTTTTGACAAGTCTTCTAATTTTTCTCCCTGCGAAAATTCTCAGCAGAGGTATGCAAAGTTCTACGCAGCCGCTAAACATGTTGATCGCGGAACTGACACTTTCATGGCGTAGGACTAGATAACCTGCCAGAAAATTTGATCATTCGATTTCAAAAACATTAATTGAATAAATTAAACAATAGTGTAAAAGCCAGTTAGTAATAAAATTTCAGATCTCGTTATTTTACATATTGGGGGCGAGAACTCGCGCCGGTCCAAACCATTGCTTTTGTAGGACAAGCGCTCCCTGTTTTTTTTTACAGTAACGGGCTGATTTTTACACCATTGTTTAATTAATATTTTTGAAATCGAATGGTCAAATTGTCTTACAAATTTTCCGACAGGTTTTCCAGTCCTACGCCATGAAAGTGTCAGTTCCACTATTAACATGTTTAGCAGCTGCATAGAACTTTGTATACCTCTACCAAAAATTTTCGCAGAGAGAAATTTTGAAATACTCCTCAAAACGAAGTCACTCACGGAAATTCAGCCCGTTAGTAGTCACTTTAAAAAAGGGGCGTCGGACCCAGACCATTAGTTTTTTATTTGAAACCACCAACGAAAGTACATAATGAATATGATTTGACGTTTCAACTATAGATAGGAAATGTATAGATTTCAAATAAATGTCAAAATTATACTTTGACAGATTGTCACGGCTTACTCTCGGATTAAGCTGACGGCTTAATAAGAAAAATAAAACAAAATAACAAAATCAAACAGACACGTAAATAAACTTTAAAAACAATGGAATAATGAAATCATTACTCACTGATGCATTCGTAAGTATGGTATACTATATGACATATTATAAAGTGTACATAAGGCAGTAGCACACAACACTGATGGAGGACAATTTCTTGACCATGTTGTTCCATTCCTGCAAGTCAACGTATAACCTACGTTATGGAAACAGAAAACACACATAAACAGCCTACTCTTATATTATGGTTGATTTTTGTTGCAAATTTTCAAAAAGAGCGCTATTTATTAAAGAGAGCCCATGTTGCTCTTGAATTTGCGCTTGATAGTTCGCAGTAAATGTATGGATTTCATAGGGCATTAAAACAAGACTTAAATGAAATGAAGAGATATTTATTTTTGTAACAGTAATATTATATTTCTAACAATTGGTGTGCAAACTATCACCAAAAACGCATACATAAATATAAAAAATTTGGTGTTGATATTATCACATTATACTATTTAATTAACCATTATGTAGAAATTAAATATATAAATATAATAAAATGTAATTATTACAAATAGATAATACCCTACTAAAAGAGTCTATAGATATGTTGTTTTTAAATGTAATTATAATTGATAAGTACAATCATAGCTGAAATAACTGTAATGAAAAATAAGGACAATTTAAGAATTAAATGGCAATTAACCTTCCAATGGTCAGGTGGGATACCAAACGTACTGTCATGAATACTGCAATAATAAATGTAGAAATACGACTACTGGACTTAAATTTTGACACTTGTGGTACCCCTTTAGAAGGCATGTTGGGACTAGGAAATCTAAAAACAGCCCCAAGTTGTATTTTTATTAAAACCTATTTTAAAGTTCAGCTGGGCTCTAGGACCGTTTGGGTAGCTTTTTGAGGAACCACCGGAAAGTTTCCCGGTGGGCCAGCATGCGCTTGTATTTTAGTGGGTTGGCTTGTCTCAAATCAGCTTTAATAAACAATGATCGACGTTTTTGCAGAGAAAACTGACTAGTTAGGTTCAACATTAAGCCCAAATTAAAGATTATAGACCAAAAGCTACTACATTTTTCAATCTCCATCAAGTGTTATGGTGTATAGTCCTGTTTAACGAGACAACCCTATGCTGGGTCTTGGTCCTGGCATGGAGGTCAAATCAATATCAGTGTCTAAAAATCAGTTTTACAAATTGCCAAAACATGTAAACACTACACTCGAATACACAACTCGACGCGCATTTCGCTAACCATGTCGACATCATTGCAAGATGAATAAGATTGGTTTTCCGTTTTAATCATCTTATCTCATTCAACATTCAATAGCTCTTGGTCTATTAAAGGGTTTTTAATAGAACCTTATAAGGTTTTATTCCAATAATTATTTTTTGGGCAGTTAAAAGAGTGAGCATGTAAAAGATGTTCCTTGCTTTAATTCCTTTTCCCTTTATCATTTACTTAAAGCTGAACAAGTTTTATTTCATGCATAAAATTTAATCCCATGAGAAAATCACATATACGCACATGACTGATATATCATAAATATTATATGACCATAGGAGGGATAGTTAAATTTATTCAAATGTGCTTTTCCCACCAAATTGCACTATAAAAGGAGTTTAATATTTTTCTTGTAATTTATTTATTAAATATAGAAAATTTAAATTCTCAGCCTTTTACTGCAATAAAAGTAACCTAATTATATTTCTTTATTAATAAATGATAGTCTATAAGCCCTAAAGAGAAATGTTTTAAATGCAAATTCAAACGATAATTAGCCAATATTTGAATACATTTTAAAATATTTGTAAAAAAATATACATGGTAAACAATGATGCCGGGCACTGTATTGTACTAACAATGCAAGATTTTGCCGGAAATCAGGTCATCTTAACGAGGTGTAAGAAATGTGAGATAAATGATGAAGGAGGTGAGCTACCGTTAGACATTCCATTCATGACCACAATGCCACTGCAACTCAGTTTGCAATTGTTTTTACACAGCATTCGTTCATCTTTGCAATGTTATGTTTCAAATGTTAAGAAAACCGAGTAACAAAAGTTTTGTTGTTATATTTTGGTGCACATAATGTAAAAAAAACACCAAAGCAAGTAGGTCCATTCATTCATCATCAGAAATACTTAGAAAGGAAACGCATTTATACGAGCCAAAGCTGAAGGAAGACTAGAATGCTGTTTTTCAAACTAGTCATGTTTGAGTGGATTGATGGACGAACTTCAACATAAAAGTACAGGTTCAACTCGTATACAATGAAAATATGATTCTAAAGAGATCTGCGTTGCAGCTTTACAGCAGTTGTAGAATGAGGCTCTTACTATATTTAATTTTTATTACACTTGGAAACTAATATCTTTCCAGTCAAGTTTTTTTCTGTATTACTCGGGAAACGAAACAAGAATTTTTATTCAGATTTGAAAATTCACATCACGTGTCTGCAGTACATACACGCCTACAATATATTTGTCGATTTGGCAACAATGCACACAAAAGAAAAATTTCTACTACAGGTAACTCTTTTTGTAAATTTTTTCTCTGCACGTCACTCCGTATTATTGAAAATAGCACGTTTTATGAGATCTCATTCCTAACAGGCCTATTACACAAAGTTAATTTAATTTGAATTGCTTCATAATATTTTACAATGATTTGTAAACTAGATCAACAGGACATTTGATTCGATTCCCAATACATCATTGTCCCCATTGTATGCTTCATATATTCCAATAAATTTGTGTTCGTCTCATTAAGCTTTGATATCTCCAAAAGTACTTAAACCATTGCTCTTCACTTCCTCTATAGTCTCTTCCAACAAACGGGTCTCAGATAAAGCAAAATGTGTTTTTGTATCTGTTAACATTTCTTATTCATTTATTTAATATCGACCTATTTTCATGATTATGGAAAATCATCAATGCCTGGAGACGAGTTATCCCCTGCCCAGGAATTTTGTGGCACTTCTTCTCTGTCGAAGAGTAGAGACAAGAAACTGACTGCCACTATAGAATCCTTGCCTAAGATTACATAAGATCCGCATATACTGATATACAAGCCACTAAAAGATAGGGCAAAATTACTGTATCTCTCTAAAGGTTACCCATCCAAGTACTAGCCATGATTATTACTTGTTACGTATCGTTTTACTTTTTATACTGAAGTACGAGTGTCGCATAGAGAGATCTATCCTCACTCCTATCTGTTAACATTAACCATACTAAAACTACATATTTCTAAACATCTAAACTAGATACTAAATATTTGTTTTGTTTAAGTAGACAAGGAGGAGGAAAAAAAGGAGATTAAAAAAACTTGCGTTTAACCTTCTAAGTACGAATGTGGCATATGTAACGACACTTGAATTTTTGTCCGTATGTCAAAACGTCGCGTATACGTGACAGAGGTTCTACAAACCCAGGAACCCCTTGTCCTTAATTTATGACACATTTATTTTTTGGGCACCTCTGAGTGCCTTATGTCACACCGCTTCGACTGATCGTAGCACATCGCATGACCTAACGTCGTATATAGATGGCTCTCATCTCTGTGAGTGCTCAGTGTCGTACCGCTGCGACAGCCTGTAGTACGTGAGTATGTAAAAAATGTTCCTTGTTCCAAGGTCTAACGTCGTATATAGACGACGCTCATTTGCGCGTATGGCAAATTTCTTGTACTTGTTTTATTTTGTGTTCTAATTATTTGAGCAAATAAAATGTTCTAATCAATGCAGTTACTTACAGAGTTTGTCTAAAAATAGCTGTCGCTCATACACGACATAAGGCCTACGGACGTGCATAATACTTAAAAATTAATCTGCCAGGTGGACCTGCAGTGAAAAAAAATTCCGTCCTTAGAAGGTTAAAGGGTTTCTATCAAATTAGCAGCATATATATAACAGGAAGAAAAAAACACATTACATGTAGTAGAAACTCTCAAATCCGAAAGTTGTCCAGAAGAGATTACACATTTAAAACAATGTACACAACATTTATTACCTACCGACATTGCCAGTGTTGGGGATCGAAGCTAGAACACAGCAGTCACACCAAAGCGAATTTGCCACATAACGTGCTCTAGAAAGCTTCAATTGGGATACCTGCCGTCAATTCGAAAAATGGGGAATTTTAAAAATTTCCTTGCATTATGGATTTAATATAGCAGGCATAAATGGAGTTTCAGGCCAGAGAGCAATAATCAAGCTTAGAACGAACATAGACTGAGAGTAACGTTATGAGGACATCCTTGCCCTGAAAATTGTGACACAACCTAAGAATAGATCCCAAAATTGTGATGGAGCATGAAACAATCTGCTCAACATGCCCAGAAAAGCTTAATTAATTGTCATAGTGAACACCTAAGTCTTTAAGTGCATTAACACGAACCAGAGCCTGCAAGTCTACTTAATAATGATTGTATGTAATGGTGTTAGTTTTGCGGAAGTAAGTAACGGCTTTACACTTAGAAATATTTATGTTAAATCGATTGGTATTCCACCGATACACCACATTATCTAGCACTGCTTGCAGGTCAATGCAGTCATCAATGGATTTAACCGATGAAAAGATTTTCAAATCATCTTCAAAAAACAATTTTTGACAACTGATTATGTCATTCAAATCGTTGATGAAAATATTAAAAAACAGCGGACCAAGGACAGAGCCTTGTGGAACTCCCGAAATAATTTCATAGGTTAGATTTAAAACAGTTGTATGTAACGAATTGGAAATGATCTGTCAAATATGAGTCAAAGAAGTAGTAAGTGCATCAGAAAATCCTAGATCAGATAGTTTGGCTAAAAGAATCCTGCGATCTACATGATCAAAGGATTTGGAGATAAATCGCAACCACCTGCCCTCGTAGAACGACAACCTTAGAGAGAAATTACATGAAACATATTAAATTAATGTAGAATATTTCTCCATAAAGTCATATTGGTCTAGTGATGTATTTTTAATGGGGTACATAATAAAATGATTGGCCAATAGTTCCTTACCTCAGAAGTATCGCTACTTTTCAGAATACGACAGATGCTGGAAATTTTCCATATATCAGGAAATGTGCCTTGCTTGAAAGATAAGTTAAAAAGGGTATCTAAAGGTTGCTCTAAGACGTGAGCAGTCGTTTTATTTTCCAGTCTCTTCATCGAAAGCACAATTTCGTCCTCGGACAATGTTGCAACACTTATAACAAGCATATTTGAGCGATTCTTCTCGTTGATCATGTAGCCGTCACCGTTGGTCTGAAGAAAAGCGTTTTTGACATGGTTACTGAATGCTCCAACTATAGCTTCAGGATGATTTAACTCAACATTGCTATAATGCATATTCCCGGGTATTCTAGTCTGGCATTTTTTATTGTTCACATATGATTCCAAAAAAATTTTTAGGGTCAGTTTTAAGTGAAGCTTCCACGTTAGTAATCAAATTTTGGTAATCCCTCTGGATTCATGATTTAACTAAAGTGGGACATATCCTAAACTTGTTAAGACGCTCTAGTCTCTTATACTTTTTATACTGTCTGAAATAATGATCTTTATCTCGAGTAGCTCTAATGATCAATATTGTTGGTTTTGGGACCCTCTATCACCTTATTCATGTTGGAAGTTTATAAATGGAGCACCCTGTATAATTATACTGATATTCAAATAATCAGATTGGATACTATGGCTTGTTCCGATTGACAACTTTGTAGGTTTACTGCCTGTAACACTTGGGATAGAGTAGGTAGAAATTTACTTTGGAAATTCCAATAAAAAGTAATATTATGTCGACGAAAAAAGCAGTTCTTCATTTATATATACTTCATTGGTAAAGTAACAGTAACACGCAGAAAAAATTCAATACGTTCATAAATCAAAAAAATTGTGACATCCTCGAACATGTCCATCAAGAGGTCTCCACAGTTTTGTAATAATTCAGTCCAAGAAATTTAAAACGATCTCCTAAATTATAACATGAAATAGTTGAAATAGATGCAGTAGAGGGTAGAGTATATTTGGCGTCGGTCTTTCTTAATTTGTTATTGCACAACTCAAAGAAAAATTGTTTCCAGCAAAATATGACACCTTTTAAGATAAAACAAGTCAACAATTTTTATTAGTTTCTAAAATCGTGGTGTTGTATATTATAAAAAATGTATGGTAAAGTACATGGCATTACATATACTTAATAATAATAATTTTCTTAAACAAATAATTCTTTATGGTATATTAACATATCACATAAACAGAAGTATAGTATAGTACAGCGCTTCCCTGCAAATAAAAAACAAAGTGAAACCTTTACCTTTTAATCAACAAAACAAGCCGACGTACATTAAAAACCTATAAAGATAAGCGAATCAATTAGTACAGAGCCGTACTTAAAATTCGTATATATTAGAATGTATATATTAATAATACTAGATCATAGTGCGCTGTTAAAATTGAAGAACTGAGCTACTATAAGGTCGTAAAGTTTTTGTTGCATTTTTTGAATGCCTAGAAGCGCTATACCTAATAAGAATCCACTATAAAGAAATATTAAGGTTAACATAATTCCATAATAAAATTATTTTAATCTTATCATTAAGCAGCACATTATGTAGAAAATACTCAACATTTTGGTTTAGAAAATAGAAAAATAATCCTATACCTTTACATTAACAAAAACAATCAATGATACAAAGCAAATATAAAATTGTCTTTTTACCTCTAAATAGAAATTCTAAGTAATTTATAAATCATAACAGCCACTATAACTAAAGACCCTGTTTATGTATAGAGCAATAAAGCTGATTTTCATGGTATAAATCTTATTGATTCATCAACGTGAATGCAGTGACTGCAGTTATGGCCTTTTCTAGCGGATAAAATTCTAGTTCTAAACGTTATTTGTTAATTATTATGTTGAATGGTAAAACAATTTTAGAAGTACAGCTGCAAGCAACTCCTCTTTCACTCGATCTGCTATTTATTAAAATTAAAAACTATCAGACCATGGATCCTAAACTCTCCATAATTAATAAGGAAATGGCATGGCTCCTAGAGACATGCTCTAAGCTATGCTAGGATGAAATAGTAAATGTTATAAGTCTCCTCTATATTATCTGAAAGAGAGATCAGACTCTAGAGACTGATACTATGTGGTAAAGTAAATGAATTAATGGCTGCAGCAGTAACTCCTATAGTATAAATGCAACGGAAAATAAAAAAAGCTAAACAAATCTGATAGATCTTGAAGTCTATAAAGCTAAAAATGAGCAAAATAAAACTAAATTATATAGGTACATGGATAAATTTGGCACAAGGCATTAGAAACTATTCTCTGATTTGATTTCATATGTAATTAGTGCAATTTCTTGGAATCAAATCTCAAATTTGAGCACGGAACTTAAACAAAAGTTAATGTCAATTTTGTAGAGGATTTAAACGTGATAGGATTGATTAGCTGTGCCTGATGATATATATAATATTACAGTGCATGCACGTATTTCATAAATTCACTGTAACCTATTAAATATGCTTTAAGATGAATTTGGGCTGACTCTGGGTTTAAAACTTAAATATACTTTAATTCCAACTCACAAGTGACATATAACTGATCATTGTATCAAAAATGTCCCTTTTGTACATCGTGCCTCCTTTAATTTTAGATTTCACTGTGCAATGCATGATGCGCCTAAAACGCCATCCTTTCTCTTTCCACTGTGGTATTGTGAGGTTTACTGTTTAGAAGCAATGGATGTTTGAAAATTTCTCCAATACAAATATACATTCTGCAGTGAAATATCAAACAATTTATATCAAAAGTGAAGTTAGGGTTTCGTGAAATGTCAAATTCTATCATTGTGAATTTTACAATTTGACCACGGACTTCACGATGCGCACCTCCTGTCAACATTCCCCTTTCAATTTCGACATAATATGGGTGTATGTTCTGTGCATAGTATGGTTTGACAACTTGTGTAGGAATATGGCATAATCATTAATTTTAATATTAAAGGATTTGCACTTTCGACTCAATTTCATTAACTTATATAGGAAAAAATGTCTAGGTAGGTATTTTCGTTCTCGTCGCGAAATCATTCTGAAATGTGATACCCACCGACATATCAGCTTGAAAAAATGGTGACATTGCAGGTATTTAGATTTTTGTCGCGACATCATTCTAAGTTTATTCAGTATTATTTACCTAATCAGTCTATGGCATTATCGAAATCAGGATACTTTTTTTCGTTAAATATACAAAGTGTGTCTGCTCAGTTTTCTTATATATTTTTAAACATGTCAAAAAGCATCATAACCTCACTAATTTTTGTAATTTCATTATACAGTGTCGCCAACAGTATTTTAAAAATATAATAATCGACTTTTGTCAAAATAACATAGCTTTCCATTATAAAACACCGCATTGCTAAAGTTAAGTTAAAGTGACTTTAGCTAAATTATTTTTTAAATAGGGCACAAGCACGCGCAGGGGATTTGACAGAGATTGGAATACATCATGCCTACACTTTTGGCTTTAACATAGCTGAGGATGGCTCCTAAAGAGTAAATAAAACCTCAATCATTCTCTTTATTCTATGTATTTTGAAATATTCCAAGGGCTTTTTATTTCATCAGCATTTAAAGTAAGGTCATATGCCCTCCAATTTCTATCAAATTGGCTATGGCGCATGCACCCTACATTATTATGAAAATAGCCATAACTTTAATAATCTGCGGTAGTTGCCAATTCTTAAGCAGCTGCTATGTTAAAAACTTGTAGTTGCTACATGACTTATGAATATCGACAAATGCTTTGACCAAATCATTAGGTATCCAGAATCGGATTTGTCTAGTTACAGATTTTGTGCAAGTTGAGTTGTAAAATATATATAGCGAGTGTAATATTGAAGGTATAAATTGGCCTGCTTATAATTTAATAATAGATATAATAATAAGAAAATGTTTGGATTCAGTGAAACGAGTGAATAATGTAGTTAAATTCGGATCTGCGTTGGGAGGCGTAACAGGCTTCTCGAACTCCTGTCTCACCGTGACAGTTTTCTCCTATACTAGAGATTCACGAAAGTTGACTTAGAACATTCAGATCACAATCTCTGTCTTTGTTATTTTTATAGTTTTAGAAAATGAGAATGATACTTTCAAATTACTCCAAGTAAAATTTCATAAACTCCGACTGTTTACCGCGACTAATCCACAAATAAGTTTACACCCAAGAGTTACATTGTGTAGTAAGTGTTCATTTATAAAATATTTTTGTAATATAAAGTGTCAATTATGTAAAGTGTATCATCAACACTTTTGAGGTTGAGGATGGCAGTTTATAGGGCATCTGAGCCATGATGCTACACGTCCAGGCCGCTGCTTGGAGAAAAACAAATAAAACATCATAACCTCACATTAGTTCCTTCCCCTTAAGTAGCTACTACTGATTCAGTTAATTACAATTTAGTGAAAATATGAAAGTTTTGTATGGTGGTAGTTAGTTGTTGAAGTAACATGATAAAAGATACTGTTAGTTTTTTAGAGCTTCTTTACTGTTTACGGTACAGCTTAAAACTAATTTCAACAAGAGAATACAACGGGCCCTAAGAAATTTTCTCCTTTCTCACATTGATTTGTTCTAGTACCATGCTCAAAAATGGATTATTCTTCGTACTACTATATGCCATCACTTAAAAATACCAAAAGTTATAGATTTTTTAAAATTACTAATCATAACTTTTAATAAGAACATTAAATAAATAAAAATAAAAGTTGATTTTACAGCCAATTTGCAAACATTATCAGCTTCACGCTTTACCAAAGACAATTTGTGTTAAATTTCTATAATCACAGTTGGGCAGCCACATTATAACTCTATCAGTATTTGTCATTTCTTTATAGATCACTCGATGGTTCCCTATCTACTTAAAAAATAAATTATGTATACTTAAACTAATATCACACATTTAAAATATATTAAAGATGTCCACTGCAAGTTCATATGTCGGCACCACTTGAAAAGTACCCAAGTATAAAAATAAAGATAGGTGGGAAATAATATTAGCAATGAAATTTCTTTTCTATTTAAAATAGTTAGTAATGATTTTTCCACATTTTTCAAAAGTGTAATGTGAAAGTCTTTATAGAGATTTTTTTGTACACAATTTAGGCCTCTTTGGTGGTACAGCAAATGGGAAAGTAGAGAATAGTTGCCAATTTTTAGATATTCTTCTGTCCTGATATTCTGTTCTCATGATCATGTGTTAGAAAAATATTCAAATTATTTTTTGCATCTTCAATACAATTCAAAAGTGTGACACATAGCTTATATTGCTAATTTAAATATATAATAATAAATTATATATCATAGGAACACAAAGTTGGGTTTAAATATAATTGCTAGAGAATATAAAATTTCCACAATCGCATTTAAAATGAAATGCAAGAATTTAAAATGATCTATCTACACTATAGTATTTCCGTTACCTGTCACGTTAATAAAAGAGGCGATGCTAAACAGTACATTCAGATAGTTGCTTCTTTTTTGACATTGTCATTTAAAGATGATAAAATGTACAAAAATTCCTGTGTTTAATTGAAACATTCAAAAACATATTCCTTTTGGAAATCCGTATTGTAAAAGAGTTTGTAAACATATTCACATCAACATTTTATATTGAGAAGAACTAAGATATTCAAGTACATGCCAAAGCACATGTATCTTTTTGATATATCTGACAACAGCACATATAATTTTTTATTTAAATCATAGAAATAATGCTCAAGATCAAGCATTCTCTCTTTTTATCATGTGGTGTGTTTACAATAGGCATTTGAGAGGAAAATACCAACTTTATGGTGCTTCTCTTACTGGTAAGTAGACTCCTACCATCAGGCCCATTAGAATCTCAGAATCGTGCTCTCTCCTTGTCTTATTCACACGCCTTCCTCATGGCTGGCCTATCTTACTATGATTGTGAATTATGAAGAATGAAATATGTAGTAAGTGAAATTTTCATATCAACAATATTCACATGTATGTGAAAGATATGTCCACGAAAATATCACCCAATAAAGTTTATGTCATTTGTGAATTAGTATGTATGCAAAGTGATGCCTTGAGTGTTCATTTATTTGGTTTTCTAGGATTATGTACAGAACTTAATTCTACAAATCTGCCATTTAGAGATCAGAAGAATAATTGGGCTGGGTAGTACCAGCCATTTGAGAACTTAAAAACTATAAATTACATGATTGTAAAAATACCTATTCGTATGTGTACAAATGTAAATGCCGTTGAATAGGAATAGAAAAAATGCTTGTCCTTCGATAAATGATTCTGCATTTGTCACATGACAGACAAATATATATCACACATAGGGCATCCGAGACCCAGCTGGAGCCCCGAAAAGTCAACTAATACCAGCCCCCCACAATATATAAAGTAAACAAATTAGACAAATAAATTGCGAGCAAGCATTTTTTGTTTATACCTTTATGTCGTGATTATAAATGAACAGATTAAAGGTTAAAAAAAGACAATTTCATCGATATCTCAATTCCTATTGATAGAACCGTAAAGTAGGTATTATAAAAATTGCAGACTAGAAAATGATTTATAAACCATGTCTATGCATTTCTTTTGTATAGGTAGATATTTGGCAAATAAACCAATGCGAAATTTCGGGGCGATGCATACCGTCGTCCAGCATGCAATACTACGAATGTGATTCATTAAGATTTTAACAAATTCATGGTATTAAATACCAAACGATGTTATACACTACCGAATTGAAGTATAAAAACAATTAGGAAATCAACTGAACTGAAAGTTGTGGATTGAACTGTGGCTATTAAAAAGTTGGATTGCCGTGTTCTGTAGTAGCCTTTGTCACAGCTAGTCTTATCTCAATCTCACAGTATATGTACACAATACCTCAGAAGATTTAAATGTAGATGATAAAATAAATCCCATAAATTTCTTAATGTAAGGTAGGTCTTCTAATTATTGAATTGAATGAAAATGAATTATTTGTAATGAGCCAGACGGACATAAATAAAGAGGCTTAAATTTTTACACTTAAATGGTCTGGATACATGGATTAAGCCTATAACCATGTTAAAAAATAACGCACCTGCTTGCACTGTATTTCGAAGCTGATGTGGAAATATGTTCATTGGTAATACATAATTATACGGTAGAACCTTCCTTAGCTGTACAACTTCAAACCTATTATCCATACAAAAGAAATAAGTAGAACCTTTTCCATAGAGAATTTTCTAATCTACATTTTTTATAATAATTATTTTTACTGTGTGACCAATAAGAACTAAGATAACCTTGAAAATGGTATTTTTCCGACTTCACAAAACTTTTGAAGCTCAAGCGATATCGATAAGGACTTTTGACACTTTATTTATAACCAAAAAAATAAAGGTGTAAACAAAAAAATTAGTTTGTCAACAATTTTTCCACAGAAAACTTCTAAAATGAATGGAGTATAGTCAGTGTGATGGGTTGATTATCCCCGCATTACCCGTCACCTCGTCAGCCCTGATCACACAATGTTGAGATCCTGACACCGCGTGAATTACATAAAATTCCAGAACGTCTTCCTCTGGAGCTATGTACATAGTCTGAATTTACTAACATTTATGTGCTAATAAATTCGACAATAAAATGTTATATAAAAAAAATCCATAACTATAATGATAGATAATGCTCTATCAACAATTCATGTTATTTCAAACAGCCAGTACTTTTGCATCCCTATAATAGCCCTCACGATATAATTAAGCTTGGGTTAAAAAAATAATTCAAAGAGATCATCGAATATTATAATGATATGTAAAGCCGTTGTCAGATTAATAAAAATACATAACGTATAATATTATCAAAATGAATTTCTGCTAAAGGCACTTTCATGCAAATCCCACAATACGACAAACATATTTCTTTCAATTCTGTTTTATAATTGAGAAACCTATCAAGTGGCATTTTCGTAAATTTTCACATCGCCCAAGTCTACCAAAACAATGTCTTTAAGTATATAATGCAAATAATAAATTAATTTTTGGCTATATCTTATCACATTTGAGAAATACTCCAGTAAAGTATTTCTCGTTTGATAACTACCTAACAAATTTCACTAACTGAAATTCCTTGGGCATTTTTGGAGGGCCTTGTTTATCTGACAGATAACGAAAATTATCAGCAGTGTAGATGAATTACAAGGGAATCTTACTAAATAATCCATGATTCATATGACGCTGTCCAGAATGTTACGGCTGTCCAAGTAGGGAATTGACTAACTAATTTTTTAAAATCTTCTGACGCTTTACCAGGGCCAAAGAGGTAATGTGAGGTGACTGCAAAATCCATTATAGGTCCGGAATGATTAGGTGGAATCTAAAAATTAATATAAACAGTATTGTGATGCAAACAATATTCATGGAATGTACATAAATCAACGTACTTAAATGTTTAAGTTGAAATATCACAGAACATATCGAATATTTATGAATGTAGTTAGTGCAAGGTTGTAATGAGATTATTTCTTGGGTAGTATGATATCGTTTGTTCAAATATATGCTTCTAGAAAGTAGAATATTAACTGAATGTAACACTTCAGTCACAGGCTCCTCATAAATCCTTATTTTCATAAGGAATAAGCAGACTGCAGCCAACAGCTACTTCCTAGGCTTTGTGCCCATGCCAAGTGCTGAATTACAAATTGCAAGCCTGAGACACTAATTGTAATAATTTCATATGACCAATAGAATGCTTAAAGCCTCAACTGCAACAAACACCAGTCGAAGGACTTATTTTTTTTAAAGGAGCTCTCATGCCAGCTGTACCACACCGCTTGCAGACTGTAGTTTCCAGCTGTTCACTCTCGTCAGTGCAAGGTAGGTCTGTAGTAATTGTTACAAGGGCCCCCGATGGTACATCACGAAATCTTTAAGTTTTTGAAATGTAACACCGTCCATAGATGCCATCTAGCAGTCCAGTGTTTATTGCAACCGAAATAATAACCTGACTGGTCTGACTGAAATAACCAAACTGCAACCAACACATAAGCCAGGGCTTATGTATTCAAGGCAAGCACTTTTGAAAGACGGGGCATAAACAAAATGTACTACTAAAAATGGCAACCACTATTCCTTGAAATTCAATATAGGAGCAGATAATCCAGATGAATAAAACAGTCTAGTGGCTGCCAGTGGATGTATTTGGTGTGGAGATGGGTTAATTCCCACCCATCGTTTCCATGGCTTGCTTTCCACTTTAATTGCTTACAATTTCAAGAGAACACCGAAAATCACACAAGCAAAATGGCAGACACTTTCTGCTGATTTTATCCGGCTCGAAAGACCATGCAATAGATAAATAATTATAATCCCACTGCCTCCATAATCTGTTGCCAGATTTTCGTTTTATTCACCTAGAATAGCAGTAGAATATCTAAAGATATTATTATCTAAAGAAGAAAATCACATGTAAAATGGCAGACATCTTTAAACTAGACAAAAATAACCATTTTCAGAATTACAAAAGTTAATTTTTAATTACAAGCTTACAAGCAGAGTCAACATATATTTTAGCACAAATTTATCTGAAAATAATGTCCCCACTGCAATGTGGTGAAATTAACTTGGGGGAAAGGTTGAATGCCAGACTAGGGTAAATTGGGAACAAATACATCTATCTACAAAAGTGTAGTATTCAAAGCTTATCTAGGTAATTTGTACTTAGAAACAAAAAAATTGTCAGCATCTCGGATGACATCTTATTGACGTGCTCCTATTTGCCAAATTTACAATATTTAGAGAGTTAGTGACCTTTACCACCAAAAAACTTGTGTTTAACTAAAACTATGCCAGCCGTTAATTCAAAGAATTATAAGCATTAAATTATTAGAACAAATTATTGAGGCATGGATTGCTGTACATTTTTTATGTATTATCGGTAGAGCTTTCCAACATTTTAAAATTTAAAATTGGTCTATAAATGGACCTGGAACAATAATTTGAAGATTTGAAGTTTCAGATGATCTCTGCAATCTTTCCACCAGGATTTCTGCTTATTGTCGGCATGGTGGTATAGACTTTAATTACGAAAACACTTTATGTCACTCAACCAAGAGATCCCATAATTAACTGTCACCAAATTAACAGGGTAAAGTCTGCGGTTTTTCAACGTAATGTTTGTCATTATTATTGTTATTATACTTCACAATAAGATACCTTAAAATCCATAGAAAACACAAATGGGACGGGATTCAAACCATAAGCATAGTAAATAAAATATGTATCTCTTCCATTCCAGAGAGGTCCTTCCAGCAACTTGTCCGTTTTCAAACTCCAGCTTTCTAGTTTAACTCCAATAACAGGAGATATCATAACTCCTATATGTGTTGGGCCTAAAAATGTTAAAAATATTCTTGAAAAGTATATAAGTGAAGAACGACCGATATCAATAAGAAATAATTATAAAATGTGCTTACCTTCTACTTGTATCGTGATCCTTTCTCCTCCGTTTATATTCTTCCTAGAAAGTACTTGCATTTTTACTGGTACAAGAAGGTTGGGAGCTGGTCCAGGCAGCCAGTGAGTCTTCCATATCATCGTGAGTGCTGGCACAAGATATGGTAAGCCACAATATAGGTGATCTGTGCAGTCTTCGGTGACTAGCTCTGCTTTAGTCATTTCAGGAACATGGCGGTCGACAGTGTGTGGACTATTGATGTCCATATTGGCAAACCAATAGCCTGTCGATTCTTTTACTATGGCTCCGCTGATGTCATGGAAGGTACGTTTGGTATGCTACATAAATCAAAGCAAAAACTTCTAGAAAAGGAAATTTTGGTAAAACTTAGTGGCAAAAATTTAAATTTATAATAAAGTGTAATTTTTTCAGAGTTAAATTTTAATTTTACTCTATCAAAATTTATGTATAACAATTTTACTTTATACTCTATAAAATCTTAAATTATTTTAAGGAAAATGATTTGAATGTGTCTTACCGCAGTCATGAATCGCTGGGGTGCCAAAGAATTTGACTCGCCAGAATAGGGGAATCCCAAAGGAGTCAGAATAAGTATAGCTAACGACAGCAGAAACAGTCCTGTCAAAAGACTAAATATTCTCTCCACTTTACGTACCAACAGTATTAACGGAACCACAAAACTAAATAACATACTGAACATAGAACTAACCATTAAAGCTATAAGTAATTCAGCGTGACTGCCGGCACCAGCCCTGCCCATTATGGGTATGAATAAATATAAAGCTCCTATTATCAAATAGAAACATTGCACAAATGGTAATCCCATCATGGATATGTGAAACAGCAGCCATTTGGAATCTGGAAATAAACAAATGAACTTTATTAATACTCTGTTTGTTGCCATATGTGATGTTGATATTAGATGGCAGATAATACAAAATGGGCATTGTTGAATTTTCTTTTCATTTTCATATAGTGTGTAGACACTATTGTAAACTTTCTAATTTTTGATATATCGAGAAAACTCGCTCTTAAAAAGTTTCGCTCGTCTTAAGAAGTCATAAACAGTTGTCGATGAAAATTTTATTCAACAAGTTTTTTCAATTACGAAGAAAGCATAAATACGGAGTTTAGTTGTAAAATAAGGAAAAACCTCTTTTCAAAAAAAAAAAAACATTCCATCCAACTAAGTTCAACACTATTCTACATGTAGACCTCCCACTAGTACACATCTTTCTGTATACAAAGAATTCAGAAAAAGAATAAAAAATTATAAAGATCTAAAAAAAGATAGGAACTGAACTAGGAATATTTCAAGGAAAAAATGGGCGTACATACGTACTTACAAATAATTTTGATAAAGCAAATTACCTCTCCATTTTCCAAAAAGCTGAGACTTTAATATATTTCCTAATGAAGCAAAAAACACCCATATGAGAGCGATAAAACCAGATCGCACTCTAATTATCACACCTAATAATAGTACCACCGTCCAAATTGTTTGATATGCATCATAGTATAATTGAAACAGTGTCCATGGTGTTAATTCAAGATCCTGTAAAAAAACATACAGTTAGTAAGTTTTTATAGAATAACGATTGAGACAGATAAAAATACCTTATTATAATATTTGGCATGTATTAATATTGAGGCCATAGAAACCAACAGAGTAGGTATCACATACAAGAAAAATACCCATAACGGACGAGCATACCAGCTCATAGTGCGTCCCAAGCCATTCAAGAAGGCTGCTATTAGTAGCGTTGATATGACTGATAACAGCCAAGAAGCAAACACAATCAGCATGCACCCTATAAGTTTCCTAAAATATTGTCTGTTCTTTACGCCTACAAAAATACAATTCTGTTATATCGGTGGAGAGATGATTAAAAAAGAAACGCATATATTGTTCAAAATTTATATATTTATTATTCAGCATCTCGCAAAAAATCTGCACCATATGGGAAACTCTCTTGTTATTGACTTTCTGGAAAATTTTATTTTTGATAAAGATGTGGTTAGTGTTTGGCCTGAAACGAAGAAGTGGTTACACAAATTTGTGTTTGTTCCAGTACGCTATACTTAGGGCAGAAAATTGAATTTGTTCGCAAGAATAAACTTTTTATTTTTGAAGATATCCAAAAATGTAATTTTAAAAAGTTCCTTATACAAAGTTACATTCAAACGTCAAATTTCTATTCTGAAAATAAAAAAATTTCACGCATATCTCCCAAACTATTTTTAAAAATATATTCCTGTTATTAATTCTCTCAATTTAATAGTTTCAACCTAAGTAGGTAATGAGTTAAAATCCACTTTGAGGAATTTTTAGCATTACCTAGTTTTGTGATCAAATATTTCAGGAAAAAATATTGCATTTCATGGTGTAAAAAGTAATAATTTAATAATCTTATTAAATGAAGATAAGTGCGTATCGAATTGTTCTGTAGATATTTGTACAACCTGGCTACCAATGTTAAAAGAAGAACTTAACAAACTCAACATTATCTAAAAGAAAATATCATCAGTTCTATGTTCTGTGTAAGTAGTAAGTATCTATGGAAATAACATAAACAGAATCTTAAAGCTGTATTTGACATACACAGCAAAATAAGAGTTCTTCCAAAAAATAGCTTTGAAAATGGAAAGAGATTACTTTCCGAAACGTCAGCAAAATACATTATTTCTGTGTTTATTCCGATTTATATTATTTGCAAAACATAACCTCTGACTTTTCCTTTGGCGTAAACGTCACGGGCGCAGAGGCTTTTTTCCAATAATTCTATTATTTTGTAGATTCGGTGATTTGTTTTGAAGAGGATAATAGTACATGTGGTAGAAAACCCAAATAATATGAAAGAATATTCGTAGAATGCCACAAATAACTTTCAGACAATATGTGTAAAGTTGTTCTCGTTTTTTTAACGTTTACTTTTTCGAAGATTTTTAGTAAAAATAGCTTAAAGAGTTTCATTCGATAGGGTACAAGGGAATGTCAGTTTTACATCCAAAAGTGTTTTTATTAGGTAGTTTATGTTTGAAAATGTCTAAGTACATTATCCAATAATTAATAAATACTAATTGAAATTTAAGTTATTTGAATCATAACGAGGAACCGCTCCGAATTTTGACGAGTTTACCCGACCCGTGCGTGTGATGTACGATCCCTTATTTATTTCATTTTAGGTGTCTATATTCATATTTACTAGGTCTTGAGCAAGTGTGAACTTTCTGATTTTTATAGGTGTTACAACGAATATATATACATTGAATAAAACAGCAATTATTAGTTAGAAGTGTTACCACAGATTAGTGTTACTTTATTACGACATTCACGGCCCCGTCAAAAGTTAATAAATGATGTCGCTGTTTCAAATTCAATTTTATGCCAAATTCAAGATATATTTCAATGAAATTAATAATCAAAATAGTTCTTTTAATACAAATTGGATATAATTTTATTCATATTAAAATTTGTGCGTGTTTTTACTCAGATAACGTTAAAAACAAGCAAAATTTTTTTCCAAAAATCACTACAGGCCACAGACATTTTAATATGCTTCCCAAAAATTACAAATTCTACAAAAATATCAAAATATTGTGACAATACTAAATTTAAAAATTATTTAAGGAATTGTTAAATTGACATAAAAACGAAGGGGTATAAACCTACATACTTACTCTTGAAATGCTCACTTAAAATACACATATTTCATCATGATTTTCAAGTAGTTTTTGGAAACAAAAGAATGCTTTGACTGATTTATATTCATTGTTGCCAACAGCTGACGTCATATCAAGGTTAAACTGCGAAACCATAGGTGCCAAAATTGATTTGAGGTTATTTAATTATCCCAAGTGAAATTAATTATTAGTGTCTCCTTCCATTATAAGTTTGGCAATTTGTACAACTGACTAAGCAAATATTTTAATTTTGTTTTTTAACCGACGTGTTTCTTGCGCATGTTATTTATTTTGGAACTGGTAAGTTAATTTTAGTGATTGTTAAATTTGTGATGACTTTGTCTTTACTCTGTATTTTAAACCCGGGCACTATATTTAAGAAAAAGATCGGAAATTTTGTCTGACTATTTAATATTTGTTGTATAGCCGCATTCCGAGCTTCAGTGCACATAAAAAAACGAAATGAAAACTTTACGAGCTCATTATTAACGCCGTTGAACCATTCGGTATGTTGTCATCAAACAAGCTGACGTATTAAAAATCTATAAAGGTAAGTGACTCGGTATTTTAATGAGGTCGTAAAGTTTTTGCTGCCTTTTTTTATCGGCCCAGTAAAATTGCAGATAACTCTATTTTCACACACTTACTAATAAAACTTTTGAACAAAAATACGTCAAAACTGCCAAAAGGATCTGTGATCTTTTTTTCATATTCTACTTTAAACATAATTGAAAAATTTTGAGTTTATAAGGATATATAAGTATCAAGCTTTACATATGTATTTAGAAGTAGTACCTAGCTACAATTGAATTGGTTATTTTTAGCAACAACTTTCCAGGGGAAATTTTATTGATGATTCTTATGCATTTTGAATTCCTGATTATAAAAAAAATGTTTACTCCAAAAAGCGGGTGGAGCTTTAAAAGTTATATGCAATGTTAAAAAAAAAAATTACAGAACACTGAATTGTGATAGAGGAAGTGATTTCACTAAAGTTGTTGAAAATAAAGCGCATCTATAAATAAATTGAATGCACCTAATGCAGACGATGTAAATCAAATATAGTCTAGTATACTTTAACTTGGCGTGTGTACGATTCCATTTTCTCCCATATTGTACACAAAGTTAAAGCAATAGTCCAGAAACATTGTCTACTTGGACAATATTTCTGGATCTTTGTGTACAAGAGAAAATGAAATCTTATGGAAATATTAACTCATACATACACACGCCAAGTTAAAGTATACTAGACTATACAACGGTGAAAAATATCCTTTGCCAAGTATCAAGGAGGCAGTATGTGGATCAATTTTTCTTTTTTTAAATCGTAGGTTCTATAAACATATTTCAAGGTCATATACGATTAAGAAATACATTGTTTTCAAAAAAGTTCTAACTTTTACTAAAAATAAAAAAATTTCACCAAGTCAATAACAACAAAGTGTCCCATATTTTGCAGACTTTTTAGCAGACACTGTATATTCTTTTATAAAAATCTCTATCAAATTCATGAATTTTAAATAGAAAAACTTAAAGCCAGCTGAACTTTTTGATTAATTTTGAAATTCAATATAAGATAATGAGCTAGCCAACTACTGCACCATCATTAAAAGAAGAGTTAGTCATTAACATACTTACTGCCATCAACTTCAGCATCCTTAACATTACCATAAATAGAATACAATGAAAATATCACAGATAATAAGTTAATAATATCAGCAACTAACATAGGCCAGCGTATCACAAACGCCCCCAAGAAATCGAAGAATACTAGATTTCCTGCCCTGTACTGCTCCACATTTGACAACTGATGTCCTTGCGCCATTCCTTTAGCAAGAGCAAGTATGTTGTCGCCGGTTCTTTGCAATGTACCAAGTGGAATTTGTTCAATCGTGTCGAACTTCGTGTGGTACACGTACCCATTGGCCGACCAAGCAAAATCCAATCCTGAAAACCAGTACTACTGTTTATTTAGTTAACATGTTAAGTTAAATCCCTACAAATCATTACTAAACCCTTCGCAAAATATTTCTTTGTCAGGCACTTTTCTAAAATCATAAACATTACTCAGCGAAAAAAATTTCATACCATTGAGACTCTGAACAACTTTCAAAATGTCTGTCCGTCAGCCCGTCTGTCACGTTTTTGTAAACATTATAATTGAAAACGCAAGACTGTACTGAAATTAGGACAGTAAGTTAATGTTAACTAAAGGAAAAATTTACTGTCTGAAAAAAAATCGATCAGAAAATATTTAAAATCATTTTTTAACAATATGTAAGAAATGTACATCATATAACAGCTTTTATATCTATCAGAGAAGGAGCACCAATCTTTACCAAAAATATTTTCTCAAAATTCCGCTGCTAATTTACCTGACACATTCCCAAAATCTCTGAAAATCCGGTAGTCTGTATCTCCGGGTATCACGCCACTTTGAAAAATTTCTTGAGCTAAAGACGACGCATAAGGATAAGGCACTTCTTCTGAATATGTTTCCAGAATCCATGGATGATTTGGACCTGCCTGAAACAACACCTCCCGCCCACCAGCTCCACATGCTTCCAAATTTATAAAGGCCCTAACCTACAAAATAAGACATACTGTAGGATCAGATGTTTAGGAAAATGTGGATGCGATTTCATAATCAACGGATTACAAAAGACACACGATAATATTGATTTTCAGTACTTCATCCTTGGACATATATCCTGTTCAGCATTCTGAAGAGAAAATGTCTCAATTAGTGTTCTTTTATAAATAATGTTTGTTAAGTCATCAGAAGGAATATATACAATACAAAAGCAATATCATAAAACTAGCAATTTTTTACCTCTTTAGCCCATTTATGTTGTGTTATAAAGCCATGGGATCCTGGCATAAAATTTTCTTCACCCCCATTGAACAAAAATATAATATTGTGCCGTAAAATTTTTTCAGACTTTGATATGACTCTTAATATTTCTAGCATTACAGCACAACTAGCACCATCATCACTGGCTCCTGAAAGACATCAAATTATTTTGTAGACGGCTCAAATTTAAAAATAAAGCTTATAGGTTCGCACTACAAAGCAAGATTAGCCCGCTGCAAGCAATACACTGTACATGAACTAAATCTGTTTTACACTGTCAACTTTGGCTGTTATTAATCGATATCTTGCATGAGATGTGATGGAAAATTTTGAGAATTTAATAGCTGAAGCCGCGGGAGAGATTGTGTGCAACCTAGCCGTATACCAAACACTAGGTAAATATTTGTAAATATCCGCGAAACGTTGTCTTTGTTTCAGTTTGCCTTAAACAGAAAGTACTTATTCAGTATAACATCAGATTTGAAAATATATAAATAAAATCGCAATGGTATAGTCAACTTCAAATTAAAGATATAGACTTACATCTTCGGTTTGTTAATAGTCACTTAATTTGTGCTCGACTTCAGTTCGAGAAGTACGGAGCTATCTATCAAAACCTGAAGATGACAGGTATGATCCTGTCGAAACGTGCTCCTTCGGGAACATATCAACTAGGTGGAAAATACAGTTCATACATATACAGGGTGTCCTAATATTGCGTCAAAATCCAATATCGTCCTTATTAGAAGACTTTGGAAAATTGTTTTTTTATGGAAATGGTCTAATGTCAAAAGGCGCACATTTTAAAAATATTTTGAAATATACAGACTCGCTTCAGAAGAAGACCATGACTAGATGGTCGAAACGTCAAGTATTTAAAACGATCGACGCAGAAGAGAACCCAGAAACCTAAATATGGATCATTTTTACTTTTTCATTAAAAACCGTTAAATTATAATACTTTTCATTTTAAACTGATCTAGTAGCCATGATTTTGACAAAAAGTGAGAATAATTGAAAGTTATGTTATTGATGCTTAATTATTAACTATTGCGATAAAGTATTTACACTTATTTCAAGTTAGAAATTAATTTAAAATTCGTACTTTCCATTAATGAATTTTTCGAGAGAAGAAATGGTTGATATGGTTTATGTTCTGGGTGCGAGTGATAAAAATTGTTTGCTATCAACTCGAATTTATAAGGAGCGATATCCGGAAAGAAGACAGCTTTCTAAAAAATCATTTAAGAGGTTGATGGAACGTTTTGACAGTACTGGAAAGTAGATATCAGAAAAAGGAACAAACAAAAAGTGTAGTAAATGAAACAAACGAAAAAGTCATACTTTTGAACGTGATTGAATATCCTCATCGCAGTATAAGAGAATTCGCAAGAGAAAACGATATAAGCCGACCTTTAGTCCATCGAATTCTACAAAAAAACAAATTTCATCCCTACTATTGATAGAGATTATGAAAACCGAATGTAGCGTACTTTCCCACAATTAAACACGGAAATGCCATAATCGTAAAACTAACAAAGGTTATACCTTTAAGGTAAAAATGCTGACAGGCTGGAGGCAGTAATGGCCAACTACAATAGCCAACCGTAATTTGGAAATTACGCTCATTTACCCATCCCTCGAGAGGTATACGAGAGACCGCCGAAATGCAGACAAAAGAGGTCAGTCATATTTCTTTCTGTTCTCCAACAATTCACTTCGTATATTTAAACTTAAGATTCGTAACCACTTTTTGTTAAAGTTTTGTTTAATAAATAACTCCTTCTGAAGAACATTTAATTAGTTGTACCCACACAACACCGAATACAATTTTGTCAATAGGCAAAACAAAAAAATAGGACAACAAATAAATTTGTTTGACTTTGTTTTGTTCGCCGATGAAGTAAGACAGCTTGGAAGAATTACTGGAGGATGTCCCCAGGGATGTTAGGGAGAGAATGTGGTACCTCCATGATGGAGGAGTGCACCACACTGCAGCTATTTACGAATATTTAAACGACGCTTTTCCAAATGGTTGAATAGGAAGAGGAGGACCCCATAGTTGGCCTACCAGAAGTGCTGATTTGACCAAAATAGACTTCTTCTTGTGGGGCCATGTTAAGAAGCAAGTGTACAAAGCTCCTATAACTACAAAGGAAAATATGGAAGAAAGAATAAGGGACGTTTTTCAGAAAATTGTAGATATTTTAAGAAATGTCGGAAGACCATTCGAAAATCGTCTACAGAAATTCATATACGTACTGGAAGGCCACTTTGAACAGTTCCTTAAACACTAGGTACTATTTATTTCATTAAATTAACGTTATTAAGAAAAGTTGATCCTAATTGAAAATTACGGTCAGATATCCAATATTATCCATCTACCATGAAAAACGATTTTTAATAATTTTTGGCTATAAATTATACATAATTTAATTTTGCAAATCATAAAACATTTATTGTATTGAAAAACATGATAAACTTTCGGTTCATCCTAGATTAAATGTCAACGTAGAGACAAATTACTACTATACAGAATTTGCCAGTGCATCCTAGATTAAATGTTGATCTGTAGACATAAATTATCAATGCTAATTACAGAGAAGAGTGTGTAAAAATAACAAAATCTCTTTTTTCATGGTAGATGGATAATATTGGATATCTGACCGTAATTTTCAATTAGGATCAACTTTTCTTAATAACGCTTGTCGATATTGTAATTAAAAAAGGTACTTTACTCTTGAGCAAAATTTACATTTTTCGACATACCTCGTATACGAATGCAAAAAATTTATATCTGATTATTTCATTTTGGGTTCTGGGCCATGCAGAACTTTTTTTCATAAAACCAATAATAAAAAAGTTTCCCATATGGTGCCGACTTAGTTGGACACACTGTATATTTGAGCCCAACAAGGTAAACAGATTTCTGTACATACATTTCTTCTCCAATCCGAGTAGCAATTTTATATTATATTAAAGGTAAGAGAAGTGCTACACAACAAATTTTATAAAGCTTTTTATTAATTGTCTTATTTAGATTACCATCCTGGCGGAGTTTAGCATCAGTTATTCCATCACTCAAGCAGACACATACACTTAGACAATTACACAATGACCATTCTCTACGACATTGCCATTTTCCTATAGCTGACACTCGAACTCAGGAGTGGCACAGCGACCAGCTGTACTGTTTCTCACACACAACCCCGTCTATCCACTCCTACCAACTCGGCTACACATTAAAAACGCCATTAAACATCCATACTTTAGCCAGGATTCGAACCTGGGACTTCGTGATGGCAAACCGAACCAATTTAAAAAAAAAAAAAACGAAAAAAAAACCGAATGCGTAAACATTGACTGTAGTATTTTAGTAGTATGTTAATAACCTACAAAATGACAACACAATAATTATAAAATGTAATTTTATATAGAGAGTGTTTGTCATAACACAACATGTTACTAATGTGTAGGGGCCATAACTAATTCCCCAAATTATGAAGCTATATTTATCAGTGCTCATATATTGTGAATGGGACACCCTGTATAATTCAGTTAAATTCATTTATTAATCTTATCATTTCAGTTTGCTTTTTACTAAGTAAACATAATTACACTTTATATAAAACGAAATACAGTTTAAATTAACATTAATACAAACTCTAAATATTAATACAATAAAATTTGTCAGTTATTTATTTGACATCAGCTTGTATTTACGTACCTAGCGATAAGTAAAGTAAATAAAAGTATTTTCTTACCCGGGCTGTCTACTACAGAATCGAAGTGGCAATTTATTAGCAAACTATGGGAAGAGTTAATTTTAGAACCCACTTTCACTATAACATTCTGAACGTCTTGGTATACGTTCGTCATGTGATCCAAGAATTCTAAGCTAAAAGCCCCTGAAGCCTTCTGAATATCTATTTCGATTATATGATTTCTGTTCGCATCTTTCATAATGGTCTCGATTTCTTCTTTCAAGACGTTCACCGCCAAAACCTCATTTTGATAACTACCTGCCGTTCTAGGCCCTATTTTCGTTAGGTTTTTTAAAATATTATAAGCTCTTTCTGCTATAAATCTATCAGGGTATTTCTTTTCATCTTCTAGTTTAAAGCCTGCAGGCAACTGTTTTTCTATGATTATAACTAATGAGAAAACAATCAGCATGAGTCCGAATACTCCGATGAAATAGATGGAGGGCATAGGCCGGTGGAATTTTGATTTTTCATATTTGTTGTCAATGTAGTCTCCAGGAATCGTCTTGTAGAATCGGTTTCGTAAAAGGGTGTTCTGCAAATAAATGAAGGTTTATCAGTATCTTTGAAGGGATAATAGTATGTGTAACAAGTGTGGAGCTAGGTTTTACTGCACGTGTGTGAAATTGTGAAAAAACACATGATGATATTTTTTTCTACAAAAAAGCAAAAAAGTTACAACAGCTACCTCGTTACTGCACTAATTTGCGTGCGGTAACTATCACTTTACCGCAAGCGTGCGGTAAAGTGGAACATGTCGAGTATATGTCAAAATTTGACCTTTCGTTGACACTCAATTAAAAGGATTCTAGTTTTAGAAAACTTTTAATTTAAGCTTTTTGCAATTTCACACGTATGCGGTAAAAACGTAGATATCACACGTCACCCAATTACTATTTTTCTATAATCATTGAAACTGTTCAAAACTTAACCATAAGAATTGATAGGTATGTCTTACGGCAATTCTATTGTCAGTATATAATTTTGTTTTTTTATCAATATTCTTAAGAATATTCAATAAAAGTAAATAAACAAGCACATAATTCTTTTCTATTATTTTAAAAAACTTAAATAGGATTAAAAGTTTTATAAAACCAGATTCCTTGAAGTGAGATGTCAACAAAATGTCAAATTTTGAGAAATGATTAACTTTTGACATATACTGATAGATTTCACTTTATCGCACACGTACACTAAAGTGGTAGTTACCGCACGCAAATTAATGTAGTAACCAACTACTTACCGCACGATTGTACAAAATTTGAATGAAAGTTTGTTAAAGGCAGGGGAATTGAAATAGAAATGCATTTCGGCTCGATTTCGGTTTTCAGAGGAACTACAATTTAGTTTTTGGTTATGGCTCGGTAAATTTATAAATCATCATCTTTACTTCAATACCTATTATTAATGGAGAAGATCTGGAAGGAAACCAGACTCGAATAAGGAAACGTCCGTTTTTTTGCCAATAAATAAAATTGGGTCCTCCCAACATTCCGACACATTTGTGATGAGGAAGTCAAAGGGGGGAAGGGGGAAATGACATGTTAAATGTATGGGAAAATGGTTTTTCGAAGATAACTCGGCGGCCTTTGATCTGACGAAAAAAATCTTCAGACCAAAAATGAAGAGCTCACGAAAATAAGCAAATTTTGTTTCCAACCTCATCGACGTCAGACCATTGATTCGCGAGATATCGCGAATCCAAGGTGCAAAAATTAAAAAATTTAAATTCATTTTTTATCATGAAGGAGTGGAGTTGAGGACCCAATTTTTATTTAATAGAAGGGTATTGGCGGATATTTTGTTGGGCCGGAGGCTGGGGACGGTGCTATAATTAGGAGGAGAGGGAGAGGGGGACAACGAAAATATTTCACATGCTGATAACTCCCCGTGTAATTGACCTATCGCGATCAGACCGACGTACATTTTTGTATTTTTTTTTGCTACAAGATAGCACTTGCATAAAATGATTTTTTTCGCAAACAAACGCGTAGTGAGCGAAATAAAAATTGCACGTTTTTTCAAACAGTTTCTTTGCCGTCCTCTAGCTCCCTTCCTAATCATTTATCGCGTTCTGGCCGGGCGGAAATTAAACGTTAATAAAAAAGCTATCAAGTGGCCAAAAGGATTTTTCCCCCACCGTGCCAAAAAAAATGTTTGGAAAAAAACGTGCAATATTTCGCGCACCAAGCGTTTGTTTGCGAAAAAATCATTTTTAACGCGTGATATCTTGTAGCACATAAAAAAATATAAAAATGTACGTCGGTCTGACCGCGATAGGCCAATTACACGGGGAGTTATCAGCATGTCAAATATTTTCATTTTTCCCCTCTTCGATGTCAACACAACTGATCTGCTTTTTTTGTTACTATTCGTAAAACTGCCTTTTCCATTATTTATCATAAATGAAATAAATGTTACATAGATCATTTAAGCTCTTTTCAAGAGGTCACTGTGCCTAAAGTTTTAGTACACGTTACGCTCGATTTTCTCGGTAGTGCTCAAGTTGTAATGCATTTCATTGAAATAAGTCTAGTTTGATATATTTTGATGCCTAGTAGGCTATGAAATTCACATAGTACTGGTAAGCCGGCATTTTCACATTTTTTTAGACCTAATCAATTCTTGCTGGCAAACAGTAATCTTTTAAGTTCAAGAAACATTAAAAAATATTGTAAAAACCAAGATAAGTCCACCACTTTTAATACTTAGTCTACTATAAAGGACACTTATTTCATTTGTGTTATGTAGGATTAACATATTTTTTTTATTTTAAAAAATAAAATTGCAAATGTTTGCCTATAACAATACACATAATTTCATGCTAACTTGTTTAGTAACAGTTATTAAGAATTACTTAATTGTATTGACTACGTCGTTTTGGTGTCTAAAATTTTTTAAAAATCACTAGTGTACAAAATGTATTTAAGGGACGAAAACTCATGTTGCTAATTTTTCGTATGTCGAAAGATTCCGAAGACTCCCTGAAAGATCGGTTAATCAAAGTGAGCCTCGGTTTATTGTCAATGAAGAAACTGAGGTAAACGTGTTAGCTATTGCAGCGATAGATCCGAAGATTTCACCGAGACAAATTGAGAACCAAACTAGTGCAAATTCAGAGACAACTCGAAGAGTGTTATATAAGTCATAAAAATCTTACCAATATCAATTTAATCAGTATTTGTATGAACGCCATTTCCAAAGAAGTTCTGTTTGTTGTAATTAATTTAGATTTGGATAATCGTTTCCATCATCGAATTTTCTTTTCAGACGTGAGAACTGCCATAAATAAAATTAACGAACAGCAACTACAAAATGTGCTTAAAGCTAAAGTTCGGAAAGTCAGATTATATCGGGAAAACAATGGGCAGTATTTTGAACATAAAGAGTTAAATATTTCCATTTGCTCTCATTAAGGTGTTTATTAGTTATTGTAAAAGAAATTCTGTTTTACAAATCACTTATTGTTTAAACCACGTTAATTTTATTGGTTCTTTGTTACTAGAGATAAAAAATTATATAAAGAAATTAAATATGAAATATTTGCTTACACATTTTCTCAAAAAGTCATGGGTATTAAGCTGTTTATTGAAAAAAACACAAATGAACGACAGATAGGTCCTTTACAATTAACTAAGTATAAAAAATTGTGGTCCTATTTTGGTTTTTACAATATTGTCAGTTATTTTAAATGTTTTCCTTGAACCTTAAAAAAATTACTGATTAAAAGCAGAAATTGAGATCTAAATAAATTGAAAATAACACCGGCTTACCAGTGGTTTTTGAATTTCATAGCCTATTAAGCATCAAATATTTTCGAGTCGTGGCCACCTAGACTTACTTCAATAAAATGCATTTTAACTGTCAATAAAAAAAAAAACAAATGCCACTGCGGTACGTGTTGAAAGGAGAATTTTAAGACGAATAAGATAATAAAATAACAACTTTGGGGCCATCTCCGCTTAAACCGTGAGTTATAAAATGTCTGTTAGATTTTAAAAAAAGTAACATTAATGGTTATGTAACTGGTAAATTTCACATTTTATTTTAGTAAATAAGAAAATTAGAGGCTGTTGCATGTCTCTCGTGTCCCGGTATTTATCCAGCATATGTGAAATTTATTAACCATTTGTCATATTTAGTAAGCATCTCCCATTTTTGTCGGATGATTATTACTTTTATACAGCTTTTTATATTCAGGAGCGCCTCCTCCATCTTTGCGAAAAAAATTTTAGCTCAGCTCTAGTTCAACATTAGGTTCATGTTAACAAATGACAACATAATAGGGAAAGTATTGTATGTTTTCAAAACTTCGTTTTACTTCCTCGTCCAGTCGAAGTATAGTTACGCAAAAAATACATTATTTTTTTTGCTTGCTGAAATAGGCTTAAAATGACATGAAACGTCGAGATTTTAAATTTGAACGAAAAAAAATTTTCTGTGTGTCTGTCGGTCGGCCTGAAACTTTTTTTTGTGCGCGCGCGTTTACTCTGGAACCGTTTATAATATTGACTTAAAATTTGGTACACTTATGTATTTATTATAACGAGATCTGGAACTAGATTATATTTTGATCTAATTCCGACGAAGGATTCGGGGGTAAATGGGGTAAATAAGGGCAAATAGGCAAAGCAAGCAGGTAAGAGTCCATAAAATTACAATTTAGGGCATGTACGAAAAGTCAAGGTCTGAACATTTTTTTTTGCATTAGCCACCCCCCCACTATCACTGCACACTATTATGAAAGGGAGTAAAAAAATTAAAATGTGATTTAGAGTGTATACAAGAACGAAACGTCCTTTTTTGACGTTAGCTACCCCCTTTACCACACCCACCGTATTATTAAAGGGAGTAAAAAAATTAAATTGGGTAGTGTGTGTACGAGAACCAAGGGCATTTTAACATTAGCCGCCCCCTCTGCCACCCTCACCCTATCATTGGGATTTAGTGTGTCTAAGACTTTAATACAAAATCTGGACGTGGAAGCAGTGATTCCTTCGGCAGCTGTTTTTAGTCTACTATCAGAAGTTGTGAAGAGACGCTCTAAAGAAAACTTAGTATGTGACATTACGACACAATAACTTTATTATTTATTGGTAAAATGGAATTTAACTTTTCTAATTTTGTCTTTATGTGAATTTTTATTAGGTACTTACTACAACTATAAAAAACGACAAGCAGTAATAAACAAGATATAGTGTGATATTTTCAACGTTTTCTTTAATTGTAGAGCTTGTTGAACTGCATTTTTGAAGCAAAACGCTCCAGATTCCTACAAAATCCAAGGCCTACGACGTTAGGATTTAGGAATAAAATTCTAATAATTCATGTGATTTTTTTGAAGAACAAATATATGCGCGCTACTGGATTCACCACCCCTTAAAACGGGCTTCGACTAAATTCTGTCGAAATTTTTTAAGCAATAACGTTTTTGTATTATTTTCTTGTATTCTATTTATTCTAAAAATTGCTTTATTCATGAAAAAGAAATCTAACTATAAGATAGAAAACAGGAATTGTACGTCTTGTTGCGATAATGTGCGTACGACAAGAGAAACTGCGATTGAATTCAATACTAGACACCCAATTAGGCGAGTAAGTCATGTACAACGCGTTAATGAAGTTTTCAATGAGACATGTTGTGTTTCAAAAAACTTGCTTAGAACTAGGCATAATGGACGTCGTAAAATTTTGAGAAATAATGACAATGACCACACATTTTCGAATACTTTAACAACAGCCCCCCGTTAATATTAGAATGGCTAGTTTAAACTGTAACATTCCAGAGAAAGTATTAAAAGATAACTGAAAAAAAAGTCTATTAAATAAAACATAAAATTATACTCGGAGGCAAAATTTAAATTGTTGACAATCTTGAGCATGTGCTACAGTAGAATATTGTGAGAGATTTATACGCCAGTGAAAACTCGCGCCAGAAAGCAGTGTGTTTTTTTTTGAACTCTTAATCCTAAATTAACTCTGTTGTTTGGGCTATTTTTTTTTTTTTTTTAATTTTGGCTTTGGGTCATGAACCATGCAGCCAGTATTTGGGCTATATCTAGTTGAATATATTTTTGATATCGGCAATGAATATCTATACATATGTTGCAACTATTGATTTATACAAATAGTTTCGATCGTGGAGTACACAAATTCAAAAGAAAATCCCGTTTCAAAAGAATAAAATTTTACATTTTCACACACTATTCTAATTTAAATAAAAACTGAATGGAATGTAGCTTCTGTCCAAATCCTTATTGCAAACTTTCGTCAAATAAATCTCTTACTCATATCTCTCGTACATGATAATTTTGATTAATTACCTTTTTTAAATATATTTGTCGTTCAAAACATATTTTATAAGATTCATTGTATTCTGCTGTAATGTCATTTAAAATAACCCAGCAATTGACCTGGTTTCATCAGTAGTTGCGTTGGTGCCATAAATAGATTGGAATTGCTATTTATTAAAATACTGTAATATTCTTCTGTATTATTTAATTCATAATGAATGTGTAATCGAGTGATCTATTTTTATTTTGAAGAATTTAAAATTCATGACTTAACTATATCCACTGAAGTGTCTCTATACGTAATTAAAACACATATTGATAAATATTTTGTTAAGAATTAAGCGAGGAAAAACCAATATTAGCTAGCGGCTTTAACTTAAATATTTATGTTTTGTTTACACTTATAACAAAATATAAATATTTATACTAAATGCATACCTTTGAACTATTACATTTTTATTTTGTTAACACATACTTACTACGTTATATTATATTTATTTAATCTAAGTTTCCTCATTTACAAAACGATTCACATATTTTTTAACATGACAAATTTAATAAATTCGAATCTAACATTTTATGTATTGGTTTATAAGAATTTATTGTTAAGCTACAAAGTTAATTAAACAGCTGTATATGCATAAAAATCCACACCAAAGAGCTGTGAATACACTGAACCTGCGGTACCCAGTGAGAATCGTCAAGCTGATGAGGTCCTACCTACACCGAAGGAAATTCTGAGCTACCAAGGACCAACAGGACTTCCCTGGCACTCTACTCAGACGACGCGGCGATCGTCGCTAGATCTTGCCAGCCAGCGCTAGCCACCCGCTATCTTCAGGAAACCGCATCCCTCCTGGAGGAATGATGTAACAGGTGGAAAGCAGCCATCGACGAAGAAAAGCAAGGAAGGTCAGGAAGGTATCTTCAGGACAAGTCCCCATATACGGGAACGGCATCCAATTGCACGATACCGCCAATTACCTTGGCGTGATCATGGACCGCAGCCTGACATGGAAACAGAACATGGAGGCCATAGTCAAAAAAGCGAAGACAAGGCGCGGTATCCGATGCTGGGGAGACAGAGCCAACTTAACCTGAGAAACAAGCTCACGCTCGTCAGGATGTTGATCAGACCGCTACGTCTCCGTCGCCTGGGGATACCAAGCCACGACCTACCTCAAGAAGATTCTGGCGGTGGAAAACGTCGCACAACGTCGATGTCCCCTGGTTCGTCAGAAACGCCGACCTGGAATACATCCCGGTAACTGAAGACATCCAGGACAGAGTAAAGAAACTCAACGCTCATGCAACCGAGCATGGGAACCCGTTGATCAGAGATGCGACTGACTACGATCCAGCCGACGCTCAGAAGCACAAGTGGCCGAAGTTCCAAATTCTGGACAACGGGTAAGTATAAGCCAATCCGTTTTCCTTCCAGCCAGAACAAGATAACAGACTTGGTAAACCCCCCCTTAACCCTTATCCAGGACGGCAACAGTAGCCCCCGTTCACGACTATAACACTCCCGGGAGCTTACATGCTGTCGAAGAAAGAAGGCAAGAGAGCACAAATAGAAACGACCCAGCCGGCAGGACCCAGCAGCCTTATCCAGGGGAGGTCTGCCGACATCGCCCATACCTCTCACATTTGTACGCGGGGTTGAAGAAAAAGCATGCTCATTCGAAAGAGGCCGGTCTACAGCGATGATATGGGGTAAAGGGCAATTGTCCTGCTCGACCTCGATCATCTGAGACCATCATCACTGCCAAGGATATTGACGCGTGGTGACGGGAATAAAGTTGTCGACTCTCTTTTTGAAGAAATATATATTCCTAAATGTTCAATAATTTAAGGAGTGAATTATTAGCATTATTCCATATAAACAATGTGTAGGCACTTCGCTTCGTATGCTGGATGAAAGCATCTTCTGTGACGTCCTCAGCCCATTTTATAGTTTTTGAATGGTTGAAACTGCCTTCAAAATTGGAACGGTCACACACATTTGAAAAGGTAACAAGCTGATGCGTAAATTCGAATATATCCGTTTGCTGATATCGAGAAAGTATTTCGCTGGATTAACGATCTGCAAGATTTTTAAACAGTCTTCTTCCTCTTTAAATGGATAACATATACTACTACAACCGGTAAATATATAAGCTGTTAGAAACTGACTCGCAGTATACGAGGACGCCTTTGCAGCACGTGTTCTTAATTCTGGAATGATTTTGGTACGAAATATATAGTTATTTGAATGGAATAACCAAAATTTAAAGGAATATGTTGTAGTAAAGTACAATGGGATAACAAAAATATGCGTAAACGTAAATTATAGGCGCAGATCTTTACATTATAAAATATATGAATCACGCCTGACAACTACAGCCGGAATAATCATTAAATTTGGAGTTTCTATTACAATATTGCTCACACAATCCAGATTATATTTTTAAAAGCTGATATTTATCTAGATGTTACATTTTTCCCTATATTATCTGAGCACTCTTGCATTTCTTATTTTTGTCTTTAAAGATAATGTAAGAAAATAAATACTTCGACTTATTTTTGGATATATTGTAAAACGATAAAACTATCTGACAATTAGTAATGTCACATCAATCATTCAAACTGTGTCGAGCGCTGTGACTGAGTGTTGATTCTTCCCTCTGCTCCATTTCATCGCAATCTGAGCTAATGCACAGCTTGATGGCCACGTAATCATCTTATTGTTGAAATGCCGTGTTTATCGATTTCTTGTTAATACTGTTAAATATTTTCCAACAATAACTAATTAAAACTAACTAATTTTAACGTTACATCACAATCGCCATATATTATTTAATCTGCCTCTATTTAATTTGACCTTAGTAGCATTTATATTGTTAGCGATATTACGAGATATATTTCAAAAAGTATACGCGAAAATCAAACAAATGAATTCCGTAATGATTTACCGTCAAAAAATTCACTGATATTTGAAAGCGATCATGGCAATATTATGCACAAGTCTCAACTGTCAACAGTTGAGGTTTTCATCATTCACGAATTAGTACGTATCTAAGATAAATTCTGACCGGGTTATAGTTTGTTTAAGGGGTCGCTTGGGTCTGGGTTCACTTCGACCTAAAAGATCTTTTGTGTATTACCCTACAGCTATTGATGCCGAAGATTCCAGGACTTTTTTATAAAGCTTGTGATTTTCCTGGGAGCTAATTTTCCTATGTCTTCAGGCGTTAATTCCGCCTGTTCCAGGTACTTTAGCTTAATGAGTATTAATACCTTGCATTTACAAAGTATATGTTCCGCAGTATCAGTTGCAGCATCTCAATATTTACATTTATCGTCTACTGCCATGCCCATGTTATTGAGATGATATCTTCAAGGGGCTGTGGCCTGTAATCAGATTTAGTTCGGATTTTTTGACTTCGAGAAGCCTTGTGGCATTCTTTGCCGAATAAACTGTAATCTTTTTCTCTTGTCTTTGGTCTGAAGTATTCCTCCAGTAGGACTTCTTCTGTTTCTTTTCCTATTTTTGTATCTCCTCCCTTATGTGTTGGATAAGCCACAAAACGGTTCAGGTCCGAAAAATGGTGCTTCAGCTCCTATTTTTTGTAAGGCGATCAGCTAATTTATTTCCTTCTATTCCCTCATGCCGTGGCTCCCACATTAAAGTAATCTTGTTGTTATTGTCTACATTCCCAGGTAATTTTAGACTTGAAGGTTAAGGCCTTAGAGCCTTTAATGCTGCCTGGTTATCTGAGAGTACATAGATGTTTGCATTTCGAATGCCTTTGTTTAATCACTCCTGGGCACACAGATCTATACCGTAAATTTCTGCCTGGAAGATGGTTGCGGTGTTGCCAAGGACTCTAGATAGCCTGCATTTAGGCCCCGCTCGCCTACACCTACCCCTTCAGCCATCTCAGATCCATCTGTGTACCAGATGTGTAACCCTTTCTCCAACCGCAGTGCTTCGATTCTGTTCGTTTGACGGATTTCATTCAGCACATCAAAGAGGCAGTCAAAGTCCCGCATGACTGGCATTAACTCAGTGGATTTGGTCAGGGACTCAAAATGAATAAGCTCCCAAAATCTGTAAGTAACCAATCTGATCGGCTGATTTGAATTTAAATGCCTGATGCAGTCTTAGGGCACTAAGTGCTGTCTCCTTCCTCACATGCAAATGCAGAGGAAGTAGGTCGAGCATCGCCTCCATAGCTACTGTGGATTAGAAGATAATTGCTCCTGTAGTCCCTAAGCAGGCAAGGCGTTGCAATTTCTGCAACTTCCCTTGTGATAATTTTTCTTCTGTATTCGGCCACTATACGCATGATGCGTAGGTCACCATGGGTGGTAGGACCCGTATTTTATTTTTGGCTTCAGACCCCAAGTCTTACCAAACAGTTTACGGCACGGCACATCCAAAAAGCCGCTGTTACTTTTGTAAGAGTCTTTCAAATGCAAGTTCCAGTTTAGTTTTTGATCCAGGCTTACTCCCAGATACTCAACCTCACTGGAAAGGTTGACCACTATTAGTACTATATTTTCCTGCTGACTGCATATTCACCATTGGGTTTCTTGTCCATTTGAGTGGTCTTTTGCATGAATTAGTTTGTATCTAAGACAAAATCCCACCGGGTTCATCTGTTAGATGTTCGTGTATAAGAGTGAAAAATGAATATTACGGAAGAAAGCAAGCTCGAGTCACTTTGCGGCCTACAGAAATAAATTCCACAGAACATTTTACATAATACTGGATTAACTTAAAAGTAAATCCAGAAGCTGAATAGGACTGAAAATAAATTGGCAAAGTAAGCAATATGAAGTAAGAAAAAAATGATATGAGTTGTCTAGGCGTGTACTTTTTGTGTTCATTGAAAACCTTTTTTTAAAAAAATACTCTACATAATTTTGTATGTACAAAACAGAAAAATCGATACATATTAATTTCAACGATTTAAGTAAGTATTTAACTAATGACTATTTTCGGCTAAGTTTTAACGTTTGACTTCGGAAATTTCGTTTAGGTGCGGAGAATTAATATAATTATGTCTAGTTTTTGTTTCCGTTAGATTCATTGATTTCATATTTTTCCTAATGCTTGTTTGATGTGTAATGATGTTATGTTAAATATTCATTTCAAATTATCGTTATCTATTTGAGTACGCAAATAATACTTCCATAACATTGAGAAATTTTTTTTAAACTTACATTTGATTTGTTGATCGAATGTCAACAATATATTATAATCAATGAAGAAATCAATTAGGAAAGTAGTTATTAGAAAATCACAATAGGACGTTTAATTTTTACGGGTTTTCAGAAAGACATCACCATCATGGGTGGTCATAAAGATATAAAATTCGACTTATAATGCTGAGACCTATTCTATACACAAACTCTCTAGAATGTGGGAATTTAAAGAGATTTCAAATCGGAAATTACTCTTTCGAAACATAGTTCATAGGACAAATTTATATCGGAAATATAATCAGATTGGTTCACAAGGCCAATGTACAATGAAATGAAGCGACACAAAAGAGGTGAGGTCACACTGAAGACTGAAACTGTCGCAAAGTAATTTTTTATGAACAAAAATCTCTATATTGCCAGGCAAAGTTACTGAATACGAAATCTCTTACATTAATGGTGTATAACAATTCCGTAAATTTTAAACCATCTTATCGCTAACCCAGGTTATTATCGACTTGTACGGTCGTGAGCAAAAAAAAAAAATAGGACAAGTCTTATAACGGTATTTTGCTAAAATGTAGTTGTGTGTTTTGTGGCATTGTCAGTTAGTTGTCATAATTTATTGCAAGTGTGCAAAAAACTAATTTGCCTCATATAAGCGATTTTGTTAAATCTGGAGTTTTGCTAAAGCAGAAGATGGATGGTCAGTGAGACAAATTGTCAGGGCAGGGCGAGGAAGGATATCAACTCAACAACAAGATTCGCAATTGGTAAATGCTTTAGTAGAAAATCCATTTTACTCAATTATTCAGGCTGCTGAAGAAACGAATTTTCCTGGATCGAGTAGTACTGGTCGCCGGCGAGTAAGAGAATCGGAGCTACGCTGTCATGCAGCAGCACAGAAATACTTGCTTAAAGCTGAACATAAAGAAGCTCGAGTAGGACTTGCGCTTGAATTTTTAGCGTATGATGTAAATTTTTGGAACAATGTAATCTTTACAGACGAAAAAACTTTCTAGTCAACACACAGCGGTCGTATTCGTGTTTACCGCCCTCCAAATACTCGATTCGATGAGAAATATATATCTAACAATGATAAAAGTGGTAGATTTTCCATCAATATGTGGGCTTGGATATCGGCACGTGGTCCTGGTGTTTTGTGGCATATTGAGGAACGATTTAATAGTCCAGGACTAGTTGCACAGCAAGTGCAAATGAAGTAGCCCCTGTCGTTCTATAATCTGATCCAATGCCGCGATCAATATTAAATAGACAACTATCAAGAAGCAGGACGTAACTGACGTTGCATCCTTTATATTTTCCTTACTGCTAGTGGAAATAAAAAATGGCTGAACATGCATTTGATTGCTTTATTAAATGGAGACAAAGCGAGAGGAAGTTGGTGGCGACCACTACGAGAAAGAAACAGAAATTAAGAATAAGAAGAAAATGAGAAGATTGAGAAAAGCACACGCTGAAGCGACCAAGAATATATCAATTTTACTTACGTATTACAAATAATAACAAAGCTAATTTCATTTGTGGTTTATGTCTGGAAGGCGTAATGCTGTAGCTGTATTAATCCAGTCGTTAGGTAAAAAAGGCCTGAAATTGCAAAAATTTGATACCACTTAATCGTTGGGGATGTCATTATCAGGCTAAATCCAGATTTTCGACCAGATCCTGCAGTTACTTTCTATCTTGCAATACGCGTATATCTCCTAAACGGTGTACGTACGCCTTACGTTAATTTACCAAGCGAGTTGTCTTACAGAAAATCAAATGATCCATTACTTTTGTTTAAGACATTTTTCCTTAAAATCAATATCTTCTGCGCTAAATCGCTTCAAATTGTAATTTTTTTAAAAATAACTTCAAAACAAATAATTTAACCAAAAAAATCATAAAAAAATAATAGAGAATTAAATTCCTTAACAGTTTTGTATAAAATTTATTTATGTGCAGTGAATATTTCTCGAGCAACAGATATCGTCATTGACTAGAAAACATTGGCTTCGGAATAAAGCCACTAACGAAATTTTAAGTAATTATAGGATTGACGGGATGAACAAATCCAATAAGATTACATGAATATTTGGATACAGATTTGTTTCTGGCAGTTTAACAATGAAAAATTTCGCAATTTCAACTCACCATTTAGCAACTGCAGGATTTAATAAGGATAAGGAATTAGAACTAGCCCCAGAGAAAACAGAGTGCATCATCATTACGAAGAAAAGAATTCTACCACCCTTCACAGTAAGAGTAGGGCAGGTGGAGATTAGACCTAGCAGGGGCTTAAAATATCTAGGAATATGGTTAGACCCGCGGCTAACCTATGGGTTACATGCACTGAAGACAGCAGAAAAGGCGGGGGAAACCGCCTCTGCCTTAGGGAGGCTTATGAGTAACACGTATGGGCCCAAGGCTAGCAAAAGAAGGGTATTATGTAGTGTGGTGTATTCCATTTTACTATATGCGGCCCGTATGGGAGAGTTCGATGGCGGTACAGAGCACCAAAAGCTTTGGCTTGAGAGAGTACAGCGGAGTGCTACACTCAGAGTTTGCAGTGCTTACAGAACTGTGTCGTATGAAGCAATCCTGGTGCTAGCGGGGGACCCGCCGATAGATCTACTGGCCAAGGAGAGAAGAGAGGTATATGAAGGGACGGGGAGGCAAGAGGCAAGGGAGAGACTCCTCGAGAGATAGCAGACTAGTTGGAACAACTCAAATAAAGGGAGGTGGACAAGACGACTTATTCCAAATATAAGAACGTGGACGGAGAGGGGGCATGGAGAGATGAGCTTCCACCTCACCCACTCTCTCACGGGACATGGTTGCTTTGTGGAATATCTCTTTGATATAGGAAAGGTTGACATACGGGAGTGTGTGTACTGTGGGGAGAACGACGACGCAGAACATACCGTATTCTACTGCAACCGGTTGAGGACCGAGAGATCAGGAGACTACTGGAACCCTGATAACCTAATTAGGTATATGCTGGAATCGGAGGAGAACTGGGAAAATGCAGCACATGCTCTAAATCTGGCCCACTTTTCTTGCAATAAAGCAGCTCATTTGCATTTTGAATGTCAAATATATCAAGAACTATTAATATTATATATTTGAAATCAGGGGAAAAAGGGCTTCTCGAAAATGCAATAATATATAGGTTGTTACATTTAAAAAACATATATTTATTTCGTATCACGTGGCCTATACATGATATTTTTTTTTTATCACGTTTCAATAAAATATAGATAAGATCCTACAACTTTTATACGAAACCTTTTTCTCTATTTTCAATAATAACAGAAATAAAGGTGGGTCAATATATAGTGACTGAGCTATATACAACAAGAATGAGCTAATGCCACCTGTTAAATAATATAATGTTTGATTGACCATCAACAGTTTCTAGCATACTTTCGTTAAAATGGTACCCACTATCGGCTCTTATCCATTTTTGTGCTAATTGAACTAATTCATTAAAAAGTGGGCATTCATAAGTTAGTAAGTACCTGCATGATTGTCTGGATTAAACAAAGATATTGTATTACTCTCGTTTATCAAATAGATATGCCAAAGCCCAAGGTTAGTGTTATTTCAATATTGATCACTGAAATAACTCTAATCTCTCTTATCTGCGTTTTTTGAATTATCAGACTAACAACGTTTAAGCAATAAAGTACTAGAATAACTTTCTTTGTATTTCATTATTATTTACACTTTTAGCGTTAGCAATAATTTTATTGCAAATTTCTGACTTTTATCGTAATATTCTATTGTACTGTTATAAAAAATACGTGCCTAATAGTGAAAAATATACTTGTCTGTATTTAAACTATGATAAACACGACAATAATTGTAAAAAATATATTATTATTTTTTTAAACTAAATGAAAATTCGTAAAATAGTAAGTTTTATCTTCTAGCTACTTATTTATGATTAAAAAAAATATATCATTCTAATTTTAATTCATATGATTGAAGGATTGGACAATACGGATACGGGTATGTTCAGGTAATTCAATATAGTATAGCCCAAGTAAGGACTCCCTGAGACAAAAAAATTAAGCAAAAAGTTTAAGGCATAATTATTAGTTGAAGAAGTAAGTAAATCCCAGTAAATAAAAAATGCAAACAAAAACTTTACAACATAATTATATCGCTGCGGGCCATGGCGCCAAGCCTGACATGAAACATCCGACGCACATTAAAAAAAGGTAAGCGAGTCAATTTGCGAACAGCACAAAAAAGAGTACCGGTATTTTAATGAGGTCGTAAAGTTTTTGCTTGGTTTTTTATGTCTCGGATATTTATTACTTGAACTTTACTTGTTTCAAAAATTCGGATAGTAGCCCAGGCGGTATTTGTTTTGGGTTGGGTGAATCGGGTAGTATAGCAGATTTTTTGCTTAATCGCTCCTAAAAATCATAAGAAATGATAATTTCACTATGCGCTAGTTTGAAGACGTGGGCGTAATTATTTATTAAACAAAATGTGAAAAAATTCCTAAAAATTTCGTTTTTTTCTTCCTATTTTTTCATATATCTCAGTAACTATTGCTTTTAGAGAAAAGTTATACAAATGAAAAAGTTTTGTAATTAACTTTTAAATAAGATGCAGTTGGTTGCAAATCCAAAAATTAATTATTACTATTGCAAAAGCATCTAGTAAAAATCGAAAAAAAAATGAAATATGTTAGCTGGCGACCTTGATCGCTGGAAAAAATGGATTGAGACGCCAACGAGGGACCGGGCTAGAAAAAACAGCTATTGATTTAATTAAACTTCTAATATTCATTAGTTTCTTTCTTTTTAATTTCATTCTATTTTTTTTTTTTAATTTAAATTTAACAACCCCCAAAAGGGTGGGATTGTTTTCAGTCAGAAGTGAGGATTATCTTTTTTTTTTGTGGCGTGACATTTGTGTTGTGCCAATTAACCATGAGTAGACGACCGCCAAAAGTTCGCCGATTGCAGCAGCAGAGCACTGAGGGTGTCGTGCGTGATTGGTCGGACCGAAACGAATTCTGCCCGGCAGGTGAGAGGGAGCCTGGTACCCCACAGAGTGAAGTAGATTTACAAATTATGTTAACAAAAGCTAAAGCTAGGTCAGAGATAGCAGCACTAAGAAGCCAACTTGTAAGTAGACAATCACATAGTTCTGTACATGATGACTCAGATAATTCGGTTCGTGAAGTAGCTGGGACAAATGTTACAAATTGGTCGTTCTTTAAAGATGATCGTTTAATTCCTGAGTTTAGTCCTTCAGATTTAACTCAGAATGTTGAAGATTGGTTAAACAAAGTAAGTGATTGTGCCAACATGTATCATTGGGATGACGTGACAAAAATGTATATGGCATTGGGTAAACTGAGAGGACTAGCTCGAATTTGGTACGATGGGTTGAAATCCACACAATTTTCATGGGTCAGTGGGAAACAATGTTAAAGCAAATGTTAGTAAAACAACTTTTGGTAAATTATTTTATGAAGCTGCTACGTATCAGGCTAATCCTGGGCAGGATTTAAATGATTATTGTTTTCACAAACTATCGAAATTTAACAAACTCGAATTAAATTTATCTCAAAGTCAGATAGTTGATTGTGTTATTGAGGGTATTAAAGACTCGCAAATAAAATTGGCTATAAGGGCGCACGTTGTTCTACTTTTGTTGAATTGTCTGAATATGTGAATTTTCCGTGCACAAGTACCTACTTCTTCCACTGCACGGCGTATAAATGAAGAAAGAAAAATTAAATCTTTTGTTGGCGTAAATAATAGATAAAATGAAATAGTGTGCTATTGGTGTAAAGGGAAGGGTCATAAACGCATTGAATGTCCTAAATATAACAGTATAAAATGTAAATATTGCAATACAACCGGACATGGTAGAAAACTGCAAAATTAAATCACGAGAATCGAACAAGAACGATAAAAGTAAAGATGTTAAATATGTTGGTCAGAAATAATAAATAAATACTGTAAAAAGGCAAAAATACATAAACAAAGTGTAAATTGTCAAATAGATTTGGGTAGCGAACTGACATTAATGTAATATGGCGTGGCAAAGAAATTAAATTTAGATATTAGTATACTAGAGGAACCTCTAGAGTTACGCGGGTTTAATGATTCACGAGTGCTAGCTAAGCGGAAAAGTTCCACAATTGTTACTATTGAAGAAGGTGTCAGTCTGCAAATTGATATAGTAATAGTAAATAATGATGAAATAACTTTTGATTTATTAATTGGATAATTTTTTTTGGATCACCCGTCTGTTTTGGTTATTAATAACACAAAACATTTAGTAATCACTAAGCTACCCGATGATACAGAGATACCGCCGAATATGAGTAATACATACTCCGTAAATTGTGTAAAGGTCATCAGCGGACCCATAAACAGTCAAGGAATATCGGATTTCACGTGATGAGATTACAAATGCAGAGAAAAGTAAATTTAAACAAGTTCTTGTTTCACGACTAGCGAATTAGGGAAAACAAGCCTACAAATATGACAATGGAGTGTACTACTGAAAAGCCGATAGTCTATCGCCCATACCGCCTGTCTCTAGCAGAACGGGAAAAAGTTAATGAGACTATTAACGAGTTATTAATAAAAGACATAATACGACCTTCACTATCGCCGTATGCGAGCCCTATAATTTTAGTAAACAAAAAGGATGGTGGACATCGTATGTGCGTAGACTTTCGTGCTTTTAACAAAATCACAATAAAGGATAAATTTCCTCTATCACTAATTGAAGATCAAATTGATCACTTGGGTGGCCATAAATACTTTATTACACTTGGCATGTCTCAGAGATTTTATCAAATACCTATGGATGAGTCATCTATTGCAAAAACGGGATTTGTGACCATTTTGAATTTTTGTGTATGCCGTTTGGGTTTGCAAATGCTCCCAGCGTGTTTCAACGCTTAATGAGTTTGGTATTGAGTAATTATTTACACACTATTGCGCAGATTTATATTGACGATGTAATTGAATCGCTTATTATTAAAAGGGGCTAAGTCACTTTCCGGCCATTTTTAGATATAGGATGTTCTCTACTAAAGTAATAAAGGTGAATCGTTTGGTAATAAAAAAAACCAAGTGCCACTGTACCATATGAACGTATTTATAGTGCATTGATTGCTGTTTATTTTTAAAAGGAACCAAGTCGCTCCACTTAGTGTGTTAGTACAAATTTTTCAAAACTTGTTAAAGTGTCTTTAGTCCCTTTTAATAATAAGCGATTCAATTATACCTGCCAAAGATTTTGAAGAAGGGTTAGAAAGATTACAGCTGGTATTAGACAGATTGCGACGGCATAACCTGACTTTGAAACTGTCAAAATGTTCCTGTTTCCAGACAAAAGTCGAATATTTAGGAAAAGAAATTTCAGAAAGCGGGGTACGGCCTGGCCTACAGAAAGTTATAGCAGTGCAGCAAATGCCGGCGCCCACGAATGTTAAACAAATTCAAATACGTTAGTTTCTTGGTCTTGCGAGTTATTTTCGAAAATTTGTTAAAGATTTTGCTGTCTTAGCTGAACCGTGGCGCGTTTATTACGAAAAAATGTACCGTGGAAATTTGATCGAGAGCAATTAGACATTAACCACCAGACTTATTTAAAAAAAAATGTAATCCAAATTGGAACACGGAGGTCCATACGAATGGAAGCAAAGTGGGAATAGCTGGAATTCTATTTCAAATAGATGAAACTGGTAAGCGACATGCAGTTGCTTATTTTAGTCGACAAACGTCACCAACTGAGCTAAATTATCACTCGTATTTACTTGAAACTCTTGCAGTCGTTGAATCGTTCCGTCATTTTCGGGTATATTTAGTGGGAATACGATTTACACTAATAACCGATTGTACAGCAATACGAAGCACTGCCGAAAAAAAAAAAGATATAATTCCACGAGTCGGGAGGTGGTGGCTAGAGTTACAAGACTATAGACTTTGCAATAGAATAGCCGGTATTAAAATGAATTACGTAGACTGTTTTAGTCGCAACCCTCCTCGAACCATATCATGCGTTATTAATGTAACAGAAGCTGATTGGTTATTAGCAGCTCAACTTCAAGATGAAGCAATTTGTCTAATTCGGGAAATTTTGTTGAGCACGGACAATAGGTCAAGCAATAAACAATACTTTGAGTTGTACAAAATTATAGAAGGAAAAGTGCACAGAAAGTTTTCAGACGGTTCAACTAAGTGGTTAGTACCAAAATCTAACAGATGGCAAATTTGTAATTTATGATCACGATGATATGGGACACTTTGGAATAGAAAAAACATTGGCAAAAATCCAAGAAAACTATTATGTTTCGGGAATGCGACGTTTTGTGGCAAAATATGTTAACGCCTGTTTAAATTGTCTATACTACAAAGCCCCATCTGGGAGGAAACCGGGAAAACTTCATCCCATTGATAAAGTGATGGTCCCATTTCATACTTTGCATTTAGATCATGTTGGGCCATTTGTAACTAGTAAACGAAAAAATACTCAAATGTTAGTTATTGTTGGTGGATTCACAAAATTTTGTATTATTGAGGCTGTGAAAAACACTACGGCACGATATGAAATTAAAAGCTTGAAGAATCTCATGGATATTTGTGAGTTACCAGTGCGTGTCATAACAGACAGAGGGACTGCCTCTACGTCACATTCGTTTGAGAAATTTTGTTTGAATGACGGGATTAAACATACATTGAATGTGGTTGCAGCCTCACGAGCCAGCGGCCAGGTTGAGCATTATAATCGAACAACCCTTAGTTCCCTTACTGCGATGTGTGGAGGTTTGGATGATGACACATGGGACGTTTAGTGAAGGCCGTCCAATGAGGTTTAAATTGCACTATTAATCACCAACAGGGATGACACCATCAGAATTGTTGTTCGGTACTAAACCACGTACCATATCAGAAGGCAATGAACTACAGGACGAAATCAATCGTGTTGATTTGTCCTCGATGCGTAAGAAAGTTAAAGCTCGTTTAGATAATGGTCAAAGTAAACAGAAAGCAAGGTTCGATTCGAAGAGAGCCAAAACTAAAACGTATTCTGTTGGTGATTTGGTTATGGTTAGGGTAACTAGTATCCCATCTACAGGGCAAAGCAAAAAACTCTATCCCAAATTCAAGCGACCATCAACAATTTCTGCTGTATTACCAAATGATGGATATGAAGAGCAAGCGCAAGCATAAAACGGTGGTGGCAGTCGACCACATCAAACCCTGGATTACTTTGAAGGGACAATTAAGTTGAGTACTTATGGAATCCGCAAGCATGTATGGTATTTATTTATTTGACACATGTATGGCGCCCGGTATGTACCGATGTTATTGGAGATGACGCTCGTAAGCATGAATGGTGTTTAAACATTCGACACATGTATGGCGTTTGACGCTCGGAAACATGAATGGTGATTAAACACTCGACACATGTAAGGCGCCATAAAATGCATAATGACTATATGTCCGATGCAAGTATGACGTGTGTATGATCAACATGCATAATGACTGTAGGTCCGATGCAAGTACCCGAGGCACACAGATGAGTAGCGAAGGGGTGTCCGAAACCTGAATATTTTCTCTAATGTCCCTACAAGGGACATATGAATAAATCGAAACAGGAATGATGCTTGGCTCACTACTTTTGATGAAATAGTGTGGTTTACTTCAGTTTTAATTGTATTTTTGTATATGTTGCAGGACTGATTGAGGACAATCAGTAAGTCAGGAAAGCCGAATCTGTTAGCTTGACCGCTGAAAAAAATGGATTGAAACGTCAACGAGGAATCGGGCTAGACAAAACAGCAATGGTGGCAAATTTATTAATACGTACGTTTATAAAACAATACCGACTCTCGGAACGGAAGATTTGGCTTTTCTTTACACAATGTATAATGTAAAATTACTCCTATTTTAACTTTGTAACAAACAAGTCGATTTAATTAAACTTCTAATATTCACTAGTTTCTTTTTTTTTAATTTCATTCTATTTTTTTTTTATTTAAATTTAACAACCCCCCAGAAGGGTGGGATTGTTTTCAGAGGGCTTCTCGAAAATGCAATAATATATAGGTTGTTCCATTTAAAAAACATATATTTATTTCGTATCGCGTGACCTATACATGACATTGTTTTTTTTATCAGGTTTCAATAAAATATAGGTAAGATCCTACAACTTCTATACGAAACCTTTTTCTCTATTTTCAATAATAATCGAAATAAAGGGGGTCAATATATAATGAATAACCCTGTACCTAGCGACTGGGCTATAAACCAAAAAAATGAGCTAGTTCCACCTGTTAAATAGTGTAAGGTTTGATTAACCATCAAAACAGTTTCCAGCATACTTTCGTTAAAATGGCACCCACTAACGACTCTTATCCATTTTTCGTGCTAATTGAACTAGTTACCTAATTAAAAAGTGGGCATACATAAGTTAGTAAGTAGCTGCATGATTGTCTGGATTAAACAAAGATATTGTATTACTCTCGTTTATCAAATAGATATGCCAAAGCTCAAGGTTAGTGTTATTTCAGTATTGATCACTGAAGTAACTCTAATCTCTCTTATCTGCGTTTTTTGAATTATCAGGCTAACATCGTTTAAGCAATAAAGTACTAGAATAACTTTCTTTGTATTTCATTATTGTTTACACTTTTAGCATTAGCAATAATTTTATTGCAAATTTCTGACCTTTATCATAATATTCTATTATACTGTGATAAAAAATACGTGTCTAATAGTGAAAAATATACATGTCTGTATTTAAACTATGATAAACACGACAATAATTGTAAAAAATATATTATTCTTTTAAACTAAATGAAAATTCGTAAAATAGTAAGCTTTATCTTATACCTACTTATTTATGATTTAAAAAAATATATCATTCTAATTTTAATTCATATGATTGAAGAACTGGACAATACGGATATAGGTATGTTCAGGAAATTCAATATAGTACTTGTTTCAAAAATTCAAAAAATAGTAGCCCAAGCGGTATTTGTTTTGGGTTAAGTGAATAGGGTAGTATGGCAGATTTTTTGCTTAATCGCTCCTAAAAATCATAAGAAATGATAATTTCACTATGCTCTAGTTTGAAAACGTGGGAGTAATTTTTTATTAAACAAAATGTGAAAAAAATCCTAAAAATTCCGTTTTTTTCTTCCTATTTTTTCATAAGTTATAGAAATGGAAAAATTTTGTAATTAACTTTTAAATAAGATGCAGTTGGTTGTGAATCCAAAAAATCATTTTTACTATTGCAAAAGTACCTAGTAAAAATCGAAAAAAGAATTGAAATAGTAAGTTATATGTGGAATTTTTTTCAAATAATTATATTACACGTAGGACCTTCATACTCGGCTAAAGAATACTTTTATAATTATAATAAATCTTCCCACCAAATTTCATCAGGATTGGACTTTTAGTTTTTGCATAATTTTGCAATATAAAGTTCGCAAAAAAAATTTTCAAATTTTCAAAATGTTGCTGAGGCTAAACTAAAGCATTTAGAAAATTGACAATTTTTTTACTGAATTTTCAAATCCATTTTGAGATAATAAAATCCCTTAATTAAGAGAACCTAAGGAATTGTTTAAAAATTTGGTTAGCAAAAAGTAGAAATGGCCCCAGTTGAGCCGGAGCTCCGCCCCCCAAAATGGCCCCCTTTAGGACTCCAGAGCATCCGCGTTAAGACTTCGCCCGCGAGCCCCTGTGCTGTCAAAAAATGCCTCCCCCGTGCTATTAACAAAATGAGGCCCTTGTTCTGTCACAAAATTGTGCTCCCGGGCTGTCAAAAATGGGGCTCCGCTTCAGGGCCCCCGTGCTGCCAAAGGGCCTCGTATGCCCCTTTGTTCTGCGTGCCCCCTTTCAAAATTATTATGCAAAAACTAAAAATCGACAAATAACTCGCTATTTCATTTTTTTTTTCGATTTTTACTACTTTTGCAATGTTAAAAATGAATTTTTGGATTCGCAACCAACTGCATCTTATTTAAAATTTAATTACAAAACTTTTTCATTTGTATAACATTTGTCTAAAAGCAATAGTTAGTGAGATATATGAAAAAATAAGAATAAAAAACGGAATATTTTAGGATTTTTTTCACATTTTGTTTAATGAAAAATTACGCCCACGTTTTCAAACTAGCGCATGGTGAAATTATCATTTCTTATGATTTTTAGGAGCGATTAAGTCGAGATCTGCCATACTACCCGATTTACCCAAGCATAGGTGATTTTAAGCAGATACTGCCTGGCCTATAGTTCCAGAGCAAATTAGATGTCGAATGCCGGACTGTGTCCCCGCATTCTACATTTATATTCCTCTAAAAATAAATATCAGTTATTGAATACTTTATTGTAAACTTATTTCTTTAATAATCCATGTCTTAATTGTCTAACTATATATACTATACTAACAATATTGTTATAAAATCAATTGCTACTACGTCAAACTCCCTTTTAGAGATAATAGTATGATTGACTTAGATGCAAAGCCGTTTACTTTATGAAAGGACCCCGCACACTCACCCCTGTAAAATAGCTTTCGGTCAAATTGCTTCAAATTCTAGTATGTTGTATATTTCGAGGTACTGATCGAGAGTCTTCAGGGACACGGCGCTCCAAATGCTTTACTTTTATTTGCAAAGCTTTGAGATCGTTATGGCGTTTTCAGCAGTATCAATGAGACATTATGTTGAAAACTATATATAGGACTATTATAAGGACCATTTTGTGTGTATGAGTTTGTGTCTGTGGATGTGTGCGTGTTGTCGCGCATGCGTGTTTATTAACCTTCAATTATTCATGGATTGTTAAGATCTATCTTCGTTGGCAGGTGTGCTGCATCCATAATTGTATTCAATTAAAAAGATAGATATTTTATGTTTTATACTTTTCAGTAATAGGTACTGCTGAAAGCATATTTTCTCAATTATTTTGCCTGTTTACAATATAAAGAAAATTGTTACTCTGTAGTTAAGTGCTATTCTTTTATGTTGTAACACATGATTAAAAGCGCAATTCACTAATAGACCAGGGCCAAACCGTTTAAAATATCGTAATAGACGATAAATTCTTAGCAGTATACGAATGGTCGGAGAATGTAGTTAATGATGTAAATAATTAAGGAAAAGTTCGTGAAGGGGGGTTGGGGTGGTAATATATACGTTTTTAGGGGTTGGTACTCGTTTTTTGCATCCTATCGAAAAATGTTGAATATAAAAGTTGTAGATAATGAAAAAATCTAAAACTTTCTGATTGAACATTATTGACCATAACCTCAAAATTATCGAGAAAAATGCAAAAAACCGTTTTTTCGGTTTTTAATTTATAACTATCGCAAAAATGTATATGTTTTCATGAAAATTGGTGAAAATGTTTTTTTTTGTGTTTCAAACAAGCCCAAATTTTTTCAAGGCGAAATATTTAATTTACGATGTTTTATGAAGAAAATAAAAAAAAGACCTAATTTTCAATCGAAAAATTTGGTTAGCAAATTTTCGATTAATGAACTTTACTAGTGCTCATTTTTTTCATTGAAATCTCAACTTTAATATAGAATTAAAATATAATATTGTTTATATACAAAAATATCGTTAAAAAAGCGAAAAACCGAAAAAACTACTTTTTAAAAATCGAGTTTTCGGTGAAAATCATGAATTTCTTTTTCTTTATTGTAAATAAACGTTTACATTCATAAAAAGCGTTAATTCTCGTACAATACTATGTTATATAAGTAACGTACATGTACCTAACTGAGGCGAGACTGTTACAATTGATCCATTACTATTATTTCAATGAATTTTGCGAAATATCAGCAGCACAGATGTGAAAAATTATTTACAGTATGAGCTTGCTCCATTTCCTGTGTCACATTTATATACAGAATTTGCGAGCATCGATTCGTTGCCAACTTCGAGCAATATTGTACACGTTGTTGATGGCGGGTTTCTCTTAAACAAAGTAATCTGGCAAAAAAACGATACAATTAATGAAATAACACAAAAATATTTACATTATGTACAAAACAACTACGCAAAAAATAGTTATATGAAGAAGATGCAGATTCCCTAATTATCAATACATCCCTTGAAGTAGCAAAAAACTCCGATAAAATAGTGGTAGTTGTTGGTCAAGATATAGATCTTTTAGTTCTTTTAAATCAATTTAGTTCACATGAATTGAATATCTATTTCCACAAACGTGATGCAGGAAATATTAATGATACTTATTACACCACAATAGTTTTAAACATAAATCACATAAACATATTGTAGCATTTTTGCATTGTTTTTCTGGCTGCGGTACAACTTCCAGTTTTGCTGGGAAAGGAAAAAAACAATTATAAAATCATTATTGGCCGATAAACATTTACCTAATCTTGCAGAAATTTTTTACAATACAAATGCAGACAAACAAACGATTACCAAAAATGGATTAAAAATAATAGCTTCTATTTACAAAAGATTTGAACTCTACCGAATGGCTACTGTTAAATCCTCATTTCATTTGAAAAAATTACCTCCAACTGAAGGGGCAGCTAAGCAACATTGTTACAGGGTGTATTTTCAAATACAAAGTTGGCTTGGTAATCAATTAACAGCTACAGATTGGGGATGGAAACATCACGTTAATGGCATCGTACCTATATTTACAGAACAAGAATTAATTCCCGAAAATTTATTGAAAATTATCTGCTGCAGTTGCGAAACAAGATGCGGTAATAACAAATGTGGGTGTCGGATGGCTTAAAGTGCACAAATTTGTGCTCAAATTGTCACGGTTCTGATAAATGTTCTAATGCTGAAAAATCGTTTTGTACGAATAAAATTGTAATCTCGAGGACATCGAAGACGAAGACAGTACCCACTGTCTAATAAATAATAATAAAAATAATGATACTGAACTGGACAATCTAGAAGAACTCCAAGAAATTGAAGATATAGAAAATGAACGTGAAGAAATCGAAAGTTTGATCGATTCTGGCGATGAAGAATTGCCTACGAAGAAAAAAAGATTTCAATAAATCAATCAATATTTTACTTTTAATTTTTGTACTTTATAATCAAATATAAGACTTTGACGTGATAATTTGTAAATACTTACGAATCACAAGAAATAACTAACAAATTTTCTCAGTTCACAGCCTTTGTGTTTTTTGAATTTTTACGTATTTAATTGCTGTTTAAATAATGGTTTCGGGACTTTGAAAACCGAGAATAGTTAGGTACATGTACATTACTTGCATAACATAGTATTGTATGAGAATTAACGCTTTTTATGAATGTAAACGTTTATTTACAATAAAGAAAAGGAAATTCATGATTTTCACCGAAAACTCGATTTTTAAAAAGTAGTTTTTTCGGTTTTTCGCTTTTTTAACGATATTTTTGTATATAAACAATATTATATTTTAATTCTATATTAAAGTTGAGATTTCAACGAAAAAAATGAGCATTAGTAAAGTTCATTAATCGAAAATTTGCTAACCAAATTTTTCGATTGAAAATTATGTCTTTTTTTTAATTTTCTTCATAAAACATCGAAAATTAAATATTTCGCTTTGAAAAAATTTGGTCTTGTTTGAAACACAAAAAAGAACATTTTCAACAATTTGCATGAAAATATAAACATTTTTGCGATAGTTATAAATTAAAAACCGAAAAAACTGTTTTTTGCATTTTTCTCGATAATTTTGAGGTTATGGTCAATAATGATCAATTAGAAAGTTTTAGATTTTTTTATTATCTACAACTTTTATATTCAACATTTTTCGATAGGATGCATAGTTTAGCCGCAAATCGCAAAAAACGAGTATCAACCCCTAAACCTGCCTTAAACAGGATTGGCCCTGGTCTATAATGGAACAATTTAAAAATAATTTGTCCCTCTATCCAGCACTTACATATTCTTTTTTTTATCATATTTTGATTTTCTTTATCATCTGTCATTATTGACGGATTAATAGTTGACTGCCTTAGGCATTAAAATATTTTTTTCACCGTCAACTGGCGGAAATATGGCATATCAGAATTTGCGTCCCTGTTTTGTTTGCAATCTTGCTTTATCTCTACGACAGTTAAGTCGGCTCGACGGCGACGCCAACATAAATAAAGAAAAATCGCCATGGCAAGACGGAATGTAATAAATAGATTTGTCCCCGCTCGGGATGGATGATTTAGCGAGATTGTGCATTAATTGTAATCGATCAATAATCGAAGAGATCAGAGCTATTGAATTGGATCCTGCCTGTATGCGTTTGAATGTACTGACACAAACGTCTAGCCATACGTGCTTTATTTGTGGTGCTATTGCTGATCTGCAGAGACTGACTTTAGAAGCAAGAGTAAGAATCTTTGTCAATCGGAATATCTACTTTCCCAAGGGAGTGAGATCTTGTCAGCAGCATTTAGATGATGAAGCCTGTGTAACTATTGCTTTACTACTAGGTTTGAGGTTTGTAAATAGTCCTTGTCATTAAAGCCGCGGAATTGCAATCCTTTCTGCAAGGTCTCCGTCAAGTATCAACTAAAATCCCTGATTTCTCGGGTGAAAGTAACTTGAATGATGCTAATTTCAACTGCTTAACATCGCTGACAAACGATTAGTTTCATCTACTGTTAACGTACTGTGACCCAGTCCCAGAAAATGGTAAAATGAGACATGTTTATAAAAAAGATCTTCTAACATTTCTATGTAAAATGCGCCAAGGAATATCAGATGAATTCCTCAAATTTATATTCCGCTATTCGTCCTGGCAAGCGGTCAGCCTGGCAAATGCCAACGTACGAAAGTCATTGATGCAGATTTGCCACTGAAAATGTAGGACACCAGGCTATAACTAGAGAAGACTATATTGCCAGACATGTTACTCCTTTTGCGAATGAATTATATAATCCCAATCCTGAAGTTCCAATAGCGATTGCTTGCGTAGATGGTACATAATCTTATATTAACAAGAGTTCAAACTTTCGCACGTTACGACAAGCTTTCTCCATGCATAAAGGTCATCGCTTGGTAAAGCCAGAGCTAATAGTTGCATCAGATGGATATATTCTTGCTGTTCACGGACCTTACTTTTCTGACAGCAGGAATAATGATGCTCAAATGTTGATCAATGAATTCGAAAACGATGTGAATGGTATTCGAGCATGGTTTCAGGAAGGAGACATTCTTATAGTCGATCGCGGTTATTGCGATGCAGAAGATTACCTCGAGGCATTGGACATTTCTTATAGAATGCCGTACGTACTCCTCCGAAGACGAACTCAGTTCACTACTGAAGAAGCAAATGAGACTCGTTTGATCACGAAAACAAGGTGGTTAATCGAATCCAGGAATGGTCATATAGAAAGCGTTTCAAGTTTTCGATAATAGTGTAATGTAATAGTGTAATGGGGTAGTGAAGCGCAAGTTATAGCCTCTCCTACTCAATTGTTAACCTCGCCTTCGCGATGAGTTCAATTTGAACTTGGTGCACCCTGTTTTCACTAACGAGGCTCTAACGACCGAGTAAGGGCGGAATAACCCTTACCTTTTGCCGTGAGCACATCCACCTTCTCACGAAGAGTGCGGTAAAAATAACCCACCGTACACAAAGGTTGCTTTTGGAATCGTTTGGTTACCCCATCGTCGCAGTCTCCTTCTGTGCCATGGGACCACACCACTCGCCTTCCGCAACCGAGCTGGTCAGTTGCATACCTGCTCCAGCTAAAACTTCAAATGCAGCTTCGTTTTCAGTTGATTAAGGCTTTAAAAAAATGATGGAGCGTTCAAGTGGGACAAAATCATCCGGAGGTAAAATACCCTCCCGATCGGATCTCCGGGGGAGGGTGCCCACAGGGACACCTCATCGAATGTCGAAAAAACACCGACAAGTTAAATCCAACAAAACTAATTCTTTCATCTACGGCGCTTGGAATGTTCGTACTTTGAACGACAGTACTCGCACCGATCGGCCTGAAAGAAGAACTGCTCTAATAGATAGAGAACTTCACCGACTCAATGTTGACGTTGCAGCTCTCAGCGAAACTCGATTTTTGGAGGAAGGATCTCTCACAGAAAAGTACTACACCTTCTATTGGAAAGGTCTTCCCACCAATTCAAGAAGACAACATGGAGTAGGATTTGCCGTTCGGAATCAACTTGTATCCAACTTAACACAAGTACCACAAGGCCTATCCGAGCGTCTAATGCTGCTACGCTATGAGCTATCAGATGGCAACGCGGTAAATCTAATAAGCGCCTACGCTCCCACTCTGGATGCAAGTCACGAAACCAAGGAAAGCTTCTATCAACAGCTGGAAGAAACCCTCTGTAGAATACCTAAATCGGAACGACTCGTTATTCTTGGCGATTTTAACGCTAGAGTAGGGAGAGATGCAGACACCTGGCCAGGCATCATAGGCAAGAACGGTTTGGGCAACATGAACGCTAACGGTCAACTACTCCTAACTAAATGCGCCGAACATGATCTAGCTATAACAAACACCATTTTCCGACAAAAGGATAAATTTAAAGGCACCTGGCGTCACCCCAGATCAGGTCACTGGCATCTACTGGACTATGTTATCGTACGTAGGAAGCATCTCAAGGACGTCCAAATTACAAAGGCACGCATTGATAGCGAATGTTGGACCGATCATCGTCCTGTTGTCTCTAAAATGAAAATTGTTATGAGACCCAAACATCGAAGAACTCAAGTAAAACGTAGACTCCGTCCCTGTATTAGTAAATTACGTGACCAACAAACCGTCGAACAGCTAAAGCAAAAAGTTCAAGAGAATTTGAGTGCACTAGAAGAAACCAATTCTGTAGATGTCGCTGCTACCTGGACACAAATTAAAGACAGTTTAAAAAGTGCGAGTGAGGAAATTCTTGGCACTGCAGCAAGTAAAAAACAGGAGGACTGGTTCAATGATAATGAAGCTTTTATACAAGAACTTCTTGACCGCAAACATACTGCCTTCCAAAACGCTATCAACCACCCCAACGACTCATCAAAAGCAGAAGCTTTTACCCAATCTAAGTATGAAACGCAACGCGAAATCAGAAGAATAAAAAACTAGTGGTGGGCAAGCAAGGCCAGAGAAATTCAAAGGTACGCCGATTCACACGACTACAGGAATTTCTTTCAAGGAGTAAAAGCAGTGTACGGCCCCAGTCGGAAAAATATGTGCCCTATTAAAAATTTAAATGGAAATCTCCTCAAAGAAGACCAGGAAATAAGAGCCCGATGGAAAGAACACTACTCTAATATTCTTAACCAGCAAAGTCAAGCCGATCACGATATTATAAATCTTATCCCTCAATATGACACCTTCGAAGACTTAGATAAACCACTAACAACGGAAGAGATCTTAACCGCCATTGGGCAGCTAAAAAATAACAAATCTCCCGGCGCCGACTCACTCCCAGCTGAGATCTTTAAAGCTGTGTCGTCATAGCTCATACCCTACCTCAAAAAACTGTTTGTTGTCGTGTGGGAGAGTGGTCAAGCTCCGCAGGAGTTTCGTGATACACTTTTAATCAACCTCTTCAAAAACAAAGGGAGCGCTGCGGACTGTGGAAATTACAGGGGTATAGCTCTCCTGGCTGTTGGAGGGAAGGTACTCACTAAAGCGATGGCAAATAGGCTAACACCTGTTATGGAAAAGTTACTTCCTGCAACACAGAGTGGCTTTAGACCAAACCGAGGCACATCGGATTTAATCTTCACACTTAAACAGCTTCAAGAAAAAGCACTCGAACATCAAGGAGAAATTCACATGGCCTTCATTGATTTAACCAAGGCGTTTGACTCGGTGGACAGGGAAGTGCTCTGGAAAATTATGTTCCGCTTAGGTATCCCTAGAAAATTTGTGAAAGTATGTCGCAGTCTACATACAAACAACAACGCCCAGGTTATGTATAATAATGAGGCAACCGAACCTTTCCAAACCCTCACTGGAGTTAGGCAGGGATGTGTCCTGGCACCCCTACTTTTTAATTTGTTTGCCACTGCTCTAACAATTATTGTTGACAACAAACTGACAGTCAGAGGAATAGGTCTCAGATACCGTTTTGATGGCGGTCTCTTTAACATAGGGCGCTTTAGAGCTTTCACGAAGACACGCACACGATTCATTTGTGATCTCCTTGTGCACTTTTAGCCTCTACGCCGGAAGAGCTTCAAGAACTTTTAGATGTGTATGCCCAGAGCTATGATTCCTTGAGACTTAAAATCAACATTGGAAAGACTAAGATTATGTCAACTCCTCATCAAGTGAACCAAATAGACATTACACTTAACGGAAATTCTCTTGAAGTGGTGGATCAGTTCAATTACTTAGGCAACGTTGTTAATGACAAAGCGAACATGGACAGCGAGATTCGCAATAGAATTAACGCTGCATCTAGAGCACTCTGGGGACTTAGAGAGAGAGTATTTGACAACCACGACCTTGCTTTGTCAACGAAAATGGCTGTCTACAGAGCAGTTGTCAATCCAACACTGTTATATGGATGTGAAAGCTGGGTCACTTACCGTCGTTATGTGAAAGAATTAGAACGTTTTCAGCAAAGACACCTCAGATGTATGATGAAAATCCGTTGGTTCCATCACATATCAAACGTGGACGTACTCAGGAGAGCAAACAGCCTTCCAATTGAGGTGCTTATTTCAAGAGCACGCCTAAGATGGGTAGGTCACGTTCATCGTATGCATGATAACCGCCTTCCTAAATGTACACTTTATGGTGAATTGCTAAGCGGTAGTAGAAGGCGTGGCGGTCAACGAAAGAGGCTCAAAGACGCTCTCCATGAAAATCTAAAATCCTGCGGTATTGCAGACGAGCAATGGGAACAACTTGCAGCGGACAGAACCGAATGGCGAGGAGTTGTGGCCAGCTATCAAGGAAATGTTGCTGCAAGAAGGCCGAATCCAAGACCTAACCAGGTCTATGTTTGTCCTGACTGCGGTCGACATGTGCTCTCCCGAATTGGCCTCTATAGCCATAGTCGTGTGCACCGTAGATGAATGGGAATTACAATAGACTACACCTTTTACTTGTTTTCTATTGTACACAATTTATCGACTGTAACATTTTTTTTATACTCGGACTCGAGTAACGGCTAATAATAATAATATTATTGAAATGCCACGTCGGGAATCTCAAAGATTTTTACCATATAGCGGCAGCATTATTAAACAGGTTTTATCCCCCTATCCATATGACAGGTGCCGATGTGCACATGGCGAGGAGAATGCTGGATAAATCCCGTGAACCGAACGTTGTCCAAGCGAGGGTCGAAATCGATAACCTTCAGAGAAGACGAGGTCAATGGGCTATAGACTAGAAGATAATAATATTGCTTTTCCCCGACTCTCCTTGGATTATTTGAGAAATCTCACATTCGGTATATATCAAATATCTTTGGCACCATCGTACGTTCAAGAAAACTTGCAACGAGAAGGAAATGAAGAATTCCAGATCGATGAATTAATTAATGAAAGGGGATTTTTGCGAATAAGAGTTCACTCTAGATTCAGCAACAGGTCCAAGTACGAGATATACATTTCATACAATGAAAATGTACCAGAAGGTATGGATGAAAATCTCGATAATACCTTGGTTGATGGATATTATTGTACCTGCAAGACTGGAGCCAGGACTCTCGACACATGCGCTCATGTTGCGAGTGTTCTGTGGTATCTTGGGTACGCTAGGCATGAGCAGAATGTTCATTGTCCTTCAGTTTCCTATTGAATACAATTATATTATATATATATTACATGTCTCATTGATAGGTACTGCTGGAAACGCCATGTCCAACGATCTCAAAGCTCTCCAGCTAAAAGTAAGGCATTTAGAGCGCCGTGTCTCTGAAGACTTTTGATCAGGACCTCGAAATATACAAAATACTAGAATTTGAAGCAATTTGACCGAAAGTCATTTTACAGGGGTGAGTGTGCGGGGTCCTTTGTCTTAATGAATGGATTTTCATGAAACTGTTTGCAATTTGTTTGTTCTGGTATCTCAATCGAAAGGCATAACTTTAAATTGTTATAAACAATAATTTTGTTGATAATATGTTAACTCATCAAATTCAAGTCAAAATTAAATGAAAAAAAAGGTTATATATTTTACCATAAAATAACAATTTACTCTTGTGAAATTTTCTAAAAGATTCGTATTTTCCGAAATAGAGGTATGAAACTTTCCAAAAAGGAAAGGGGGAACGAAAATTGTTTGGAAAAAATAACTAGGTATGTTAATTTTTTAATTGCAAACCATTTTTTCCTTATAGATTTTTCCAGAAAACGCAAACCTGCAAAGTTTTCCCGTAATACCTATAAAACTTGAAAAAGTTTGAAAGGGAAAACGCAGGATAAAAAAAAATTTCTAAAAATCTGAAAAAAAAATGGTCGAAAAGAATGGGGCTTTCTTAACATTTTTTAACTCATGATTTTCCATTAAAATGCATATCTTCCGAAGTAGGGCGATTTGATTTTCGAGAAAATAACAACAATCCTTTTCTGCCTAAAAAAATAAAAAATATATAAAAAATATTTTAAAAAAAGCTTTTATTTAAATGCTCTAAAAAGTGGACAATAAACTTTGAAGTAAATCAAACCCATGATTTTGTTACATAATATAAATTTCTTTATGATAAAAAAGCTTGTTGCGAGATTTTCCTGTGTAAAGGACAAGGTTTTATATCACAAAAAAATTATATAATGTAACAAAATGATGGGTTTGATTCACTGCAAAATTTATTTTCCGCTTTTTAGAGCATTTCAATAAAAGCTTTTTTAAAAATATTTTTTGATATAATTTTATTTTTTACATTTCAGTCTTTTGATATGTTGTAATCCTCAGATATCGATTTTGAGACGAATCGGATCATAAACAATAAAGTCGTCCGCCATCTTGAACTAAACTTTTGACTAGAAATTCGTAATCGGCGAACCCGAAAACCCCCAGATATCGCTTTGGACTATAAATTTAAAAAAATGGTCCGACATATTGGCGCCACAATTTTGAATTTCTAAATTTTGACCAAGAATTCATAATTGGCGATCTCGCGAAAACTCCCAGATATCGATTTTGAGTCGAATCGAATCATAAACGGTAAAGTCGTCCGCCATCTTGAAGCCGTAATCTTGTTTTTTTCTTATATGAAAATGTTAAAGTGTATTGTCACCGGACTTATACACATGTACAAAATTTCAAAGCTCTAGCTTAATTAGAACTAATCGAAATTTTGATTGCAAAATTTGACCTAAACAAACTAACTAACTAACATTGCAAGTTAATTAAAAGATTTTAAAAAAGTAACACGTTTTTCTGTAAAAATTATATTGAAGCTTTTTCTTCCTCACTATAAACCATTTTGATTATTTCATTAAAGAAATGTCACTTATCAAACATAATAGTTGTCATTTTCATAGCTCACATTATTAATGTTAACTTTTTCATATTTACAGTAACTAGTTTAACTAAGATATTCGATGTTTAATAACTCAAAAACGGTATATAGTAGGGGTAACATATGGTATATTTTTGAAATCAGGTCATTCCAAAAATTTAATAACATACAGGGTATCCCGTTTAAAAAATATATTTTTTTGTATCCCCAGAAATATGCACGCTACTGTACTATCGATAGCATTTTAATACAATTCAATCATAACCACACAACTTTTATTTAATTTTTTTTTCTATAGGCAATAATAACGATGATAAGGGTGGGTAATTTATAAAGAATAACCCTGTACATTATTACATTTTTAGATTCAGTGATTTTTATAAATAATAATAATTTTCTGACCAGTTTTCTATAGCAATTATAAATTTCGACTTAGACTACTATGAAATAAAAAAAATACGTAATTAATAGGAGGAGTTACCTTTGCATTTTAATAGAAAAACAAAATAATCGAAATGACAGTTCTCTAATTGAAACTTTCAGTTAAGTATTGTTATAATGGTATATGCAAATAATGAGAAAGTTGACATGCTTCTTATTTACGGGGACTGTCGTAAAAATGGAAAGCGTACACAAAAAAATTTATAGTGACAGATTTCCGAAAAGACTACATCCATCCCGAAATTATTTTAAGAAGCTGGAAAGGCAAATGCTTCAGGAACCAGGGTACGCGACCCAACATTCGTAGTAAGTGAGGAAATGGTAATTAATGTGCTAGGCATAATAAACTATAACCCAACTGCTTCTACAAGACAAATCACAGGGGAATTGGGTTCAAATAAGGAAACTGTAAGACGCATATTAAAAAAACAGGCAGTTATCACTCTTATAAATACAACTTAAACTTACACCAGCATCTTTATAAAGGTAATAATAATCGAAGAGTACAATACTGTGAGCGGTTACTTAATATATGTGTACAAGATAACAGATTTTTAGAAAATGTATTATTCTCAGATGGTTCTGGATTCAGGAATAATGGAATGTTTAATTGACAGAACACTAGATATTGGTCTCAAGATAAACACCCGATTAGTCGGAACCAATAATGTTCAAGAACGTTCTGTCATAAATGTATGGGCTGGAATTTATGAACACCGCATAGTTGCGCCTATTTTGTTTCAAGGAACTGGATGAAAGATACCTCGAGTTTCTACAACATGAGATATGGGATGAAGTTGCGGAGTTACCATTTGCTCAATTTAGAAACTGATACTTTCAATAAGATGGTGCTCCTCCTCACAATAGCAGAATTATTTTAATTTAAATCATATCACTGAGACGTATGATAAACAAGTCCCCGGACTTAACCTATTTGGATTTTTATTTATGGGGATATCTCAAGGACAACAGTTTTGACATTAGAAAATCTAGAAAATAGAATAAAAGCTGCATTCAATATTATATATAACACCTGAAATGTTGGAAAACGTCACTCGAGAGACAAAACATCGAGCAAAACAGTGTATAGCTCATGGGGGAGGCCACTTTGAACAATATTTGTATTTTTTGTTACTTGTAAATATTTTAATTTTGATTTAATTTTGTTAAAGTTTTGTTATTTAAAAAGTTTTGATTTAGAATTTTAAATAATAATAAACATACCTACATATTTTTCTCTTTAAAATGCAAAGGTAATTTGATGCAATTGTTTTTAATAGCTGACAGCCGTATAATAATAACTGTAGATATATAATACTATAGTGTATACGACCAAAATTGAAACTGCATAAAAACTAAAAGCCGGCAAAAACAGTCCTCTTTATTGTTTTTCTAATGACAAGCATTTCTATTTGCCTCCGCAAGAGATGCCGACTATTTTTGCCGGCTTTTAGTTTTTATACGGTTTCAATTCTGGTCGTATACACCATACAACTACAAGCTGCTTTTACAGGTTTTTTAAATACCTAAATGTATAAAAAAGAGCAATTTAATGGACACAAGGAGCCACCACCGTCCCATTTGAAAAAAAAACGAGTTATTTCAAAAAAACTAAGTTACTTGCATTAAAACGCCTACAAAATGGTTAATAATAGTAACTATGTATAACTATTTTCTTCCGTAGAAACTAAAATGACATAGTACGTATTTTATTATTTCATAGCAAAAAATCACCACACATGCTCAAAAATTCATCCTAAATCCAAAAATATAATAATAGGGTGTTCCATTTCAAAATCAAAAGTTAATGTCAGTTCCGGCGAAACCGGAAGTGGTATCGAATTACTTACATCAAAAAATCTCATCAAAAAATGCAGTTTTGTGAATGGCTCAAGATCCCCTAGTTTCATTTCGATATGTTCAAAAATAAAAATGTGAGCCACTACTTTGTGGCACACGGTATAATAAAATATAATTTTTTGGATAAGAAATTTTATACCCCTTCTCTATGATTGACCGTTTGAACTGTAGTTTTTAGAAGAATGGCGTTTACAAGATTTAAATTCTCTTTCAGTTTCCCAGTAACTGGGAAAAGTTTTAGCTGAAGCACCCTGTATAGATGTTTTTGTTATGTATGAAATGCATTTTTAAATTAAGACATGATAATATCTTGTTTCGTATAAATTATTACGCATCCTGTAACCACACAGGAAGTCCATATGTAGGTCTTGATCGTAAAATAATTTAACATGTAAACAAAGTTCAAGGAAATTTTAGAAAATATGCAATAAGCTGTGATTAAACTTAATTAGGTTTAGTCCATAATTGCCAATTGTTCATTATACTACAAATTTATGTGTAAAAATGTTTAAATCGTCATCTTAAAAACCCCAGTTTAAACATAATGGAAATTAAATATTCCATACACGTTTGTTTTGACATTTTATAATGGGAAATATAATAATTATTAAAAGCATTATTGTGAGTAGCCTCTCAAATAGTATAGTCTGGCATCACTCTTCATCTAAAAATAAAGTGCAAGTTCTAATTTTAAATTATTTGGCATTAAGCAATAATAGGTTTCTAATTTCATATCATAGTAATTATCACATCAGCAGTTAGTCCTATAAACATAGGAATGAGGGTAAATTTCAGGGGATAGGGAAGGGGGAAAATACGTTTTCTACAAATATTTTGCATATTAAGGCAGACCATCTCTGATTTTGATCGAACTGGTCACAGATTTTAGAATGAAAATTTTGATTCTGAATATTGAAAAAAAATGAGTAGTCAAAAATTCTAAAAAATACCTTATACTAAAGTTAAACGACATACAAAGTGGGATGATAAAGAGTTTATATTTAAAATAATTTTTTAAAAAATGTAGTTTTCATTATAATTCGATTTTGGGCTATGAAGTAAAATGTATTTTAAAATATCCCATTTTACTTCTCCCAGAGTTGCTATAGAAAATATTAACCAGATTTGGCATTATTATGAGAGTGTACTCACTATGCTTAAAGTTGTCAGTCCGAGGGCCCTAAAATGCTAAAACTGGCATATGAAAATTTCGAATCTAATGCCCTAAGTAGCTTAAATTCAAGTTTACTCCAAAATTGTCCTGTGCAAAATGTCACGATTCAAAATTTTCGAGTTATTAATGAATGGATAGCCGACATATTCTATATTCTGACGGCTTAGGTGTAATAAAATCAAATGATTTTTTCTCTTATGGATATTTTTAGCTTTAAATGCTTCATTTACTTTTACAATCTATATAAAGAGGAATTTTGTAAAAAAAAAACATAATATGAAATACTCGCTTTTTTATATTGACATAATAATACAGTTAGGAATAAGTCCGCTTTTAGAAATGGTGGTAGAGTATAAGTGTTGTGAATACTTTGTCTTCTTTAAGGGTACGTTACCAAGGTCAAATAGTACGTAAAATATCCTCATTCTTATTTTGCACTATTCTTAAAACCGAGCCAACAGAATTCAGAATTGATTTCATTATGTAAACTAACAAACTTAAGACAGGGATCTATTATATTTTATATTGTAATCCTAGGTAAAATTAAGTTTCCAAAATTTTCTCCTCCTTGATTATTCAACGCGAACGCTCTACTCATTCGTCCCAAATTCACCATAAATTGTTTTATATTCTACAAAGGGACTTAAATATTCAAATAAAATATAATACGATGTAGTATAAAATAACATGAAAAAAGGTGAAAAGTCTGCATAATATTTGTTTCTATTAAAGTTTAATGTCGAATACGAATTTGTTAAATTTCATCTAAAATAGTTGGCGTTTTGCTACTAGAGGCAGCATCATAGCGATGATCATTGCTAGACGGGTGTCAAAGCAGAGTCGAATTCATAATTTTTCATTTAATCTGAGAGCTTCGAATGGCAGTATCATATATAAATAAATATGTTATGTGTTCCTGATAGCTAAATTCGGTGATTTACTAATATTTCGTCTTTTATGCCAACTAAATACGCGCAACCCACAATACTTCAAGATGTTTTGTGTGTCACCGAGGTTTTGTTTGTAACTGGTACCTATAAACATAAAATCACGTCGCGATTACATTTGTACGGTCCTGTACGCCGCCTAGACTAGTGTGGCTTCTGTGTTATCGATAGGACGATGTAATTCGATTACTTACAAATTTACTCGCAACTGACTGGTGCGTGCAAACCCACTCTTAAGCTGCTGTCCATACTTCAAATAATCTTGTAGCTTCTAGATTGGTTGCAGCGAATTTAACCAAATGTTGCATCGATAGTGGCCCCTGGATAGAAATGACAGAGGCTGCTTTCAGGCAATTTATCAAAAGTCTTTGAAGTATTCAATATTCCCTGCAGATAATTCAGAAGGTCGATGCCTTCATTGTTCATATGTAACTTGATAATAAAATCGTATATATATATTTCCAAAATCGTCCAATAATTCGAAAAATTTAATATATTTTCCAGCACGTCTTCCTCAAGCCAAATAATTGACGACTTATTGCATTGCAATCGGTTCTAGTTTTTGTACTAGTGTAAAAAAGATATTTAGTATATAATATAAATTTAATATATGGAAACATGTATCAAAATAATGTATTTTTATCATTCTATTTGGAAGGAAAGTCGATTGTATCGACCAACTTTTTTTTTTATACAAAAAAATATATTAACATTGGGATATATTTCTACCTCGATTTCTGTTACAATTGGGGAAATACTAGAGGCAAAGACATGATAAATAATCAATTTACACCTCAAATAAGTTTTAAAGAATAGAATATACAGTGTGACCCATTTGTTATGGAGTCCCGCTGTAGAATCTTTATTTAGTGTGCGATTTCCACCGTTTTTTACTTTATTACAGAACTTGCTGAATTCGCCAGTTTTTGGGAGTAAAAAGTAAAATTTTAATAATCCATACTAGCGATTTTTTCAGAAAAAATCTATGCACGCCACTGTATTCATCTCTCCTCAAAACAGGCCCGTACGAAATTTTGTCGAAAATTTTTAAGTAATAACGTTTTTGAAGACATTATTCAAAATGCACAACATACGATTTTCATAAATTTATTCTAAAAGTTATCCATGAGAAAAAAATTGAAACAGTTAATTGTCAAAAATGAAAGTTAAGGTGTAGGAAAGTTATTAGTGTCTAGTGGTAATAATCATGGAGAGCCTATATGTGGAGTCAAAAAGAGTACATAGTAGAGCAAAAAATTTCTCATCAAAGGATTTAGTTGTTACATAATACTGAAGCGGCACCTCGTTCTACCATAGAAATATATTAAATTTTATCCGTTTTTGCCTTCCGTCAGAAATGAAAACCTCGGCTAGGACATTCTGTGTAATTGCCATACTCGATCAAATCGGTTGAATGCGTGAACATGCCATGTCGCATTTATACCTAATGCTGTGAACTACGCAGAGCTTTTATAGACGAAGGTCAAATATTCGGATAGCTCGTCATCGTACTTATATAAAATGTTTTCTTAACCGCCTCTCAAGTTACCGAAGTAACCCCCTGGAAGGTCTCAAGGATCTTGTGCTAGGTAAAGAGTGACGAGGCCCTACAGTTTATTCTGGAGTCCGAACCACTCTTGGGGCAATTTTTTAATGAAAAATTGTTTCGTCTTGCGGGCCTTGAACCCAATTCGCTAGGCATACTCAGTTTGCTAGCCAGACCCTTTAGCACACTAAGCTACCGTCTCCGTATATAGCTATAGTCTAGTATACTCTAACTTGGCGTGTGTATGTATGAGTTAATATTTCCGTACGATTTCATTTTCTCCCATATTGTACACAAAGTTAAAGCAATAGTCCAGAAACATTGTCTACGTGGACAATATTTCTGGATCTTTGTGTACAAGAGAAAATGAAATCGTACAGAAATATTAACTCATACATACACACGCCAAGTTAAAGTATACTAGACTATATACATAAAATAATAACACTGTTCAAAAGGAAGAAACAAAGGATCTAATTCATATAAATTTTCGGGAATTATGTGCAAAATATGAAGAGTACGTTTTTATCTACACGGATGCATCAAAAACGGTAGAAGGGGTTGGTGCCGTAGCAGTCACAGCCAACCAAAGTTTACATTTTAAACTTCCAAAGATGAGTAGCACTTATACAGGTCAACTCTACGCAATACACCAAGCACTCCTTTTTGCAAAAAGCAACAATGTAATGAAAACGCTAATAGTTACCGACTCTCTAAGCGCAGTAAACTGCATGAAGCACCTGTACACTTCACATCCTATCCTAATAAAAATTAAAGAAACTTTGTACGAAATGCAACAACAAGGAAACGAGGTACATTTTCTATGGATCCCATCGCACATAGGAATAAAAGGTAACGAAGCAGCCGACCACCATGCCAAAATTGCAATAACAGACGACAATGCTACTACAGAAACGAAACTGCCTTACACAGATTTTAAAAGCTTCTCTAAAATTCAGTTAAGAGACAAATGGAAAAATACGTGGCTAAGAACAGAATTGAAACTAAAAGAAATCAAACCTTTTGTATCGTCCTGGAAAAAGATTCCAAATAAACGCCAACATCAAATCATTTTAACCCGACTCCGTATAGGCCATACCAAAGCAACCCATGAATATATATTAAAGAAGGAACCAGAAAGCAAATGCCCTGTATGTGACGTGAAAATAACAGTTCAACATCTTCTAGTGGAATGCCCCAAATTTGTAAGGGAAAGGCAAAAACACAAATTGAAAGAGGACCTGAAATCCATTCTGGGGGAGGATTGCAACATAAAAACTCTTTTATCATACCTCTCAGACATTAACATGTTAAACAATATTTAATGTGATACATATATATATATATATATATATATATATATATATATATATATATATACTATGTAAATCTATTTAATGTAATTTTTTTTTATAAAAATAATACTGTAATGTACCGAAGCTAATAACCCTTGTGGTTGATGGGCAGGCATAATTTTGTTTAGGAGTGGAATACTTACGAAATCTGACATCAAAATTGTAGAATGTTTGATGTTTATAAAAATATAGTCAGTTTTCTTTTCGCAAGCAAATGTATATGTACCTGTTTCCAAACTTTCAAATTTTTTTTTTAAATATCAAATGTAAAAAAGTTCAAACATTTGTTAAGATATAACTAAAATATTAATATCTTTTAAACTGGTACCTGATGTGCTTATACCAACTTATATCAAATAAAATGACGTTGCAGTGAGTTGACGATCGATTGGTGGTAATTAAAACTATAAAATAGCAAACAAAATTTGGTTAAATCAAGATTTTATTTTTGTTGTTTGGTTGTTATTTGCTCATAAAACCTATTCATAAAGTAACAAATAAGTTTCTATTTCTTAAATGTATTTGTTGGTTTAAAATCTAATAATTATTGATGCTTAGAAAACTAAACTTTTGCCAAAAACAAGCCATTCAGATTTAATTTCTATATTTTCATTCTTAATGTCAATATATAGACGGGAATAATGTTTGGCTTCTAAAATACAACCTGCATTCCTTTTAGTTATTTTTAAGATATCTAGTAGCTTTTAAAGGGTAGTTATGTCTATTTGGCTGGTTTGTATCATATTCGTCATTTCTATAATTATTTGTAACTAATAAAAAGGCATCCATTCTTTTTTTCTTAATAATGCAAATGAAGACGACTTATTTAATGTATACATGGTATTTATATAGTGAATGAAAAGTGTTTCTTATGATATATATGGAAAACAAATGGTATTTCTTTCATCATATTTTATTTTAAAATGGATCTTTTTTAATGGGCGTTAATTTTAGTATTGCCAAAAGACTTATACTAATGTTATGATTTTGGGTACAATGTAATACATAGTGTAGACCACAACCTAAAAATCATCAGCTGAAACATTGCCAACACGATCAGTTGTAATTTAGAAATGTGTTACCCATGGCCGGTAATTCACTGAATTACAACTATAGAGATATTAGCTGTAATTTAATCAATTAAACAGCCACGCCATGGCTCTTCATGCTCATCCAACTAGTTATTTTGGTCATACGTATCGAGTCTTTAACTACAATGAGGTTTTTGTTACCTAAACATTATTCCCCATTTTAGTAGTGACAATGTTTTCGAAAGGTCTTTAACGCCAGATTATGGAAGATCATTATAGCCAAATTGTACGTTTTGTTGGTGATAATGTGCGTACACGAGAAGCTGCAATTGAATTCAAGATAGAAACCCAAATAGACGAAGTCGAAGTAATCTACAACGCATTAATAAAGTTTTGAATGTGTTTAAAAAAACTTGCTTAGAACCAGGCATAATGGCCGTCGTGACATTTTGAGAAATAATGTCCAACTTTAAGAATATTTTAACAACAACCCCCGGGTTAATATTAGAACGGCCTGTGTAAACCTTAATATCCCAATAGAAAGTATTAGAAGATGCATGAAAAAAAACAAAATAAAGGCTTACAGGTTAAAAAATTTTCATACATCGGAAGTGGGAGATGATGCAAGACAATTAGAGTTTTGCTATCGGCTACAGGGGAATATCTAAATAGTCCTAATTTTTTTAATGACATTTTATTTAGCACTGCAGCCATATTTACCACAAATGGGGGCAGTTTCAAGTCAAAATTTCCGTTACTGTCAGCTGAGAATCCAGAAATCGTCATAAATGCAAAGAGACAGTATTCGCAAAGAATTAACGTGTGGTGCGGAATACTAAATGACAAAATAACTGGTCCTTTCTTCTTTGAAGGTAATGTGAATGCGAATGCGTTTTTAAATTTTCTTGACAACGAGTTTGTAACGCATTATATAATTTGTCACTACAGAATCTTTTCAATTTAGAGTTTCAGTTAGATGGAAGGTCTGTTCATAACGCTGTTTTGGTAAGAAAATGGCTAAATGAACATTTTGAAAATCGTTGGACAGGGCAAAACAGCCCTTTGATTGAGTGGCCGCCGAGATCCCCAGACTTGACGCCACTAGATTTTTCCTTTTAGGTTTAATGAAACAAAAAGCTTAACAAATCAAGGACACAAACTGTACAAGAACTACCGGGTGGGACAATGCAAGCCTGCGCAGAAATTATTCCAGAACAAATATGCTACATAATATGCTATGTTACTGGAGTTTAACTTTATTTCAATTCTTTTTAGCAAAGGCTTATTTTGAGAGGTGGTGAATCGAGTGGTGTCCATATATATATTTTTTAAATCGCTAATATTGTCAAAGAACACGCCAGACCCTCGAGTAATTTTTGGAAACTACAACAAAATCCGAAATATTTCGCATGAAAAAACGCACGTAAAAACGCCATCGGAGGATGGTTTCTGGATGTATTAGAAAGATTCGCTCCTCGCAGCGTTTTTTATGCAAAAATAAAATTGTCGCTCCGTGGAGTGTAATTTTAGAAACATAAATGTCGCTGCACGGGGCAGTGCAACGCACGTACCGTATTAAATATGAGGATAAGTTAAAAGTTTCGAATTCAAAATTTTAAGGGGGATTTGGCGTGAAAGACAAAATTTTTTGAGGATACATTTCCATTTTTTACAAACAATTTTGGCGGAAAAACGATGTGTTTTCCGCGTGTTTACCCTTACCAGGTTCCTCAGTGATTCGGTGGCAAAAAAGTATTATTACCATGTACTCATATGTACGTGGGACCGCCTTGTCTGAACGTAAGAATACGTATAAGTGAAAATATTATTCTGAATTGTTGCGATTCAAGCATTTTTAAGCTCTAGAACCAGCGCCCGAAATTATTACTGTGAAATTTAAAGTACATAAATAGACAGGCAAGCAAAAGCCCACATATTCGTAAATATCAAATTTTTACATTGAATCTTTTTATTGTCTGAAAGTTATTTGTGGCATTCTACGAATATTCTTTCCTATTATTTGGGTTTTCTACCACATGTACTATTATCCTCTTCAAAACAAATCACCGAATCTACAAAATAATAGAATTATTGGAAAAAAGAGCCTCTGCGCCCGTGACGTTTACGCCAAAGGAAAAGTCAGAGGTTATGTTTTGCAAATAATATAAATCGGAATAAACACAAAAATAATGTATTTTGCTGACGTTTCGGAAAGTAATCTCTTTCCGTTTTCAAAGCTATTTTTTGAAGAACTCTTATTTTGCTGTGTATGTCAACTACACAGCTTTAAGATTCTGTTTATGTTATTTCCATAGATACTTACTACTTACACAGAACATAGAACTGATGATATTTTTTAGATAATGTTGAGTTTGTTAAGTTCTTCTTTTAACATTGGATGAGCACAAGAACTACATTAGAAAGAATGAAATTCAGAAATCAAAGATTTGTGAACATGCTTGGGAAAACGGACATAGAATAAACTGGGACTCGGCAAAAATTTTAACAAAAGAAACAGATACCAAAAAAAGAAAAATTAAAGAATCAGCAATAATCTTATTAAATGAAGATAAGTGCGTATCGAATTGTTCTGTAGATATTTGTACAACCTGGCTACCAATGTTAAAAGAAGAACTTAACAAACTCAACATTATCTAAAAAATATCATCAGTTCTATGTTCTGTGTAAGTAGTAAGTATCTATGGAAATAACATAAACAGAATCTTAAAGCTGTGTATTTGACATACACAGCAAAATAAGAGTTCTTCAAAAAATAGCTTTGAAAACGGAAAGAGATTACTTTCCGAAACGTCAGCAAAATACATTATTTTTGTGTTTATTCCGATTTATATTATTTGCAAAACATAACCTCTGACTTTTCCTTTGGCGTAAACGTCACGGGCGCAGAGGCTCTTTTTTCCAATAATTCTATTATTTTGTAGATTCGGTGATTTGTTTTGAAGAGGATAATAGTACATGTGGTAGAAAACCCAAATAATAGGAAAGAATATGAATCTTTTTGTATTAATCGTTTTCTAAAAACTAAACATTGTATGGTAGTTGAAGCCATTATCCGAGTCGTTCCGTTCCTGTGGTATACGAACCAAAATTTGTTAACCTTATACACATTTCTTGAGATTTTGTAAAGGCAGTGTCTACAGCTCCGGGTAAATCCGTATGATTAATTTTTATTATTCGTCCGACTAAAACCGGGCTACTGCTGATTGGCTGCCGTCAAATGCAAGGGAAATTATCTCTCATAAGCAACTATACTACATCAAATAATATAAACATATTTAACCTAACGAACTAACCTAAATAAATATTCGTATTACGTATTTTAGTTGTTAACAAAATGTAGTAAAAAAAATTGTAAGAAGCTGGTTCGAACCCTCGACCTCAAAACATTATTTAAAAGAACAATATATTTTTTGAACTTCAAATATCGTCTTTTTCTTGTGTTTCAAAATTCCCTTTCAGGTTAATCAAGAGTGTTAGTTGTTTAGTGTTAGATTTAAGACAGTGCCACGACGTCTAATTAATATCATTCAGTGACAGCAGTTAAGCAAAAGAAACAGTAAGTATAAATTTTGTATTTTTCGTCTGAATCAGTCGCTTCGAACCCTTCAGGTGAACACTTCAATATCCGTTTTAGGAAGGGTAGTAAAAAGTCCTTCAGACCAAATAAAAAATTTACAGGGTGTTTCCAAAACAAATCACACTGATTACACAAGAAAATTATATTATCAGTTATATTTTGTATTATCATTCAATGGCATTGTAACCGAAACATACCTTTAAGTTGCGGGCTAGATGTATAGGGGCAATGAAAGGGGAACATTGACAGGCTAGCAGGTAACTGTCTATAGCTGAAAATGGATACTGTTGTCATTGGTTCTTATTAATTACCATCTTTCGCTTGTTATTAACTAATGTTAAAAATATGAACGAAACATCATAACAATCAGAAAGGATGACATAACAGGAATATTTTTATTTAAAGCTTAGTTTTGAACAATTGATGAGGAAGGAATGAATAAGAATCAAAATGAATTTAACTGTAGCAGCACCTCGGACATAGATATGAGCGTTTAAAGTTGGAAATCTACATGAGACTATGCTTTTTGAAAGTTATTTGATTTTATTACACCTAAACGGCCACAGATATAGTTTCCGAAATTTGGCGGAATATAGAACATGGTGTCGACTGTTCATTTATGTAAATAACTTGAAAATTTTGAATGGTGTCTTTTAGTATAGGACAATCTTTGGGTAAATTTGTGTTAAGCCAGTTAAGCCCTAGGGCACTAACTTTCGATTTTGTCTAATACGAGCTTTTAGCATTTTAGGGCCCACGGAATCAGTATTTAAGCGATTTTATGAAAGGCAAGCACTCTGATATAATAGTTATCCTGTCCATAACAGGCATAGTAAGACAACAGTTACGAGGAATTTTTGATAATAATATTTTGCTAAAATCAAAATGTTCTATGGCCAGTTAGATCTCTTGATCTCACTTCATTACTCACTTTCTTAAGAAGCATACAAAAAGCACAGTTTATGCATTTAAACCACCAGAAAGGGTAGAAATAAAAAAAAATTGGACAATTCATTTAAATCTGTGTTGATTTCTTTTTTTCTCTTACGTTGAAGTTAATAAAATATGTACTTTACTTAAAAATAAACATTCTTCATAGCCTACTTAAAAAACAGATTTCTTTCATAATTTACACTACATATGACTCCTAGCAACTCATGTATCGACTATTGTCAACTCCTTACACCCATTAGTGTTCTACCTGGGACAGTATATACAACAAAGAGGTGATGTACGTTACATAAGAAAAGAGCAGAAAACAACATACACCAACCACACAAATTTTTTCCAGTAATTAACCTCCAAATAGAACAAATCTCTAAAGTTCTTGTGAAAATAGTTCTCTATTTAATTGTTACTTCAGAAGTGTAGATAATTTGACTCCAAAAGCCTGACAAATTAGAATCAACGGGAAGGTAGAATACCACAAGTAGATTATTCGGTTTTAGTTTAATCCGGTCAATTTAGACCAAAAAATGAGAGTGAAGGTGCATAAAGTCCCAACAAGCTGAAAATAAGTAAAATTGTTCAAAACATAATTATAAATAAAATTTAAAAGTTCCCCATCATTCCCGTGTATGAAAAAAATTTTACTCGAGGTCAAAGGTAAAAAAAATGAGTTTTTCGCGATTTTCAGCAAAACGGTAAGTTCTATCATAAAAGTACCCCAGACAAAAATTGTAGATCATAAAATTATCTATAAAAAATGTACCAATACTTTTTTTCCTACGAGCCACAGTTTCTGAGATATAACGAATCAAAACGTTGTAAAAGTTGTTATCGTCATAATATGCATGAGTACGCCACGTATATACATCTCTAGAGTTGTTATATATGTTGAAATATTTTTCTATGATGCTGATGTATTGATTATTGAAACAGCAATAGAGCAATTCAATTTGACAAATACAACTATTGTTGTTGGTGAAGATGTAGACTTACTCGTATTACTCACTGCTCGAACGCCAACTGAAAAAACTATTTTCTTCTTAAAACCAGGAAAAGCTCAACATCAATCGGATATATATTCATCAAAAAGTTTATCTACCTCTGTAAAATGTCAAAATCATGTACTATTTTTACACGCAATAACTGGCTGTGATACGACATCTGCAGGAGGGGTAAAACAGCAGTTTTCAAAATGTTTGAAAAACAAGACTTAATTCAATGTGCTGAAGTTTTTAAAAAGAGTAATTCAACTCAACAAGAAGTTATCACCAACGGCATCCGCTTTCTTCTTTCTATGTACGGAGCTCCTAAAAAAACTACCTGTTTAGATAAGCATCGATATGCATGTTTCGTTAAAAATACTAAAAATAAAAAACAAGTTCAATTAGCTTGTCTTTCTCCAACCTCAGTTGCTGCTCATCAACATCTTTTTCGGGTATATTACCAAGTTCAAGTGTGGCTTGGTTATCAGCTAGACCCTACAGACTGGGGTTGGAAGTTGGTCAACAATATATTAGAGCCAGTTCAAACTTTATTCCCACCTGCACCGGAAAAACTGCTGAACACAATTTTTTGCAGCTGCAAAAAGGGATGCAGTGCTAAATGTGGTTGCAAAAAAGTCGGACTGTTTTGTTCCCTGGCATGCACAAATTGTCAAGGCCGGTCGTGCTCTAATGTTGAATCACTAACAGTGGAGGATTCGTTTGATTCCGACGAAGTGTCATACGATACATCGCTATTGACGCCATTTACTTGCATCCAAAATGAAGATGAAGAAGAAGCAGGAGAAGAAGAAGAAGAAGAACAAGAAGAAGATCAAGAAGAAGAACAAGAAGAATTTGAAAGTTACAAATCAGACGAATGAACTTCACCATTTTTTTTTAATTTACATCGCTTTTATCTTTTCCAATCTTTGAAATTTTCCGTTATTTTGCAATAGTTTCAAATTAAACAGGATCACAACTGACCCGTGGAGTAGGCCTACTGGGGAAACCACGTTAAAAAAAACGCTAAGTACACTACCTCATAGGTGGCGTGGAAACGTGTGCATATTATGATGATAACAACTTTTACAACTTTTTGAGTCGTTATATCTCAGAAACGGTGGCTCGTAGGAAAAAAGTATTGGTACATTTCTTATAGATAATTTTATGATCTACAATTTTTGTCTGGGGTACTTTTATGATAAAACTTACCGTTTTGCTGAAAATCGCGAAAAACTCATTTTTTTGACTTTTGACCTCGAGTAAAATTTTGTCCATTCACGGGAATGATGGGCAACTTTTAAATTTTATTTATAATTATGTTTTAAACAATTTTACTGATTTTCAGCTTGTTGGGACTTTATGCACCTTCGAATGTCTAAATTAACCGGATAGTTACGTTACTTTAGTGATACAATGTAGAAATTAAGAATAATAATTTAAATGGCACTTTCAAACAAATATAAATAAAAAAATGTTAGCTATTGTAAAATATAGTATTTGTAAGTTAATATAAAAATAGTATATTTTTCCCTGTTCGACCACTGGTGACCTTAGTATATGCTGCGAACACTATTGTAATTTGATTCATTAATTTCACTACTTACTAAACTCATTAAATATGTAGGAATAAATATAGTTCACACAATGCATCCTGTTTTAATATATATGGATTTAAACCTAGTTTATAATATATTTGCCCTTGGAATAATGGTAGTAGCTAATTCTCTTTCTGTATTATTTGTTGTCCCAACAGTGCGTCAAACTCCAATATCGGCATTATTAGAAGACTTTGGAAAATGATTTTTTTAAGCAAGTGGTATAGTGTCAAAAGGCGCACATTTTAAAAATATTTTCAAATATACAGGGTGACTCGCTACAGCGGAGCATCTTCGAGGTTTTTTTTAATGGAACACCCTATATATTTTTACATTTATGAATTCAGCGTAAAATTACTTTTCCAACGACCTCCAGATTTTTTGTTCTTGAAATGGCGTTGCCGAGGTATTCGAAAGAATATGAAAATTTTGGTCGGAACAAGATTTAACAAATTAATTCGCTGTGTGTGTATTACTATTAATTAAGAAGATTTATTTTGCAATTATGTAGACAAGGGATGTACTACAACGACACAACCACCAAACATTGATTATAAATATAGAGGGTGTATTTTATACTAGCGCTAATTCAGCACATTTCAAAATGAATTTTCTCAATTTTTTTCAAATGGAACGCTCTGTATATTATCGTATTTTTGAATTGGCATGTTAATTCTCTACGATTTTTGTAAATAATATCCTATAACTAAAACCGATATTTCCAGAGATAATTTTTACTTTTTCATTAAAAACCGTTAAATTATAATACTTTTAATTTCGAACTGATCTAGTAGCCATGATTTTGGCATAAAGTGAGAATAATAATTGAAAGTTATCTTATTGACGTTTAATTATTAACTATTGTGACAAAGTATTTGCACTTATTTTAAGTTATAATAAATTAGTTTAAAATTCGCATTTTCCAATAATGAATTTTTCGAGAGAAGAAATGGTCGGATATGATATATGTTATTGGTGCGAGTGATAAAAATTGTTTGCTATCAACGTCAACTCGAATTTATAAGAAACGATATCCAGAAAGAAGACAGCCCTCTAAAAAATCATTTGAGAGGTTTTTTGAACGATTTGACAATACGGGGAAAGTGGAATATGAGAAAAAGGAACGAACAAAAAATGTAGTAAATGAAGAAAACAAACAGTCATACTTTTGAGCGTAATTGAAGATCATCATCGAGTATAAGAGAATTTGCAAGAGAAAATGATGTAAGCCGATCTTCAGTCCATCAAATCCTACAAAAAAACATTTCATCCCTACCACGTTCAACTAATTCAGGAACTGATTGATAAGTATTATGTAAACCGAATACAATTTTGTCAATGGACAAAACAAAAAATAGGACAACAAAAATATTTTTTTGGCTTTGTTTTGATTGCCGAAGAAGCAAGATTTCATAAAAATGGACATGTTAATCGTCATAATTTTCATTATTAAAGGGTGGCAATGAATCGATTTCCTTTCATAGGAAATAGTGGAATACTGGACTGTCGTAGTAGGTATATTTTTACTTTACTACACTTTTATTATTTTTGCAATAATTTATCCACTTTGTGTAGGCTTATATATTTTGTTAAATATATACTTAGTCCGAGTTTGTCGCCAACTTGATTGCAATAAGTCGTCACCAGATGGAGCTATTCGCAAGTTGCGGACACATCGTGTCTGTAATTTGATGACTATAGAAGGCCAGTGAAGTGATGTTGTGCATTTGTCTATGTCGCACTGATGAGAGCTAACAAGCTCGAAACTAGTCTGCGGCTAGCGATGCACAACTCACGGGAAATCTGCCTACTGGGGGCTTATTGCAATCAGATTTTATTTTGCGTTTTCCGAATGAAGACGTAGTATGTCAGAGGTTATAGGACATTATTTTCAATTGATTTGGAAACGCACATTGTGCATCTTGATTGGTGGCAATGAATCGATTTCCTGTCATAGGAAATAGTGGAATACTGGACTGTCGTAGTAGGTACATTTTTACTTTTATTATTTTTGTGATTATTTATAAATTTTAAAGATAGACTCAAATGTGATTTAATTAAACTATGAATAAATACTACTGAGGCAACCAAGACGCACCCAGAAAAAATATTATACTACTTTCAATTATTCTCACTTTATGTCAAAATCGTGGCCACTACATTAGTTCAAAATGAAAAGTATTATAATTTAACGGTTTTTAATAAGAAAGTAAAAATATCTCTGGAAATATCGATTTTAGGTATAGAATATTATTTACAAAAATCGTAGAGAATTAATGTGCCAATTCAAAAATACAATAATATACAGAGTGTGCCATTAGAAAAAATTGAGACATTTCAGTTCGAAATGTCCCGAATTAGCGCTAGTACAAAATACATCCTGTATAATTATAATCAATATTTGGTGGTTGTGTCGTTGTAGTACATCCCTTGTCATGTGTGTGAATTTAGAAACGTTTCTACCGCAGCAACGTTTTTATAGTAATGGTGTCCGAAATAAATATAGTAAGCGGCAAATGAAGAAATGCTCAACCAACGCCTTTGCGCCAGTGATCAGCGATTATTTATTTATATTTGCTCTTGTGTCCCTATACTCCTATACATTACTACACGTCATCGACCATAGGATAAGAGTAGAAAACGATTAAAAAATTTTGCAGTAGTAGCACAATATGCAACTACAGGGTGCATATAAATTTTAAAAATTTGAAAATTATATGCCATCAGGACTAGGTACGTAAATAAGCAAATACTTGAACATCTCTCAGATTATATTTTTTCACAATATGCTAAGAATGTGGTGTTCTTTTTATACTTGTTGGCAGTTTTTACAAGAATCCCGGAGAAACGCCCCAAAATGCAAATAAATGCAATGTTACTTGTACGGCAGCTTTCTTACAATTTTTTTCCTCGAAAACCACAGAGTGTGCCACCCTGGTGTTTTCAGAATATATTAAAAAGATAGTGTTCTAGTTCACTTCTTCACCTGCCTGACCAACTGCAGGCTACGCTATTTTCCCAAAAACTGAGAAGTGTGCCACCGTAATTTTTTCACAGTATATTTAGAATGTAATGTTATTTTTACCACTGGTGACGGTTTTTTCAAAAATCCCGCAAATATGGCTCAAAATGGAAATAATTGCAATGTTGCTTTACGACTGCTTTCAGGTAATATTTTTTTTCTTGAAAACTACAGAGTGTGCCACCGTGTTTTTCTCAGGAAGTATTGACAAGATTGTGTTCTATTTAACCGGTCTCGTAGTTTTCTTGAAAATCCCGGAAAAGTGACGTAAAATGCGAATAATTGCAAAAAACCTAAATGAACAACTTTAGATTATGCTATTTTCTCGAAAACTTGGAAGTGTGCCACCGTAATATTTTCACACTATGTTAAGAGTGTGGTGTTCTTTTTACCCTTGTTGAAAGTTTCTACGAGAATCCCGGAATAGTGACCCAAAATGCAAATAATTGCAATGTTATTCGTGCGACGGCTTTCCTACAATATTTTTTTTCTCGAAAATCACAGAGTGTACCACCGCGGTGTTTTCAAATTATATTAAGAAGACCGTGTTCTAGTTCACTTCTTTTTAGTTTTCTCGAAAATCCCGTAGAAGGAGCTCAAAATGTGAATAACTACGAAACAACCTGCCTGGCCAACTGCAGGCTATGCTATTTTCCCAAAAGCTGAGAAGTGTGCCACCGTAATTTTTTCACAGTATGTTTAGAATGTAATGTTATTTTTACCACTGGTGACGGTTTTTTCAAAAATCCCGCAAATATGGCTTAAAATGGAAATAATTGCAATGTTGCTTTACGACTGCTTTCAGATAAAAATTTTTTTCTCGAAAACTACAGAGTGTGCCACCGTGTTTTTCTCAGGAAGTATTGGCAAGATTATGTTCTATTTAACCGGTCTCGTAGTTCTCTTGAAAATCCCGGAAAAGTGACGTAAAATGCGAATAATTACAAAAAACCTAAATGAACAACTTTAGATTATGCTATTTTCTCGAAAACTTGGAAGTGTGCCACCGTAATTTTTTCACAATATGTTAAGAATGTGGTATTCTTTTTACCCTTGTTGAAAGTTTTTACGAGAATCCTGGAAAAGTGGCACAAAATGCAAATAATTGCAATGTTACTTGTGCGACAGCTTTCTTACAATATTTTTTTTCTCGAAAATCACAGAGTGTGCCACCGTGGTGTTTTCAGAATATATTAAGAAGACCGTGTTCTAGTTCACTTCTTTTTAGTTTTCTCGAAAACCCCGTAGAAGGAGCGCAAAAGTGAATAACTGCGAAACAACCTGCCTGACCAACTGCAGGCTATGCTATTTTCCCAAAAACTGAGAAGTGTGCCACAGTAATTTTTTCACAGTATGTTTAGAATGTAATGTTATTTTTACCACTGGTGACAGTTTTTTCAAAAATCCCGCAAATATGAATCAAAATAGAAATAATTGCAATGTTGCTTTACGACTGCTTTCAGATAATATTTTTTTTATCGAAACCTACAGAGTGTGCCACCGTGTTCTTCTCAGTAAATATTGACAAGATTGTGTTCTAGTCAACCGATCTCGTAGTTTTCTTGAAAATCCCGGAAAAGTGACGTAAAATGCGAATAATTGCAAAAAACCTAAATGGACAAATTAAGAGTATGCTATTTTCTCGAAAACTTGGAATGTGCCACCGTAATTTTTTTACAATATGTTAAGAATGTGGTCTTCTTTTTACCGTTGTTGAAAATTTTTACGAGAATCCCGGAAAGTGGCCCAAAATGCAAATAATTGCAATGTTACTCGTGCGACAGCTTTCTTACAATATTTTTTTTTCTCGAAAATCACAGAGTGTGCCACCGTGATGTTTTCAAAATATATTAACAAGACCGTGCTCTAGGTCACTTCTTTTTAGTTTTCTCGAAAATCCCGTAGAAGGAGCTCAAAATGTGAATAGCTGCAAACAACCTGCCTGGCCAACTGCAGGCTATGCTATTTTCCCAAAAACTGAGAAGTGTGCCACCGTAATTTTTTCACAGTATGCTTAGAATGTAATGTTATTTTTACCACTGGTGACGGTTTTTTCAAAAATCCCGCAAATATGGCTCAAAATGGAAATAATTGCAATGTTGCTTTACGACTGCTTTCAGGTAATATTTTTTTTCTTGAAAACTACAGAGTGTGCCACCGTGTTTTTCTCAGGAAGTATTGACAAGATTGTGTTCTATTTAACCGGTCTCGTAGTTTTCTTGAAAATCCCGGAAAAGTGACGTAAAATGCGAATAATTGCAAAAAACCTAAATGAACAACTTTAGATTATGCTATTTTCTCGAAAACTTGGAAGTGTGCCACCGTAATATTTTCACAATATGTTAAGAATGTGGTCTTCTTTTTACCCTTGTTGAAAGTTTTACGAGAATCCCGTAAAAGGGGCCCAAAATGCAAATAATTGCAATGTTACTCGTGCTACAGCTTTTTTACAATATTTTTTTTCTCGAAAATCACAGAATATATTAAGAAGACCGTGTTCTAGTTCACATCTTTTTAATTTTCTCAAAAATCCCGTAGAAGAAGCTCAAAATGTGAATAACTGCGAAACAACCTGCCTGGCCAACCGCAGGCAATGTTATTTTCCCAAAAACAGAAGTGTGCCACCATAATTTTTTCACAGTACCTATGTTTAGAATGTAGTGTTATTTTTACTACTGGTAACAGTTTTGTCAAAAATCCCGCAAACATGACTCAAATTGGAAATTATTGCAATGTTACTTGTACGACAGCTTTCAGATAATTTTTTCTCTCAAAAACTACAGAGTGTGCCACCGTGATTTTTTCTAGATATATTGATAGGACAGTGTTCTAGTCAATCGATCTTGTAGTTTTCTCGAAAATCCCGGAGGAGTGATGCATAGCGCAAATAATTGCAAAAAATCTGAATGGTCAACTTTAGATTACGCTTTTTTCTCGAAAACTGAGAAGTGTGCCAACTTAATTTTTTCACAATATATTAAGAATGTGGTGTTCTTTTTACCCCTGTGAACAGTTTTTACAAGAATCCTGGAGAAACGACTCAAAATGCAAATAATGCGAATATTTCCATACGACCTACATGTCAAATTTCAATTTATATCTTTTCTTGAAAACTAAAACTATAAATTTTTCGCATGTTACTTAAGAGGAGAATGTTGTCGGCGTTGATAGATTTTTTGAGAATTCCATTGAAGTAATACGCAGTATGTAATTTCTTCAAATATGTAATTTTCAAACAAAAGTTGTTATTTGTGAAAAATTGTATTGAAAGGTGTTTCGTCGGTGGATTAGGGAAACCTCCACGGAAGGCAAAAAATCTACTTTGATTCAAAAATTCAGTATAATGAATGATGAGAAAGTATCCAAGACCGATTTTTTATAATATATGGCTTATTTGTTATTTATGATTTAACAACATTAAATCGTCCATAAGCCTATTTTGTTCCTTTTAGTTCTAATTACATTTTAAGCACTTAGTTTCTTTTATTTATTTTTGCAAAGAGGTTTTGTACGATTGTGTCTTTTTATATTTGATTTTTCTGAAGAATATTATTTATTGCAAAAATAAATATGTAGTAAAATACATACTACCATAGACCAAAAACTACACTATTTCCTGTAAAAGGAACTAAATTCATTGCCACCCATCAAGGTACACAATGTACGTTTCCAAAATGATCGAAAATAATGCCCAAAAAATTGCGACATACTACGTCTTCAATCGGAAAAGGCAAACAAAAGTCTGATTGTAGTAAGCCCCCAGCAGACAGATTAATACTAAAGAAAGGAAAGGACTACCTACTTTAGTATTAATCTGGAAAGGAACAATGTGCTCCTTGATGGGTGGCAATGAATTTAGTTCCATTTATAGGAAATAATGGAATTTTTGATCTATCGTAGTATGTGTTTTACTACATATTTATTTTTGTAATTATCAATCCATTTGGCGTTGGCCCTATATTTTGTATTATTTATTGTATTCTTCTGTTAGAGCAGGATCTCCTAACGTATTCCGTATAATGTGATTAGGCGGTGGAGTTTTAAAATCAGTTGCCTTACTTATTAATAGTCTCTTCAGATATTGACGGTATTCATCTATATTGATGTTTTGTTGAGGGCTTTCATGATTTAATATTTTTTCTGCGTAATATAAAATGTATACACCACAGTTCCATACATCTTCGCCCTTTTGTTGAATTCGCGATATTTTTTTTGCCTTCCACTTTTCAGTAGAAACTGTTGTATTTTTGTGTTGTCCCCTTTTGCAATAGGTGTTTATGAAATATGACATGAACTTTGTTGTTTCTCTTTCATTATCACTTTTTGGATCAAAAATGAAAAATTTTTGTTAGAGGTATCATCTATTGCTAAACACCAATGATTATCTCTAACATTGACAGGCATAATTATTGTGCCTCTTAATTGTGGTATTGCATTTAGTTCTCCTTGAGTCATCATTTCTGCTTCATCAATAGTCTTGCAATCAACACGTAAAATTAGTTTTGACACATTGCAGTTGATTAATGTGAATTCAGCACTTATTTTATCAGTTAGCATACACCCTAAACATATATCTATAAAAAAATTATTTAGCCATATTTTTTCATTTAAAGTCTTATAGTCCTCGAAATATAAACTTTTTATTTGACAATGACTAAAATTACTACTTCCATAATTACCAATTTTATAATTATTATTGTCCGCAGTTTCTGCCTTACTTGTTTTTTTATTGTTGGATTTGTCATTTCGTGAAACAATAGATTGCTTATATTTTTCCTTATAAACTGTGCATAATTCACGCACAAAAGATACATTTCGTTCATGAATTGAAGGTGGCAATGTTTCCAATAAACAGTTGAAATGAATCCATCGAAAACATGCCTCGCACTGAACCCACGTCATTTCTAGAGAAATTTGTTGAACAATTCCACAATACAGACAAGTTTTCTTAACATCTTTTGAATTCTCTAACAAACATATTTTTAAACTATTTGTGAAATTATCTTCAGATTCAATTAAATTTAGATCTATTGGTGCTGAAGGCTCAAATTATCTTCAGATTCAATTAAATTTGGATCTATTGGTGCTGAAGGCTCAAATTCATAGTTTTTGCTGCATGCATCTAAGTCATTCTCGAAATATTTTATGGTGTAAAGACCTGAATTCAGATCGTCTGGGTATCTAAAAGTTTTAATCGTGTAAGGACTGTTCTCACCGATATCTTTTAAAATGCATTCAGCTTGACACCGGGGTCCATTATAAAGCGTTACTTCGTGCTTTAAAAAATCAATTTTCAGGAGTTTGTAACTATTTAATATATAATGCGACTTATAATTAGTAAACCTTCTATCATACTGCTCTATGTTTATGACAGATCCAACACTTTCTATTTTCAATAAAATGGATTGTTAATGAGGTCCAGACAAGACTGCACTGCTACCGGCGTTATAACAAATAGTATATTTGCAGATATTGAAAGGAAATCGTCAGAGAGTAAATTGTTTGTTTGGAAATAGCAGACCGGATAATTCCTGTTGATTTTCATATAATATCTCCAATCGTTTACCAAACCATTCGGGAAACATTCAAATAGAGGGCTATCATTCACTGATATGTTGTGTTCTTCTACTGTTATCCACATAGCAGGGTTAGTAATGTTAGTATCGTCATCGCTTATAACAATTTGTTCTTCAATCGAAGGCGAAACATTTTGTTGTAATTTCTTCAAGTTTAACATTTTATGATAAGCGAATTTTTTTTTCTTTGAAGTCCTTCTCCATGTTTCTTCTGCTGTTGATTCGCTATTAATTTTACGTTTTCTTGTATTCAGTTTTGTTTTGGGAATAAAGTTCTTGGTTTCCTTTACTATTGGCAGTATGTAATCCCTCGATCTTCGTATTACTCTACTTGTTTTCACATATTTCTCCTTCTCCATTATGGTATTTTTTATAATATTTTTCCAGCTTTCTACAGGGGCGTTACTATATCTTTTGCTAGTAATCCTGACCAAAGCGGTAAATATGGAATATACTTTTTCATGATTACACTCAACAACTTTGGTGAATAGTATATATTCTCTTTAACGCCCTGTTCTTGCTTACACTGTAATACCTTCTTCAGTACGTTTTCGTAGATTAGATAGAAATCTATATAAAATTTATTTTGTTTATATTTCGGAGCATCATCAATGACAAAATTTCCACTCGAGCAGTCAATTTCATTGTAGGTCCTCACTTCTCCGAGATTAACTCCTATACATGTGTTTACTAACTGCTTGAAATTCGTATTGAATAAAGAAGTTTCGTTTTCACTTAAAAGTAACACACATAATTGTCTAAACCAAGTCTTCATGCAGTCATAATTATTAATTTGAAAAGGAGCTGCAAGTATTTCTTTTTAGTATTTACTGGTAGCTTTTTTGTATGTATTGGTATCATTTGAAATAATTTTCATAAAATGACAACAGCAAATCCTTAAAAGTGTGATATTTTTATCTAAATTGTTTTCACCTATGATGTGAAAATATGTCTTATGTATATAAGCCTGTAGAGAAATGTGGTTCCAATAATAAGAAACTGAATTCATGAGCGCAAAACTAAAATCTGTTACTGTTCTTTCGAAAAGTGGCCACTGAAAATTATTTATTATAGCGAAACATTTAAAGTTCGTCAAAAACATACCACTGCCAGCACTGTCATGGCGACTAGATATTAATTCGAAAATTGGGCATATTCTTTGATTTAGCATAGAAGTTATTTGAACAACTCCACAGTAATAGTAACAACTCTTTTCTGAATCTTTTGGTGTTTTAGATAACGTTCCAGTTGAATCAAAATGCAGTACTGGTTTTTTCTGCGCCAGAGTCAGAAACTGAATTAGCTGAAGCTGTTGAACACTATATACATGAACTTGAAAGGGATCTGAAACTAATTGGATATATTGAGGATTTTCTCTTCTCATTAGAAACATATCCAATATTTCATCTTTGTCTCTGTCCAAGGCAGATATGGCTTCCGATCTTATTTTTCTGTTGACACGGGAGTTTTGAAAAGAAAATGTCGACAGTGGTAGAAAAAACCATTAAAAACATACGGTGAAAAAATTACGGAGACACACTTCCAAGTTTTCGGAAAAATAGCATAACCTGAAGTTGGCCAGGCAGGTTGTTTTGCAATTATTTGCATTTTAGAGCACTTTTCCGGGATTCTTGTAAAAACTGTCAATAAGGGTAAAAAAAAGATCACCACATTCTTAACATATTGTCAAAAACTTACCAAGTTACACTACCAAGTTTTCGAGAAAATAGCATAATCTAAAATTGACCATTCACGTTTTTTGCAACTATTCGCATTATACGTCACGTTTCCGGGGTTTCCGAGAAAACTGCAAGACCGGTTGACTAGAACACTATCTTATCAATATATCCTGAAAAAAACACGGTGGCACACTCTGTAGTTTTCGAGAAAAAATATTATCTGAAAGCTGTCGTACAAGTTTCCATTTTGAGTAATGTTTGCGGGATTTTTGAAAAGACTGTTATCAATGGTAAAAATAACACTACATTCTAAATTTACTGTGAAAAAATTACGGTGGCACACTTCTCAGTTTTTGGAAAAATAGCATAGCCTGCAGTTGGCCAGGCAGGTTGTTTCGCAGTTATTCACATTTGGAGCTTCTTCTACGGGATTTTCGAGAAAACTAAAAATAAGTGAACTAGAAGACGGTCTTCTTAATATATTTTGAAAACACCACGGTGGCACACTCTGTGATTTTCGAGAAAAAAAATATTGTAGGAAAGCTGTCGCACGAATAACATTGCAATTATTTGCATTTTGGGTCCCTTTTATGGGATTCTCGTAAAAACTTCCAACAAGAGTAAAAAGAAGACCACATTCTTAACATATTGTGAAAAAATTACGGTGGCACATTTCCAAATTTTCGAGAAAATAGCATAATCTAAAGTTGTTCATTTAGGTTTTTGCAATTATTCGCATTTTACGTCACTTTTCCAGGATTTTCAAGAAAATTGCGAGACCGGTTGAATAGAACACAATCTTTTCAATATTCCCTGAGAAAAACACCGTGGCACACTCTGTAGTTTTCGAGAAAAAAAATATTGTAGGAAAGCTGTCGTACGAATAACATTGCAATTATTTGCATTTTGGGCCCCTTTTACGGGATTCTCGTAAAAATTTTCAACAAGGCTAAAAAGAAGACCACATTCTTAACATATTGTGAAAAAATTACGGTGGCGCACTTCCAAGTTTTTGAGAAAATAGCATAATCTAAAGTTGTTCATTTAGGTTTTCTGCAATTATTCACATTTTTACAAGAGAACTACGAGACCGGTTGACTAGAACACAATCTTGTCAATATTTCCTGAGAAAAACACGGTGGCACACTCTGTAGTTTTCAAGAAAAAAAATATCTGAAAGCAGTCGTAAAGCAACATTGCAATTATTTCCATTTTGAGTCATATTTGCGGGATTTTTGAAAAAACTGTCACCAGTGGTAAAAATAACATTACATTCTAAACATACTGTGAAAAAATTACGGTGGCACACTTCTCAGTTTTTGGGAAAATAGCATAGCCTGCAGTTGGTCAGGCAGGTTGTTTCGCAGTTATTCACTTTTGCGCTCCTTCTACGGAGTTTTCGAGAAAACTAAAAAGAAGTGAACTAGAACGCGGTCTTCTTAATATATTCTGAAAACACCACGGTGGCACACTCTGTGATTTTCGAGAAAAAAAATATTGTCAGAAAGCTGTCGCACAAGTAACATTGCAATTATTTGCATTTTTGGCCACTTTTCCGGGATTCTCGTAAAAACTTTCAACAAGGGTAAAAAGAAGACCACATTCTTAACATATTGTGAAAAAATTACGGTGGCACACTTCCAAGTTTTCGAGAAAATAGCATAATCTAAAGTTGTTCATTTAGGTTTTTGCAATTATTCGCATTTTACGTCGCTTTTCCGGAATTTTCAAGAGAACTACGAGACCGGTTGACTAGAACACAATCTTGTCAATATTTCCTGAGAAAAGCACGGTGGCACACCCTGCAGTTTTCGAGAAAAAAATTATTTAGATTTTGAGTCATATTTGCGGGATTTTTGAAAAAATTGTCACCAGCGGTAAAAATAACATTACATTCTAGACATACTGTGAAAAAATTACGGTGGCACACTTCTCAGTTTTTGGGAAAATAGCATAGCCTGCAGTTGGTCAGGCAGGTTGTTTCGCAGTTATTCACTTTTGCGCTCCTTCTACGGAGTTTTCGAGAAAACTAAAAAGAAGTGAACTAGAACGCGGTCTTCTTAATATATTCTGAAAACACCACGGTGGCACACTCTGTGATTTTCGAGAAAAAAAATATTGTCAGAAAGCTGTCGCACAAGTAACATTGCAATTATTTGCATTTTTGGCCACTTTTCCGGGATTCTCGTAAAAACTTTCAACAAGGGTAAAAGAAGACCACATTCTTAACATATTGTGAAAAAATTACGGTGGCACACTTCCAAGTTTTCGAGAAAATAGCATAATCTAAAGTTGTTCATTTAGGTTTTTGCAATTATTCGCATTTTACGTCGCTTTTCCGGAATTTTCAAGAGAACTACGAGACCGGTTGACTAGAACACAATCTTGTCAATATTTCCTGAGAAAAGCACGGTGGCACACCCTGCAGTTTTCGAGAAAAAAATTATTTCCATTTTGAGTCATATTTGCGGGATTTTTGAAAAAATTGTCACCAGCGGTAAAAATAACATTACATTCTAGACATACTGTGAAAAAATTACGGTGGCACACTTCTCAGTTTTTGGGATAATAGCATAGCCTGCAGTTGGTCAGGCAGGTTGTTTCGCAGTTATTCACATTTTGAGCTCCTTCTACGGGATTTTAGAGAAAACTAAAAAGAAGTGAACTAGAACACGGTCTTCTTAATATATTCTGAAAACAGCACGGTGGCACACTCTGTGATTTTCGGGAAAGAAAATATTGTAAGAGAGCTGTCGCACAAGTAACATTGCAATTATTTACATTTTAGGCCACTTTTCCGGGATTTTCGTAAAGACTTTCAAAAAGGGTAAAAAGAACAAAGCATTCTTAACATATTGTGAAAATATTACGGTGGCATACTTCCAAATTTTCGAGAAAATAGCATAATATAAAGTTGTCCATTTAGGTTTTTTTTGCAATTATTCGCATATAACGTCACTTTTCCGGGATTTTCGAGAAAACTATGAAACCGGTTGACTAGAACACAATCTTGTCAATATTTCCTGAGAAAAACACGGTGGCACACTCTGTAGTTTTCGAGAAAAAAATATTATCTGAAAGCAGTTGTAAAGCAACATTGCAATTATTTCCATTTTGAGTCATATTTGCGGGATTCTTGAAAAAACTCACCAGTGGTAAAAATAACATTACATTCTAAACATACTTTGAAAAAATTACGGTGGCACACTTCTCAGTTTTTGGGAAAATAGCATAGCCTGCAGTTGGTCAGGCAGGTTGTTTCGCAGTTATTCACTGTTGCGCTCCTTCTACGGGGTTTTCGAGAAAACTAAAAAGAAGTGAACCAGAACACGGTCTTCTTAATATATTCTGAAAACACCACGGTGGCACACTCTGTGATTTTCGAGAAAAAAATATTGTAAGAAAGCTGTCGCACAAGTAACATTGCAATTTTTCCGGGATTCTCGTAAAAACTTTCAACAAGGGTAAAAAGAAGACCACATTCTTAACATATTGTGAAAAGATTACGGTGGCACACTTCCAAGTTTTCGAGAAAATAGCATAATCTAAAGTTGTTCATTTAGGTTTTTTGCAATTATTCGCATTTTACGTCACTTTTCCGGGATTTCTACTCTTATCCTATGGTCGATGACGTGTAGTAATGTATAGGGGCATAGGGACACAAGAGCAAATATAAATAAATAATCGCTGATCTCTGGCGCAAAGGCGTTGGTTGAGCATTTCTTCATTTGCCGCCTACTATATTTATTTCGGACACCATTACTATAAAAACGTTGCTGCGGTAGAAACGTTTCTAACTTCACACACATTCCCTTGTCTACATAATTGCAAAATAAATCTTCTTAATTAATAGTAATACACACACAACGAATTAATTTGTTAAACCTTGTTCCGACCAAAATGTTTTTCGAATAACTCGGCAACACCACGCTAAAAACAAAAAATCTGGAGGTCGCTGGATAGGTAATTTTACGCTAAATTCATAAATGTAAAATATTATATTTAAAAAATATGACCTCAAAGATGCTTCGTTGTAGCTTGTCACAAAATATTTTTAAAATGTGGGCCACTTCCATAAAAAAATAATTTTCCAAAGTCTGGACTTTGACGCACTATTGGGACACTGTATGTGAGAACAATATCTTTTATTAAAATTCAAATTCTAAATTAAGTAGGTATAATATGTACACTGTCCCTACATTAAGTTCCTAGATATAATAAAATTATTGATCTCAAAATCGATAAAATCTTACTGCTCAATCCTTGTAACAGTTACAAAATCATTGTTACCCATTAAAATGTTACAAAACATGAAAAATAAACAAAATGAAACAAATGCTTTTTAACTTTTTTTGTAAGTACCTAAATACCTAATATCAGCAAGTAGAGGATTATATTTTTAGTAAGTACTTAACCATTTAATAATTATACCCAAAAGGAGATAGCTTTATTTTTTATGTAGTTGTATTAACATTATTATTAAAATAGATAATTTGTACAATACACATAAAATTAATAAAAAAACAATTGTGTCAAATACCTACATATCGTTCTTTTGTTTTAAATTATTATCTCAGTATTATTCACTTCATACTAACTATAGATAAAAGATCCTGCTGGCTCTTTGTTATTAAGAAATAAAAAATCAAATAAACAAAATTTAGTTTGGTAGGTATATATATAGGTACAATAAAATCATGTATCTCTAATTTTTTTTGCTACCTATTTGATGCAGGATTTTTGTCACCTACCAAAAATATTTTTATTCGCTGTTCAATATAATTTTAAAATAAAACAGGGAGCAAACAAAGGGAAAAACAGGATTGTAACATAACCTTGAAATCTGAACTAATTGTTTCCAAAATGGAAATACAAAATACGCTTATAAGAAACAATATACTAATTGTTGGCAAACACAGGAATAAGAAAAAGAATATTACTTATTAATTAACATGCTCACCTTCGACATTGTTCACGTAAAAACAAAATTTTCAATAACAAAGGTTAACACACTAGCTCGGACGTACTTATCGGATGAGACACTGATAATTCCATTTTATTCTCGCCTTGCCCTTCCCAGCCAAGTTGAATTGTTATTTATTTATTTAGTAATTTATAAACAAAAATATTAAAGGGTTGCGCACAGCGCAACTGATAATAGATTTCTCTGCTTGTTCTGATCTGATTGCCGTATGAGATATGCGCATAAGAGACTGCACTGCACTGGCGTTATTGTTGCCATGGCAACGGCTAAAACGGTATGACATAGGCAACCTGTAATACAGAAGCAGATAAACCAGCTGTATAAATTAAGAATTCGGACTTGCTGCGACATCTGTGGCATAGTAGTTTAACTATCACAGATATATAAATCTCAGTTGTCGTTGACTAAAAGATGACGAAATTATCATCAATCAGCAGGAAGTTAATTAGAAAGTAAATTTTGTATTACATACATGACGAGGAGGGATGTAAGAGAAGCTTTGGCTTTGTCAGAGAAAGTCCATCTGCCCACATTTTAATTAATTTTCAAAAATTTTCTGGTATTTGCCATCTATTGTTAAGTAGGTAAACCATAGACTTTAATTAATCCAATACACAATGGCACAGATTGCGACAAATCTATGGATTAGCACTTGAAAAAAATCAGCAAAATAAGTTTGTTTGGGACTGTTTTAGACGGGTCCGGCTTTAATTAAAGTAAGTTTACAGTTTTGAGGAACGAAATAGCACACGACATACGACATCCCATCAGGGACGTCCATTGTTGGTCACGATGAAGTTGGTCCTTATTTAGTTTGAACGTCCTAGAACGTTATATAAACATCCTCGAAATTTCCAAAACAGGACATCTTAAGAAAGTACAATATGTACGTCTTTAGTATGTTCGTATTAGATCATATTTATTGTCTAACTTCAATCAAATATCTCGTGCTGATAACGCAATAATACAAGTCTATATCCTATATCAATTGCGACTCTGAGAAGTGAAGTTCTTACATAAAGCTGCTAAGCAATACTTTGGTGTCAAAAACGAAAAAAATTGAATGATGGGTTTAAAGTCACAAAATTTATTTTATATGCCAAATTCATTATCTCTTTAACGTTTTTTTATATTAATAGTTAGCGCCTGGTTCCTCAAGAAATAATTCAATTTCAAGAAATTTGTTAACTTAAATGAAACCCACTTACTTTGGCATTTTTAAACTAGCTTTATGACCCTAAGGTCATTAATTATAAAGAAACCTACTTGGACATTTATATTGTTACGTGTTTACACCCTCCAGTAAACACCCTGTACGTAGGTTCGATAAATCGCAACAAGAATCTTCACGAACCACCGATTTATGATGTACTCATCAATAAACAATCATTAATCCTTAAAAATAACACACCTAAAAATAACTTTAATCTAACATAAATTCAATACTTTAAATCACAACTTCTTACTGTTTTTTATTTCATCTGATAACCTAATATATATCGATCTCTCTGCTCGAACTCATTCCTTATACGTGTCGAACGTACTCGAATCTCCTTCCAGAACTCGTCTCGAATATCTTCCAAATAGCAGTTTCTGTAAAATCTTGAATAGAGTTTACAGATTATACAAAAATAATCTTAAGAATGATGTATGAACGTTCCATTCACGTTTAAAACACTCCATTCTTAATGCCCATAGAACGTACAGAACGGATTTACATTTTGTAAGACCACTACTATAGATTATTTGAATGTTTTAGGGTTTTTTAAAATCTATTACAATAAAGAAAAATTAAGTACACAGGATCAGTCAAAAAGTCATGACGAAACAAAGTTGCTTTTTCTTTAATGGAACACTCTGTATCCTGTATATTATTCCATAATTCAATTTTTCTCGAAATTCTAAACTAAATTCATATAGCAACATCATATAGCTAAACTTAACCGTTTTCGAGATATCGAAATTAGAAAATAACTTTTTACTACTCTCATATTTATTAAAAATACCCGGAATGATAGATATTTACTTATTACGAAAATTACACAAGGTTTAAATAAGGTATAGGTTTAAATTTTAATATTATTTTTTTTACTGAAAATAAAAAAGCATAATTGCCGAGGGTTGTTAAAAATACATGAAACGAAAATAATTATTTTTTTTAAGAATGTCCTGGATATTTTAAACTCTATGAAAACAATAGTTATGCCAGAAGAAAAAAGAGACAAAACAAGTTTTAATAAACAACAAATATTTTCTTTGGAATTCTATTTTATAAGGTGCTCAAAGTGTTTACCTAACAATAATGAATTCGCTGAACAAAATTTTATAATGAATCTAATAGGGCGTTCATTGCAAAAGTAATAAATATCGCTCAGAGGTCAAATTTCCGCGTATAAATAGGATCTTATGACGCGTCCACCAATAATGCCACACCAAATATTTACTTTTCGTAGTTGTTGGGTGTGAACTTCCTCCATCCAATGTGGATTTTGGTCTAGCCACTACCTACAGTTGTCAGTTTACGTGCCCGTTTAAATAAAATGTAGATTCATCAGAAAATAATTTGTGGCTGACAAAGTTGAGATTTTCGTTTAGGTTATCCATGATAACTTCGCAGAATTCGATTCTACGATCAAAATCGTCTTCACTCAATTCTTGTAACGAATGAATTTTATATGGATAGAATTTTTCCCGTTTGCAAATTTTTTTAATTGAATACCTACCCATGTTATGATTTAAAGCTCTCTGTTGTGTCGAATTTATTGGGTTTTCAACCATATCTAACATGGCATTCATAGAATTTTCTTCATTTGTAACGCTTATTGGTCTTTGGTTGATCATTGACACCTCCAAATTCATGAAAACGCTGCAATGTTTTTGAAACAGTTGATTTAGGTCCCGGTCGAAATGCAATTCATTAAAAATGTTCATTACTTGCTCACAACTTCGTCTTCTATCATCATATACTATGATCATTAAAATTTCAATACGCTCGGTTTCACTTAAAGATGCCATTCTTGCGCGAATATTATTCACACTAAATGTTTTCTGACATGTGTTGTCAAGACCATCACTGTTAGACAAAAGAACGATGCGACGTTTTTGTGGAGCTAGAAACTTTCAAAGGTAACTTGAAACTTGATGGACTATAAACTTAATGGACTAAAATATTTGTGCGTAATTTATAAGAAAATGATTTTCAAAGTTCGATATCTCGAAAACGGTTAAGTTTAGGTATATGATGCGATGTGCTATATGAATTTTGTTTAGAATTTCGAGAAGATCTGAAATCTGGAATAATACACAGAGTGTTCCATTAAAGAAAAAGCAACTTTGTTTTGTCATGACTTTTTGACTGATCCTGTATACTTAATTTTTCTTTATTGTAATAGATTTTAAAAATCCTAAAACTTTTGTGTCTAACATTTCTCGCTGGATATCTTATTTTATGAGATAATAGACCGTTTCCATACATATCAGCGACCCTGTATATTCACTGTATATTTATAGAACGTATGTGTGCTATCTGAGGTGTTAAATTGCCAATGTTGCGCAACAATTGTACATTTCTGAAAAAAGTATAAGACTTTACCGACTGGGGCAAGCGTAGATGCATCTTAACTATGTACATATTTCGATATGCGATGTAAAGCAACGTTAGGCGTAGTTAGTACTTGGATGGGCGATCGTTTCAAATGTTGTAGGGTATGTCCCCTACAAGTCCAAAATAAAAAATAAAAAGTTCCAAAAATTACCAAAAATCAGATCACCCCATGCAATATGGCAAACCACATAAAAAAGTCAACCAGACGCCATTCACATCAAAAAACCACAGTCAAACTCAAAGAAATCTGAGAAAATTCGCAGACACTCGATAATTCATAAATAACGTAAATTCACTAAATTCCAACCTCAAACATTCATTCAAGCTCAGTCGTAACTGATTCACTGAGAAAAACGTCACCCGTATATTCATCAACCTAACAAAATCACTATCTAAACCCAAATTTTCATCATCTTATTTCAATCCCTCAATTTTCTATAAACAATTTCATTTTCAAAATTTTAAAATTTCTTGACCACCCCTCGTATACGTAACTACGTCTAAACTTAACCTTCGAGCTCGTTTCCCAACTTTCTTGCAACCACTTCGCATTTTACTCTTCTTACTTTTCGATCACCCCCTGTATACTTCAAATCACATTCCGTGCCTCGAGTCTTAAAATTCAAACTTCATTTCATCAAATTCTCGCAACCCGATTGCTATTTTAAATTTCACCATTTTTGATCACTCCTCGTACAATAGCATACAATATCTCGGTTCAACTCGACTTGTACCCGTTAGGAACATTTTAATATCTTATCTTCAAACATTACGCACCTATCGGGAACATTATCATATCGTTTCAACTTTTAAACATCGGACCTCCGTTAATACTTTACGGGGTCGCGTCAGATTTCGCAAATTAAACTCTAATAATTTCTAAACCGAAATAGATCCGACTTTCATTCTTATTTCAATAAATTCCTATTTTCATTGCCGATTTTTCTATGTAACTTTCATCTTCAAAATTTCCAGTATTGCACAATATGTCGCAACCGATGACTCATCCTCGCCCGCACGGAGCGATTCCAAGCCTTTCCAGACCTTTATAACGGGATGCGAGACTCGACGGGGCGCGACAAACGAAACTTTCCCATACAATATAAATACCGGCGTGCAACAAGCCGAAGTTAAGTTCAGTTTTGGCAGTGACTCCTATGTTTAGTACTCGCGAGTGATTCAGTGGAAGTTATTTAAAAGTGATTTTAAGTGTAATAAACTTATTTGCTAGTGCTTCCGGTCCGGTCACTATTTAACTAAAGTTGTAGATACCCACCGTCTAGTTAGGCTTTGTTAACCCCCTGTCCTCGCATACTTCTTGCGACTAATTGTCCCGAACTAGCTTCCCAGGCCGAAATCTGGTTAAAAAGGGTAGTTTTAAGTAATCGCCTTAAGTGGCCCCTTTTCTTCTTTAAAAAAAATATTTATATCTCGTTTTAAGTGACAACATTTATTCTCGCATTTACGGCCCATTCAATCCTAAACCAAGTGAATTTTTTCAGATTAAATCAAATAAAAATATTTCAATAAATAATTTTTGCTAAATTCTACTATCAGAATTTATGCTGTCGAATAGTTTCATCCTACAAAAGAAACTGTTAAATAAAACTTTTTACAATATTTTTTCAACTCTGTTCAAAGTGAAAGCTTAAATAAATAATTGTTCGTTCCGATTTAAAAAACAGTGTTATTTTTTTTTAATACCATATACAGGGTGCCGTCATTGACCCTGTCAAAAACTCAAAGAACTATACAGTGTCAAACAACAATAAAATTGAAACCACAGTGCTTCAGCAGATCCAGACTACAATATACAGGATGTAGTATTTGACCCTAACCATCACTACAGAAGTACAACAAAAAGGCTTCTCACATAAAAATAAAGTGCACGATCGCCCTCCAGAGTCTCGGCGCTAAACCCCCACGTCACCAAATTGCTATTTTCACAAACAGAAGGTCCGATTCGTGTTCACAAAGAAGACCGTGTTCTCGCCTCACATATCTTCCAGCGCCTTGTATATCAGTGTATACGCGGAAGCTATGCAACCTTCGGCGAGGGTTGTGTAGGTGATATACCATTCTTCGGAGGGGATGTAAAGCCGTCGGTCCCTTGTCTATTAAATGTTAGGCAAGTAAAAGATCCCTACTCTTCTTAAGGGAAGAGGTTCGGCAAAATTCCTGGTTGGGGGTAGCTCGTCTACAGGCGTCGGTGATAGGCCTCAGTAGAGGAAATAGACCGACTTTACTTCATCTATACATATATACATAACCATTTTTTATGTGGGCCTCAATAAATACGACCACCATTTTCAAAATGGTGGCAGAACAATTTTAGGATGTGAATCTGAAATTTTTTTTTAAAGAACTTTCAATTTCATTAAAAATAGCGTTAAAATAAACGAGACATCTTTTGAGATATTTTCATTGAGCGACTGGGTAAACCGAGGAGTCAGAATCTTACTTTATAGAATGGGTACAAATAAAAAATTCATAACACTATTAATTTTGTATATTTATCATAATCACAAAACACTGAGTACAAAATTAATTTTTTAATACTTTAATAATACCAGGAATAATACTATAATATTCATTCTCAAGTAATTACATGTTTATTCTAAGTTTTCATAGTAACTATCTAATAAATAAAAATAGATACATATAGTAAAATCTTTAAAAACACTAAATTCATAACAGATCTGCCAGTTTGTTTTCTCTGCAAGTACACTGAGAAAACAATTAGGGCAACAATGTCAGAGTGTTATATAATCCATTTGTACTTGTACAACAACTCGTTTTGTATTTACTATGTGTGAAAAACTGAAAATAGGTTTTAAAATTTTGTAGGTACTATAAGAAAATACTTGATATAAATTTTGTCATAATTATTTATAAAACGTTCTATCACTCACTATATGTACATATTATTTTTACATCAATGTAAATAGTGTAGGTCTAACTGGTAACTTAGATAATTTATTTCAAAATGATATTGAGACTGTTTTAGATCACCTAGTTAGACTAAATTTTGTGTAAGCTTTATATTCTGAATATTAAGAAAAATTCATGTTTTTAACAAATGCTTGCCTTGTTTTTATTCCAAAATATTATTTGCCTATAAACTTGTCATATAAACAGTACACTAATTAGAGCTTGTTTATATTTTTAATGGATTACAAGATTAATATACCCAATTTATAAATAAAAGATTTAAAAAACATTTGTTCAATTATCCTTTCAAATATGAAAATATTCGTATTTCAAAGAATATGTTTGCAGTTTGCTTTTTTTCTTTGTGTGGTGCATTAAAGCGTCAACTATTATAGTAAAAGCTATAATTTTTTATTTCGAAATTAGCCATTTAACTTGCGATGACTGTGAAAGTATTTGTTAAATTTTATGTCTGACATTTTCAATAGAAGTGATATGTCCTGATATTTATTTTCTAAAAGTAATATTTGTAGCTATTTTCCTAACCTATATTCATACCTTTTTTTATGTTTTATATTATATTATGTTATCTTGTAAGTTCTTTACTGCGCTCATTTACCTCTGATTTATGTATTACAAAGAAACTAAATAAAATCTAAGTAGGTACGAATAAAAAAATGCAATTAAGTATTCATTGAAATAAAAAAGAATAATAATGGCATGGTGCTAGTACCTACATTTACCAGACAGTCATTATTTAATAGGTTGGGATGCAGTTTTATTTATACCGTCTATTCAATTACATAAATCTAGGTACACATATGTTATGGTCAAAAGTATTTAATTTAATTGAGAGTATTTGAAACTATTGCAGTCATTAAACTTTTTAAATATTTGACATAGTTTGTTTTAGGTACCTACATAAAGAAACCTATATAAAGAAATAACATGTAATATAATAAAGAGTAAGTTAATATAAGCATAATAAACTTAACTCTTAGATATTAGACTAGATAATGCTGAAAAGGATATTTTATAAAAAATAATTTATCTAAAATATCATACTTTCGTCATTTCGCAACCTCAATTCTCCAATGCCACCAGGAGTCTAATATCTTACAATACATGTCTTTGTTCTATAGAAAAAAAAAACTATAAAATATTACTAGTTGGCGGTCATCACTAGAATTGAGACTCCAAAATGAAATAAAGGAACTTAATTTCAATAGGTACCTACATCTATTTTACTTATTTTATCGGTGCCGTCTGACTATCTATACTTATATTGTTAAGAGCCTGCAGTACTGACAGGAAAAATAGCGGTTGTCGCTGTATCATCGGGATTAGATTCTCTCATTTCAAATGAACTAATAAGAATGTTGACAGCCATTATCACAATGTTCGTACACATAACAATGTCGTTAGTTTTGCTTGCACTTGGGTGGTCTCCTTCATCATTGATGTTTAGAGATGACCCCAGAATAACACAGAGGCTTGCTTGTACTATCTTCAAATCCAAAATAAAAAGAAACAAATAAAATAAAACAAAAAAATTAAAAACAATAAAAAATAAAATAATAAATAAATTAATAAAGCAAATGACAAAATAAAATAAAGGCACGCAGTATTTGAACCTCCCTTCCTTAGATACCAAATTATTGCTTTTTAGTACTGTTTGAAAAACATATAATGCCATACCCGGTGATACAGGCTAGTGACTCACCCCTATATTTCCTTCATTTTTTAACTTATCTATTTGGAATTTGGGGTGCATAAACTACCTGCAATAGTGTATTTTTGGACATAAAAACGGGATGAGGCCATTTCTGGTTTTTAACTGGAACACTATGTATACTTTTACATATTTGAATTCAAGACAACATTCTGAGTATACCATGAGACTTTCGAGAATTTTTGAGTCGATGTTCGACGAACCAACTCGTATTACGCAAACATCAGAAAAAATAATTGACGTAATTTTTATTAAAAGCAATTGGGTACTATAAATGCGAACTTGTGTCTGATCATAGAGCCGTTTACTGTGAGATACTTTTAAAAGAGATTTTAAACAAATTTTAATAAAAAAATGTTATTATACATTGAATGAATATTTTTCTGACTATGAATTTTAATGTGTTCTTGTGTCTACTTTTTTATTTTCTAAAATATTTGTTAGTTAAGGTGTTTTATATTTATTACTGCAGATTGCATTTTCTTGTTTTGACGTGTATTATACCTTGTATGGTTTTTATTGAATAAAGCTTATTATTATTATTATTATTAAATTTGGCAATCCCTCGTATAACACCCAAAATAATAACCTATCGAAATTTTAAAGAGTTCTGTTATGAGGAATTTAACCGGGATTTGGAATTTATTAATTGGGACTCCTTATTTTATTTTAATGAATAAAAAAATTCAATTCATTTCAGACAATATATTAAAACTATTTTAATAAACATGCCCCATTTATTACGAAACCGTATGCACCGTGGTTAACAAGTAGTATTAAGGATCTTAAAAAAGAAAAAAAACCGTGCCCGAAGCAAATTTAACAGATCTAAAAATCGTCAAGATTGGCTTTACTATAAATCTTTACGTAACTTTACTTTAGCAGGGATAAGATCAGAAAAAAAAGCATTTTTATAATCCCAAATGCATAACTCTGATAAAAAGTCATTGTGGAAGGCTGTTAATCTTCTGAACAATTATTTTTTGTCCGTGTTCTCTCCTGTCAACACATGTGATTTGTTTGACAATACACATCATAATCTTCTTTTAAAATGGCAACCATGTGAAGTGAAGTGAAGTTCACGACACGCTATTCAGCTTAAAGTCTTTTGCATATGGCTTTGATGACATCAATGCTAAAATGCTTCAACTATGTTCACCTAAGTTAGACAAATATTTCACTCATATATTGTTGTTTTGAAACAGGTTGCTTTCCAGAAGCAATCAGTCTAATACCAGCTTTATCAAAAATTTTTGAGAACATAGCATACAAGCAGCTATTGGAACACGTCTTATCAAGTAAAATTATCACATCTTTACAGTCTGGGTTTAGGAAGGGGTATGATACTACCACAGTGTTATCAAATGTTGTAGATGATATTCCTAGGACTATGGGCGGAGGTGATGCAACGGTTTTGGTATTGCTTGATTTTTCTAAGGCCTTTGACACCCTTAACCATGCTCTTCTCTGTTCAAAGCTCAGTTATTATGGATTAGATAATATTTCTCTTAGTTTCTTTAAATCTTATCTTAGTAATCGTCGTCAGATAGTAGTGTTAGATAATGAATATTCCCAATTTGGGCTTATTACCTCTGGAGTTCCTCAGGACACAGTACTTGGGCCGTTACTTTTTCTCATATACACAGCAGATATTTTTCAGACCGTTACGTATACAAATATCTCAGCTTATGCAGATGACACTCAACTGTCCTTGTCTTTTAATTGTATCGATATTCAGTCAGCTTGTACTAAAATTAATATTGACCTGAAATCTATTGCGGATTATTCTAAAAAAATAACTTAAAACTAAATGCAAATAAATGCAATTTTATCTGTTTCTGTCCCTAAAACATGCAGACAAGAGTTCAAGAAGAATTAAATTTAAAAATTGATGTTAATCAAATAAATCATGTAAATGTTGCAAAAAAATTTGGCTTTTTTTTTATACTAAGCTACGTTTTCGCGATCATATTACTCGTATGGTAAAAAATATTTATCCTGCATTAAAACTTCTTTATTCTAATGTGAGTATAATTAATTTTAAGATAAAAAAAATGATTGAAACGCTTATATTATCTATCATAAATTACCGCATTAATGTATATTACCCATGTTTGGACAAAATCACACAATATCGCCTACAAAAAATACAAAACAATTGTTGCAGATTCATATGTCGATTAAAAAAATTTGATAGAGTTTCCGAAAAAATTAAACGGCTAGGCTGGTTGAATATTGGTAATACTTTTAAACTCCATATGAGTGTATTTGTTCATCGTTTAATTTTTACATCCTCTCCACCCAATTTACGCGACAAATAAATTTACAGAAGAGATATTCATAATGTTAATATAAAATTCGCTAGTACCTTACTTTATCTCTCCCTAAGTTTCGTTCAGCCATGTTTACTAGATCTTTCACATATAATGCTTGTACTATTTATAATATACTAAAAAATGAATTTAAAGCATATTCAATAAACGGTTTCCGTAAAAAGGTTAAATCCTGCCTTATCGCAAAACAATGATATATATGTGTGTGTTCGCGTACCTTGATACGAACATGTTTGTTTAATTTTTATTGTAAAATCTATATATATATATTTTTTTAATTATTTTTCTCATTCATATTTTTCGTGAATGTTAATTTATAGGGTTAAGTATAAAGTAGCTTTAAGCTAAACTTCGCCCTTTCCACTTGTATTATGTTTTTGTATGCACAATACTCTGGAAATAAAGACACATTTTATTACTATTATTATTATTATTATTATTATTATTATGTTCAGTTCTTTAAAGCATTTTAAGACATTCATCTAGAGTGCTTTGGAATACCAAAATTTGTTGTATGGCAGGTAAAGTCCATGGAAAACATATAATTCTTCGTTTAATTTCATTTTTTATGGGAAATTAAATAGTGTTCAACAAATTATAGATTTTTTTCCGAATTCATTGATATCTATTTCAAATCTATGCTATCCGTTGTTCTATTTTATTTAATTCATTTAGAAATAAATAATTTTTATTGAACTTTAACATAGTTGTCTTTGTACTACAATTTGATACAATACTTATAATATAACAGAAAGGTGACATTTGTAAACAATTATTGTTAGCGAAAGATTTGTGTCCATTATTGATATTTCTTAACACACCAATAACGAAATAACTGACATGGTATTAATTTCCGAAGAATGTCGAAAAAAATGCTGTGCTTGAAGGTCAAATATATGCTCAGAGATTTTCTGAAAGAAGACATCCGTCTCGTCATTATTTCAGAAAATTAGAGAGAGAATGCAGCGAGAGCCACGTGTCCAAAATCAAGAAGTCATTGTAGATGAGGGTTGGAGATTAATGTACTAGGAACCTTCAGCCACAATCAATCAGCTTTTGTTAGGGAAATAGCGGAAGGACTAGTATCAAATAGGGAAACAGTAAGAAGAATTTTGAATGAACATAATACTACCACTCGTTAAAGTACAATCTGCACCAACATCTGTACGAAGGAGATTCTGTAAGATGAATTGTGCTTTGCCAATTGTTAATTAACGAGTTTCAAAGAGACAATAATTTTGACTTTTTCTGATGAAGCACTTTTCGCAAATAATGCGATGTTCAACCGGCAGAACATAAAATAGTAGTCTCAACACACTCAAAGATTAGTTAGACAAGGGAGATTTCAAGAAAGATTTGGGATAAATTTATGGGCAGGTATTTATGGAATACGAATCATTGGTCCAATATTCTTCCAAGGTACGCTGATAGGACAAAGGTATCTCGAATTCTTACAAAATCAAATTTGGCAAGAAATCTAACAAGTTCCACTAGCACAATACCGATTATTGTATTTCCAACAAGACGTAGCACCGCCCCATAACCGCCGCGTTGTTATGGATTGTCTGAATGAAACTTATGGACCACGACTTGTTTTAAACCAGCGTTTCATAAGGTGGCCTGCAAGGTCACATGATCTAACCCTATTAGACTTCATCCTTTGCCGTTCACCATTTCTATACATGTAATAGTGCGATTTGCACTTAAATAAATTAAATAAAATAAAAATAGATTTGAAATGGATATCAATGAATTCAGAAAATAACCTATAATTTATTGAATACTATGAACCACCACCTTTCCCATTTGAAACAAAAGTTTTCTATAAAAATAACTTCGGAGCTTCATAAATAATTATTAGAAATTAAACAAAAAATTATATTTCTCCCATGGACTTACCTGCCGTTTTGGTATTCTAGAGCACTAGACGAATGCCTCAAAATGCTTAAAAAACTGAACAACGACTCAAAAATTCTCGAAAGTCTCATGATATACTGAGAATGTTGTCTTGAATCTAAATATGTAGAAATATACAGAGTGATCCAATTGAAAACGAAAGTTGCGGTCATTCTCGTGTAAATCGGAAATGGTCTCATACCATTCTTTATGTCCAAAAATCCATTTTTACAGGTAGTTTATGCACCCCTAATTTCAAATGGATAAGTTAAAAAATAAAGGAAATATAGGGGTGAGCCAGTAGCCTGTCACCCGGTGTACCATGTGTACCAGGATCATGGTACGCCCCCCTTTTTCCAGTTTATCGATAAAGAATTGCAATTTGGTACAATCTTATATACTTAATAAGCGTCATTTTTTGGCATATAAATAATTTTTTCCGCGGTACCATGACCATGTTTCACGTGGTATATCATCTTGGAGTTGTCATAGTTAACTTCAGTAATATTTCATCATAGTTCTACGTCACTAATGATGTTTTGTATTGTATTTCTTTATATTAGTAGTTTTTTATCATCGATTAGTGTAACGTTAACAGCTATTGCTGGATCAAGACCGAAATTCATTTTAATTATGTCACAAAATAAAGCCCCTGTCACAAAGCCCAAAGAGATATGATTTAGTATCCAGGCTAGTATATCTAGTTTTTCATCTTCGCATACTCGTAGAAATGCCACGACAACCGACAACAGAGCTGCTGTTACCTAGACAAGAGAAATTTGCATAAAAATTTTGCATAATATAGAACACTATATAATTATCATTTATTAAAGGAACACTTCAATGGATTTAAAAAATGTATGAAGAACTGTTCCAATTTTAGCGTTAAATGAAGCTTTATATGCTTTTTGTTCTAATAAGGTAACTGATGGAGTGTTTGCTCCCCATAAATTATCAGGACACAAAAAAAATCGCATGCCTATCGCGGAACCAATTTTCAACCCTTAAACCTAAACACTTGACATTGACCTATTTGACCTTCTGATTTGAACCCCACAGACTTTTATATGTAAGGGCATGTGAAAAGTGTCGTGTGTACTGAGGAAATAAATACATACGAGGCGTATTGTACAACATTTGCAATGAAAGTATCGGATTCATTTTGGAATATTTAGTGCAAAATAAACGGATTGTAATTCGAAATTAAACTATGTTGGAATTTGCCGTTTGATTGTAAGTTTATCAAAAAGAATAAACCAGGCATAGAATTACTGCTGGTGAAAATGAAAGTTTGTAATAAGACAAGCGATTGGAGAAGTTGAATTTCTGTACACATTTTTTTAAAGTTCCCAATTAAAATTTTATTATCTGTTTAGTTTTTCCGTTGGTTTCTCTGACGAGTCTAACAGTCTTAGAGGTTGACTGGAGTAATCCAGACCAAAACCGGAAATAATAATATTAACAATGGAAATGAAAAATACAAAAATAAGGATAACGTCATTTAAAATAACTGCCGCCTTGTGGTCTCTCTCTTTGTTTATGTTCAATCCTCCAATTATTACAAACATTATAGCCACAATCAACTGGAACAAATGTGAAGGTTATTAAAATAGTTCCGTATTACATACAAATATCGATATTTGCAATTAATAATAATAATAATAATAATCCAAACTAAAATTTCGTACATTGTGGTAATTTAAAGGTTTCTCGTTAAATAGCCACAAGCTACCATTAAACGAAGATCAATTTGATTTTTAATTGATGAAAAGGCCTTAGTTATAAACCACAAGCCCATGCTAAATTTTTAGGGGGCCATATGATAGCGCTTGAAAAGGTATATTTTTTGTAGTTCTACAGAAATAAATCACTTTGAGTCCTAGACCCTGCATTTTAGGTGGGACATAAGAAAGCCGCGGAAAAATAAAAATCATAACCTACGGGAGTTGCATTTTTTCAAACGAGCCTGTATGGTTTACGTTTATTTGGAGTGTATTTATATCTGTGACTCTTAAAAAGAGAATGCCGTACAAAAATAATAGGACAAAAGTACAGGAATAATTTTCGTTTTGCCAAAAGTAACATCTATGTACTATGGTGATACGATACCGTACGGCTTTTATGAAATTCGATTTTTATATTAAAAAGGATGAACTTTTTTGCTATACCGTACAAATCAGTTGGACCATGGAGTGGCGAAAGCGAGATCAACCCCCTTTCTAGACCTCTATTAAGGGTGGTGATTTGATCCTGTACGGCATCAACTCCAAAATATTATACATTTTAAATGTTAAAAAAAAATGACCCGTCTAAAAGGAATGGGTATTATCAATGTAAATAAAAAAATCACCCCCGAGAAAGGGAAAAACTCAAATTTTCTAGGGTAAGTTTATTTGATACTGTACGGCTATTTATTTTTTGGATTAATGTAGGTTATAATTTTTATTTTATTTAGTAGCCGCACAAAAAATATTGGACAAAAATAAAATTAGAAAATTGCAAAACAAGTTGCAAAACAAGTAAAAATTATGCAAATAAAAAAATCCTTATTAATACAATGGATAGATTTTCAACTTTACATAGTTTTTCCATTCCTTAACTATAAAAGAACACAAATGTGTTCATGCCGTACATTTTCATTGGTGAGACTTTAGACACTAGATTAAGTTATTCATACGATTTACGCGACCCTTAATGGTCATTAAATATCGTACGGCGTTTGCAAAATATCATTGAAAATAGCAAAAGTTGATAAACAATCACAATGCCGTACATTTTAGATGGGCCGCAATGGAATACCAGAACCATATATATATATATATTTCAGGGATGAATATTTCTTGAAGTAAAGTAAGAAATTGTTATATATCACTTTTAAACTTTAAAATAAAATGTGACGTAATTGATTATAAAAAATGTGTACAAATTACCCAAAATTTTCTTTTTTTGGTTAACTTATTTGGACATTTTATGAAAAAATTATGTGTTACAATCTTTGCAACGTTTTTTCCAACATTTTTAATTTTACAACATACTACATTTGGAAAACTTAAAAAAATGTAATTCATCATTCATATGATAAAAAGAATATGCATAAATTAATTACTGATCTATTATAATGGATTTAACAAAAACTTTCAATTTCGCGTGATGGTTTCTTAAACAGTAAATTATAAAATACTATATTTTATACATTTTTATAGTTAATTTCAGGTGGAATCGAGACATACTAGTTTTTAATGTTTAATATTAATAGGAATGTGATTGGTTATAATAAAAGAAAACAATTTTCTATAATTGCGCTATATTTTATTTTGAAAAATTTAGACTGTTTCCGACTACTCTGATTTCTGGTTGAACAAGCCTTGACATAAATGTATGTGGATAACATAGAAAGAGAAGTGAGATGTGAAAGTAAACAAGAAGCTCTTCTTTTTTACTGAATCACCTTTGTTCCAAGTACATAGAAAATAATATTTATTTACGCACTGTTTGAATAATTGGTTTCGAATAATTACAATATCAATTATTGCTCGGATGTAATAAAGTCCTACAATAATTTTTTATTCAGAAAAGCTCACTCTGCGACGGAAAACAATTTTCCAGACACATGCACCAACTAAAATGCACGGCATGGTAATAAAAAATATTATTATATAAAATAGTATTAAAATAATCAAGCTTTATGTGGTATCAAATCACCAACCACTCTTAATAGAGGTCTAGGAAGGGGGTTGATCTCGCGTTTGCCACCCCATGGTCCAACTGATTTATACGGCATAGCAAAAAGCCCATCCTTGTTAATATAAAAATCAAATTTCATAAAAGCCGCACGGTACCGTATCACCTTTGTACATAGAGGTCACTTTTCGGAAAACGAAAATTATTCCTGTACTTCTGTCCCGTTATTTTTGTACGGTATTCTTTTTTAAGAGTCACAGATATAAATATAGTCCAAATAAACGTAAGTCGTATAGGAACGTTTGAAAAAATGGAACCCCCGTGGGTTACGATTTTCACATTTCCGCGGCTTTCCCATGTCCCACCTAAGGTGTACGGCATAGGGCTCAAAGTGATTTACTTCTGTAGGACTACAAAAATTATACCTTTTCAAGCGGTATCATAATAATATGACCCCCTAAAAATTTAGCATGGGCTTGCGGTCTATTAGGTAGGAATGGCTATTGCGCCTGCGAAGTTATAGAGTTGACGTATTTGTGTATAAGTTACTATTGTTTGCATTTATCAATCTCTAAAATATTTTATTCGAAAATTGATGTGTTATATATATAAAGGAAAAAAAAATGTTTCTGAAATTATTTTTCTCTCTTAAACGGTTTAATGAATCGCTGAAAATAATATATGTTATAATATAACTTCAGCGCGTTTAGCAAAAATTTAAGTTAAATAACTAGGGACAGATATAAGGGGGTTTCTGCATCGATAGAATTTACTGAAATCTTAGCAAATTGCACCTAAAATATTGTCTAAAAGTTATTTGTGGCATTCTACGAATATTCTTTCCTTTTAAACAGAATCTTAAACCTGTGTATTTAACATACATAACAGATAAGAGTTCTTCGAAAAAAGCTTTGAAAATGGAAAGAGACTACTTTCCGAAACGTCAGCAAAATACATTATTTCTATGTTTATTCAGATTTATATTATTTATTCGGTGATTTGCTTTTGAAGAGGATAATACATGTGGCAGAAAACACAAATAAAAGGAAAAAATTACACCTAAGGTATATCAGATTTATAATATATTTATTGCATTCTACGAGACTACGATAGACATTGGTTTAGTTGATATACCGGGTATAATAGAAAGTCGGTTGGTATTTTCTTCAAGATTTATGACATTTATTCTATGAAAAACACGATTCCTCATCTTACAAATGTAACAGTTTATCGTTACTTTATTTAAACGGTACTTTTTCAAAATACTTTATTACTCCTCTCATATACTTGATTAGCAATGGCAGTTGCTAAATCCGAATACAGTTTAAAGATTTTCTTTTATTATGGCAATCCTAGATGGGCTGAATTGAACAGTAAAAAATGGTATATAATGATAGCATTTTGTTATTCAAAAATAAAAAGTCTAAATATATTATTTAATTTTAGTTTGGGTTTAAGAATTATTGAAAATTCAAACAAAATATTCCGGCGCTTTATTATATGTAGATTAAAAAATATAAAAGTATATCATGTTTAAAAAAACGGTCTACAGATACACAGACATTTTTAATTCGATGCTTGATTTTATGTATAATCATTTCTTTACCGTGATTGTTAAAAATATTTTGGTGATATTCGTAATTGATTAAATTATTAAATAACTATAATAGTTTGAGTTTTTATAAAGTATTATAAACTATAATACTATAAAAATATTCCTGCGAAAACAATTTTGATTAAAGCAAATTATTAGTAAAATGCGTAATAAACATTACAATAATAATTTCTTTCGCCTAATATAAATATAAGTATAATACTTCTTTAACAGAAAAATGACTCTAATTTTACGTCCCTCAAATAATAACAATTGCTTTTTATTTCCCATTCTTCAACTGCGGTCTGTACCTAGTAGTACCTATTTGATGTAAAGGATTTTACCACAAATCTCTATAAAATATAAAACACCGACCAATAAAAATAACAAAACTTTGATTTGATTAAAAAAAACGTGAATAATGTTAGCTAAACTTCCAGCCCCACCTAACTTTTTTATCTTACAGGTGATATACCGTATACCAGGTGGCCACGAGTCAATGTACGCCCCCAATATTTATTTTTGTATTTAAAAATTTGAATTTTGGTACACATGAATTAGACAATAATGGGCTACTTTTAGCCTAACAGGAACGAAAATACATCAACTTTTTTTTCTTAAATGGAATGGAATGGTTTCTCATTAAGCATAAATTTCTAAGTGCAACAGTTTTTTCAGATGTAAAAAATTCCTAGTGAGATACGAACAATTTTTTAATTTTTTCAAAATGGCCGCGTCAGGTGAATGCGATGTAAGAAAATTACTAAGTAGGCTATGGTAATTATTAGTAAAGTTGTAGACTTGTCTGTAAACAAGAAACTAGTTGTTTGAATGACTGTAAGGACCAGTATTTTTATGTTTTTCTCAAAAAACGGAATTTAATTTTCATTTTCATTCCCGTAGGGTCCTAATATAGAAACTGAAGAAAGATTTATTGTGGATGAAGAAATGGAAATTAATGTATTAGCTTTAACGCATGTTGATCCAGCCATTTCGGTAAGACAAATTGAACATAAATTACCAGTTTCCAAAGAATCAGCCAGGAAAATTTTAATGAAACACAGCTATCGTTCTTATAAATATCAATTACATCAATTTTTGTATGAGAATGATTATCAACGAAGAATAACCTTTTGTAATTGGTTACAGTTACTCCAACGGAGAAATGAGAATTTTATCAAAAACATTTTGTTCACTGATGAATCGAGATTTACAAAAACCTTGGGTTATTTAATCGAAACAGCACTCGATATTGGGCAATTGAAAATTCTCTCATTATGAGACAGGGGCGGTTTCAGGAGCGGTTTGGCTTCAATGTTTGGTTAGGCGTACTGGGCGACCATATCATAGGTCCAATAATTTTTGACGGAATTCTAACTGGGACAAGATATCTAGAATTTCTCCAAAATAGTTCCACAGATTAATCAAATTCCCAATACCAATATTGACGAGGTTTACTTCCAACAAGACGGGGCTGGACACAATGCTATTATCTTTAGGGATTACTTAAATCAGTTATTTCCAGATCGTTGGATTGGGACCCATGATCCAGTCAGTTGGCCTGCAAGGTCGCCTGACTTAACCCCACTCGATTTTTTTTGTTTGGGCGCATTTGAAAAATAGAGTCTACATGACTGCTCCAACCACAAGGCAAGATCTGGAAGAGTGAGTTCGACACAAAATTGTACAAATAACACCTCAACAATTACAGAATGTTAGACGTGCAACGATAAGTTGCACTACTCTGTGTATTAATCATAACGGTGAACAGTTTGAACAATTTTTACAATGGTTTATTACAATTTAGGTTTTAAATAGTTTTGTTATTATTCTATTTATTCATGGTTGTTACGTTTTATTAAAATTATTTCTTGTTTAATTTGTGTTTACTTTTTAAAAATACTTCTATTATTACGAAGGATATCGTTAAGAAATGATTAATGGTGAAAAAATTATAGTTTATGAATCATTATTTTTGATTAATAAAAAAATAGCACAGTTCCATTAAAAAATTTCCATAGGATCCCTACGGAAATGAAAATAAAAATTAAATTCCGTTTTTTTTTTAAAAAACCTAAAAATACTGGTACCTATCAGTAATTCAAACAACTATTTTCTTCTTTACAGACAAGTCTACAACCTTACTAATAATTTCCATAGCCTACTTAGTAATTTTCTTACATCGCATTCATCTGACGCAGCCATTTTGAAAAAATTAAAAAAATTGTTCGTAACTCACTTATTTTTTGGATTTTTTTTAACTGTTGCACTTAGCTTAATGACAAACCATTAAAAAAATAGCCATTCCATTTAAGAAAAAAAAGTTGATGTCCGGTTCAACCGGAAGTGATATTTTCATTCCTGTTAGTCGAAAAGTAGCCCATTATTATCTAATTTATGTGTACCAAAAACAATTTTTTTTTAATACAATAACGGCCAAAATATCGGGGTCGTACATTGACTCGTGGCCACCCGGTATGCATGCTATCGAAGTAAACAAAATATAAATATGTATAAGCTTTTTGACGGTCGCAAATCAAGTCTAGCCTTCTTTTCATATAATAATAGTCGTAAACGGTAAAGGCGTAAACATCGCGATTTTGTCCTGTGTTTTCTACAGTTACGAAGATTTGGTGCAAAATATGCGCTAACACATATTTTACAATTATTAACGCCCACTGTAATTACCATCCCCTGCCGTCCGATTTACCTCAGATGGTATTACTCGTCAGAGCTACTAGATTCTTAAAAAAAAACAGGACCAGTCCCAGACACCTACGACGTTGAAGTTGCAATATATATTTTTCAATATTATTTTTATCGAACATTAATTAAAATTTTTTGTCATGTAACGCTCCATTTTTATCGTGTGTAAATTTAGCGAAATATGTCGTATATAAATCGGTAGAAACAAAGCCTGTAGCGCGCTGCGCATTCGTATCCAATTCTAAGATAGATTGCAAGACATGTGGTATGACTGTGAAGTAATGTGTAAAGTTGTGGATTTGTTTGACGTTAAAGTCTGGCGATATTACCTTCATAAGTTCCAGTTTAAGGAGAAGTTTTATTTGGTTAGTGAAGTGAATGTATTTACGATGTAAACGGCAACTTTCTTAGTGAAATAAAAACTTTCTGGTACATTGACTCTTGTCTAGTGCATGAACCCTTAGCGAATTAGGGTTAAATTATAATTTTCGAACAATACGCCCTCCAAGTAGGTATTTCGTCAATGCCAAATTATCGCCTTAAGTGACAAAGCGCAACATAAACTCTAAGTACGTTCTAGTTATGTTCCCTGAATGGTTTTCGGCTTTTTACCAAAAAATAAAATCCGTGGCGCCCCACTTTCCTTTCGAGATTTTGACTTTAAGAATTATAATTGTGTGTTAATGTCGGAGTATCTAATTGAGCTTTGATTCCGGTGATACCCCGGATTCTGTCCATATTTGTAAATTAACTTTTGTCACTGTAAAATTCCATGTATTGGTTTAGTTATTTTTCTATGACTTGATTGCGTATTCGAATACCGTAGATTTTAAAGAACTCTTGATATGTTTTTGATATTGATGTATTTTTATGTTCCATGGCCCTCAGGGTCACTCATTTTATTGTTGTAATATAGGATTAAATTTTATATTGTTTGTGTCTCATTAATACAGTTTTCCCTGACACCTGCTGTTGAGCTAGCTAGGACTAGAAATTTATAGTAAAAAAAAAGTTGTTTCAGTTAATAGACTGTCTACAAATTTTTTTTCAAGCGATTCATTAAACTATCACTAAACTATGAATCATTTACGAGAAAAATAATGTCGATAAGTTTAATTATCTTTCACTTAATACGCCAATTTTTGAGAAAAATAGATTAAGAAGTGACAACGCTTGTAACTTATACAAAAAGGATCAACCCTATATTTGCGTACCAGGCTACGGCCTTTGCATATTTCTCCCACATTATCTTTGTTTTCCAATAAACGTTTTCTTTTGCGATGTGCATACTTACAACAGAAAAATAATACCTTTATTATTACCAAAGATTATTCTTTGGAAATACAGTCAAAAAAGGGTAATAAATATAAAAATATACAATATATAGGGTGTGCCAATAAAAACTCCCAGGTGAAATATTTCGGAAACTACTAGACTACTTTATTCGAGTTCTGTAAAAGTCCATTGCTAGAACATAGTTTTTTAATATGTTAACGGGTGGATGGTGCTGCGCTACAAATATTTTGGATGACAGGAACTTAGAAATTCCAATTACATTTCGTTATATGGAAAAAAATCGAATATAAAACCGTATTCGAGAAATTTGAGTTTAAAATATTCAATTTTTGAAAAACTAAAATCGCCCGTCACTTTCTTCATTAAATTTTAGACGATGGTTCTTTTGAAACTTTCTTCGTAGAAAGGTAATGTGAATAATGTGATAATAAGGCTTTTTACAACCTCGGGTTAAACCGGAAATTATATTTATTACAATTTTAAAGCGCCCGCCCCTATATTTTAGTTTTTGAAAATTATTTAAAACGGTTGGGTTTTCGAATTTCTTCCATATAACGAAATTTAATTGAAATTAAATTCTCTTCAAAACTTGTGGATTGAACCCAGAGTAGCAATGTGGTATTACACTATTATAGTGAGATCCATGGTAACGTACGCTTCCATTGTCGGGTGGGGGCGGCAGTCGCTAGACTACACATTCAAAGGAAACTTGAGCAACTCCAATGACTTGTCTGCTTGGGAGTCACGGGGATTATTCGCACTACTGCCACGGTAGCACTGGAGGCCCTCCTAGACCTTGTGCCCCTTCACGTGTTGAACGAGGCCGAGGCTCGGAAAGCGGCCTATGGGCTGAAGTGTGGTGGTCAGTGGAAAGATGAAGGAGAACGGCTAGGGCATACAAGGGTCTCATCTGACGCGGTGAAGCCTCACTCACTTCTGGACGCCAGGAGTAACTGTATAACGCTCATATTTTCCTTCTTAGTATCTTTTAAGATCATTATCCCGAAAAGGGAGAATTGGTACCCACTCGGGAATATACTCGGATCTGACAATATCGTCTGGTTCACAGACGGATCTAGATCTGAGGATGGTTCCGGAACGGGAATATACGTCGAGAAACCCAAGGCAAAATTTTTATATGCCTGGGTAAATTCGCAACGGTATTCCAGACCGAGATATTCGCTATTTTAGTCTGCGTACAGGAGAATATCCGCAGGAGATATTCCAACAAACACATATAAGTGACAGCCAAACGTCCCTCAAGGCCCTGGCATCAGTTAAAACCAAATTTTCTTTGATTCAGGACTGTAAAAAGACACTCTGCAAACTTGGCTCGTCCACTTGGGCCAAGCTTCTCTGGATGCCTGGGCACAGTAACATTGAGGGTAACGAGCAGGCAGATGCTCTGGCCACAGAGGGCTCTCAACAGCCCTTCATGAGCCCGGAATCAACCCTGGCTTACCCTAAGGCAAACGCCAGGAAGTCAATAGAGAACTGTTCTCATCCCCAGTTCGTTGACCTCTGGAACTCCCACCCAGGATTTCGGCAAGCGAAGCTCCTTATACCAGGACCCTTGCCAAAGAGGGTGAAACAATTACTGCGTCTAGGCAGAAAGCAAGTTAGAGTCGTGGTTAGTCTCTTGACTGGACACGGCTCGTTCAGGAAACACCTGCACACCATCGGGGTGGTTAACAACCCCGAGTGAAGGTTTTGTGGAGAGGAGGAAGAAACTTCCATCCACCTCCTAACCTCCTGCCCCAGTCTCATGAACTTGAGGCATAAACACCTTCGGCTTTCCTATGCCGGAGGAAGTAAAGAATACCCCGCTGGGAAGGACTCCGGTATAATTGTATCACTAAGAAGAAGAATAAGAAATTCTCTTCAGCGTAGATAACATTTTCTAAGTTCCTGTCATCCAAAAGATTCTTTGTAGCGCAGCGCCATCTACCCCCTAACATATCAAAAAACTATTTGTATTCAAAACTAAAGCCATTTATATCTATGTTCTAATAATGGGCAATCTCTAATAGTGTCCGAAGTATATCACTTAAGAGTCTTTATTGGCACACATATGATTCTTTTAATTTAGAACATATTACGAACCATTAGCTTCAAGTTACTCATTCAAAATAATGTTTCTGTTTTATAATTTACTAAATCTTAAGGATTCTAAATCCTTGACTTCGTCCATATAAACTCTCTAAGTTATTATCAATGCAATTAACAGTTTCTTGAGTTTTTTCTTGCATAATTACACACCAGCATTTATAGATGAGAGATCCGGAGGCTCAAATACTGCATATTTGGCAATAGTTGGGTCGAAACAAGAAATGAGAAGATTCAAAACAGTTATGGCGAAAGCAAAAATAGTAGTAATGTGATTAAGGAGAACGGCAGTAAAATGATAAGTCTCCAGATGCAACCTGCAATCTCTCAGTAAGTGTAGCGTCAAGCAGAGAACCCCAACAAATACCTAGATAATTTTAAATCACATTATTATATAAACTAAAATTATAAATTAAACTGAAATTATTATAATTAAATCATCAAATCCTATACGATTTTATAATCCGTTAGGTAAAGAAGGAGAGAATTAACTATATTCTCTCTTAATATTCATAGAAATTATACTGGAAAATTGAAAGAAAATATTTTCAATTGGTCCAATTTTGCAATGGCCCATTAAACTAGTGTAATTAGATGGACAGGAAGAATAGTTTGGATATATTAAGCCGGATACAGACTACAGCTGCAACGTGTAATGCAACGTGTAATGCAACATGCAACGCAACAGTTTTTAGCGCGGAATCAAAAAGATGTTCAGTTGGAGTGTGGACGGATAATGAAGTGCACGTCCAGTGTGTACCAGAAGACGCGCATTTGTGGAAAATATATTGAATAGAAATGGAATAGTGAGAAAAAGAAAGAACAATATTATTGATACAAATGTATCGGGAAAAAGAAAATATATGGAATCCCAAAAATATAAATTACAAAAAAACTAACTAAAAATTAAACAGCTGGAATGAAATTGGCGAAGTTACGGGCACAACAGGAGAAATTGTATTAAATTTTCAAAGTCTGTACTAGACATCCCAATGAAACTTTTATATTGGTCACTTAACTCCTGCGATTTTAGATTCAGAAGCAAATTAGTTCCAGCTCTCTCTTTATGCAGATCAGTTCTCCACCATCTTCATGACTTTTTGCCCATTGCTAATTCTTCTATTAGCATGAAAGCTCCACATGCTACGGCCAGATTATATGATGACTGCACTCGCGTATCCATGTTCGACAAAGGTTTTAAAACAACTACGGAAATAACTTGAATAGAAATGCGCGTCAATTTGTTGCACGGTGTTTATAAACACCGTCCACGTTGCATTGCATGCTGCATTACACGTTGCATTGCGCGTTGCAGATGTAGTCTGTACAAGGCTTTGATTCATATTTGAGCAAAGCGGAGTCAAATTCAAAAGCAGCTTGCAGAGAGTACCGGACATCTACGAGCTTTAGCTTAACTAACTAACCAACCTTTATCATGGTTAATCACCTATTAAATTCCCTTTTGTAAAATGATTAGCAATGCTAAAGTTCAACAATAAAATTAGTCATTCATTTCCGTAAATAAATAGCCCATTATCTATTAATTTATTTAGAAATTTTCTATACAAACCTGAAGTACAATGGATATTGAAATTAGGGTGAGCATTAGGACGTAAAACTCGTGTTTTTCTCCCACCTGCAAGACATATTTGAGTTGCGATGCATTTGCTGTTAGCAGAGCCACATCAAGGAGGCCTTGTGCTATGGTCTTCTTTGTGGCATATTTATTTACATCTAGGGTTTTCTGAAATCAAAATAGTACTATAAAACATTTATTTCATCTTCATTTATACAGAAAATAATATAGAAAATAAATTTATTTTAGCAAAGTAGCAAGTAACATTTTAAATCCAGATTGTCTGAATTTTTTTCAATGTTCGTGATTATCTCACAAAAATATAAAAGTTTTCAGATACAGATTTTTAAAAATTTATAAATAAATAGAAATTTTGTTATAAACAAAATCTCTAGAAAAAATATATTAATATAAATATATTCCAGCAAATCAGTCACTTAGATTTGTCTTTTTACCATAGCACTCCAAATACATAAATTACTTGGGGCGATCAACCTAAACCGTACACTCTTTTCGATTGTTCTTCCATAAGGTTCTTCCATATCAACATTGAAAGAAAACTGATTTAAAATAGTTGTTGTAGGGGCTACAAAATGACTCTGCAATAACAGTTTTAAATGTATTGTTATAAAAAGCGGTTGATCCCATGTTGTTTAACAAAGAGGATCATTTTGTGTAATTTATATTTCAGTAGCAAAGTTTGAAAAAATAGGAAACAATATTTTGGATTAAAAGCAATTAATTATCGATTACTACAACTCTCATTATATTGGCGGTTGCCGCAACTCTAATTTAAACAATAATAACACGGAAATTCGATTGCATAATATGGTTTTTGTTATTTGCATAACCAACTCCGAAATATATACAGTATTGTCATTACAGTAGCAACGTAAACTTTCCTATAAAATATTTAGGCAATTGTCTTAATATTTGGAGTGTTTAATTTTATACCTGCACTATTTGCTCCAACAATTGCTATAAAATAAAATGCCCATTCTGATTTGGAAGTTTAGTTGAAAATTGTACTTCTTAAGGCCTACATTTTTCTTAAGTTTCATTGGAATTTTCCCATTTTCTTCAAAAGAATAATAATTTATTTCAAAATGCCTAATTTTGCAATATTTAATAATAATTAAATAATAATGATAATCGGAGCGAGTTCTAGTTTATACTTGTTGTACAACCCATAACAGACATTTTGTATTTTTCCTATTTGTCTCGTAGAAATATAAAAAAATAAATAATGATGCCCTAGCCAAATAATTCAAATTAAAATTCAATTCAACTCCAGCAATTGTTTTTTTTTCATTTATTTAACGTCGGCGTATTTCCTCTGCTGAGGCAATCAACGCTTGTAAAACGAGCTACCCCAACTAGCAATTTTGCCGAACCTCTTCTCTTTCGAAGTGCAGGGATCTTTTATTTGCCTAACATTTAATAGACAAAGGACCAATGGCTTTATATCCCCCCCGAAGGATGGTATATCCACTACACAATCCTCGCCTAAGATTGTATAGTTTTCCCGCATACACTGATATACAAGCCGCTGGAAGATGTGAGACGAAGACGCGGTCTTCCTTGAAACGGTCACCCATCTAAGTACTAACCGCGCCTGACGTTGCTTTATATCGCACTCTAGTAAATGCAACAATATATATTTTTTGGTAGATAATCAAGGATTACTTCACTGTAAAAAAATAAAAACTATGTATTGATCCATAATATGCATGTAATTTCATGAGACTAGTGAGCCAACTTAATTCTTAGCTAGTGGTTCAATAAAATAAATATCATTTGGACAATACGCCTTTTTCTAATATGCTATACACCTAGTTTCCGTCACTGTCTTCCTCTATCACAGGATTCATGTTATCTTGCGTAAACAGTTTACTGAGAATTTCAGCAGTTCTTACAATTTTTGTCAAGTACCACCCATGGATAAATAATAAATAATGGCTGCTATACGAGAATAGCAGCCACATTCAGAAGCATATCTGTTAATTTCTGCAATGCCCAAATTGTTTAGTCTATAATCAATGAATTATCTATATAATTTCCGACTATGTCTGGACTATACCTGAACATTAAAAATATTTTTCTGCTCTTTCACAACTTGCAAATTGATAGAACCACTATCGTTCATCATTTCGGCCAAGTACGAAACTGCTTGTAAGAGTTAATAGGAACCAGTAAATGCGATGTTTAATTCCTTCTTCGTCATCTCAGGATAGTCAAGTATGCCGTTGGAAATATAAGCTTTTTACGAAACTAACTGTTCTCCTCAGCTATGTTGGTCATAGCTAGGGCAATACGGTTATATGATTTTATTGTACATAAATGCTGCCAATCCAACTTTTGGAAGCAATTTGTTAGCAATTACATAATTTATAAAAGTTTGGTTGTTTTGTTTAATTATTCCATGAATGGATCCACTACCCAGTGAATTTTTGTGACGAATCCTTTGATTCCTTAGTTGTCAACCGATTTCCCTTTAACGCTGTCATTGGAACGGTAAAGCTCTTTGACTCCAGCACGTCTTTCATATCTCGAAAATTATGATCAGGGAAGAATTTATAGCCTTCATTCGTTAATTGACATAAACCATATGGATCTCCAACGAGATTTTTTATAATATCTGTCAATTACCATATTTAGTACTCATTCGGTTGTTGTACAGGTACTACAAGGTTTTCATAAGGGTGCTCTTTTGGTCCGAATAAGATTTTCGCTGGCTCATTATTACTGTCTTTCTGATGGTGAGCATATGTAGGTACCATCACAAATTAACATTAGCTCGTCTTCAGAATTAAACAACATTTTAGAGACATCTGCATTGTGAAAACCAATTGTCAAATCTAGAGATAGTGTGTAATTCAAATCGTTAAATCAATGTACGTCGCTCATCCAACTGTTGAGTTGAATGGAAAAGTTGGCCATACGCGTGGGATGCATTCCTAATTTTGTTTCGTTATACTTAGGTCTCTGGCTCTTCCACATTTCGTTGTCTTAGCCCCTACTAGTTTTTAATTCAATATTTCTTGTTTTTATATAGATTATTTATATGTACCATCACTAGTTTTGGCCAAGAACCCCAAAACGTTGAGACTTGCAGGCAAAGACAATTTGGTCCGGATGTAAAATAGGCACTCTCTTGTATGTAATATCAAAAACTGGCTGTTTGCCTGGAAAAACCCTTCAACTTGTCACTTTACAACATAATAGTGTCCCACTTTGTACAAGAAGAATCGAGGAATTTGAAGACTGACTAGAGATGGGGCGCGATCGTTATCATATTCTTAGTTATTATGGACTTAGAAAGAGATAGAACATTTTAACCACGTCGTACTTCATATGTTATTGTCAATCTAATAGTAATAAACCTACCAAAATTTCCACTCCTTCACCCCCTATAATATTTTGTCTGGATTCCGATGATGAACTAGCAGCCATTGTTTTATTTCAACTTAAACACAAACACCAAACGGCAATGTTATTACATTGAACAACTGATACAGATTGAAACACGTTTATTTTTATACGTACATGATAAATTGTATTTATTTAAGATAAATTTACTTGATATTAAATCATAACACAAAGGTAGCGGTGCGTAATTTTAAATAATTTGTTATCAACTTGTCACTAGTCTTAAGTGGAACACGGATCGTCGGTGTGAAAATGTCAATACATATATAGAAACATTTTATATTGCTATAATTCTAGTTTTGTATCAAGGTAAATAAAAGATAAACTAGTTTACCGTATTGACCTTCGGGTATTATAATAATTATAATACTATTAGTAATTATTTATTATTACTAATTTAAGATAAACACTATACAGGTCGATTCAGTTAAAACTACTGATATCAAATACTGTATATTTGTCACTCTGTATATGTCAATCAATCAAGTCTTTATTCAAGTCTGACCTCCAAGTACTTCACGCACCGCTTGGTTGGAATTTGATTTCCCTTCGAGATTGGGTTTGGATTCTATTTTCAATAAATCGGCGCGTGAACACTATCGCCTCCGATTTTTCAGCGTTTACCCGAATCTTTCACTGGTCGTAATATGCCGTGGCATGGGCCGTGTGTGTTTTGAGCAGCATTTGCTGCTTGATCTTTATGGGAATGCACATACACGGCTGTGTCGTCGGCGTACTTGGTCAGCTTCGTATTCGGGAACTCTGGAAAATCGGAGACGTACAGGTTGTACAACTTTGGTGACTTCCGCGTGAATGTCCCGCTGTTGATAGTTTGTTATTCACTCGGACCTGCAGTGATCTGCCCGTCAAGAATGAGCGAATGAGTTTGATGAAATAAGTCGGGAAGTTGTAGTCATGCATTTTGTGTAGTAACCCCGGGATCCAGACGGTGTCAAACGCCTTCCCAATATCGAGAAGCACCATGTTGGTGCTCTTCCCAAAGTTGTATGCTACTTTAACATCGTTAACTATCCTAACGACTTGCTGCACTGTGCTCCTGCATTTCCTGAAGCCAAACTGGGATTTATCGTCGCATATGATTATCGAAACAGTTCAGTTAAATGTAGGGTTTAATTGAAATAAACACCAGGTGCTTATAAAAAAGTAAAGTGTAAGAAAAAAAATACTATTTTTTAAATTTATGGTGCGAAATAAGCGGCTTACAAAAATTGTTATATTGTACAATTAAGGAAGATAAATAATTTATCTTAATCCGCGAGAGCGCTGGAGAAACCAATCTCTGCAAATATAAGATATCTAGGCTCCTAGTGTCGTTGGATATATAAATACTTTTTTAAATTATTGTTCCTTTTGCTACATTCAACCAAAGTACTTTTTATACTTTTCGAGATATTGTCTGGGTATATGTATAATATTGTAATAGAAAGTGTCCATATAAGCCGCACGGCTCAAGAAGTGAGCAGTACAGTTTTTAAATATTTGGAAAATACGATAGAAACCTAGATTATTTTATTTATCTTCTTTATTATTATTTTTTTGTATTCTATTATAAGCACCGAAATACAAGTAACTTTTCTTAATTTTCGTAAACAGACGAAAGAGAGCGGATATAGTTTTCAGAATTCTCAGACTTTTCCGGTTCCTCGAATTTGTTGCGGTTCAGGAAATTCACTGTCCAAATTCTATTTTTCGCAAAATTAATTTATGCACAAATGTCTGTTAATAAAATTTATTAATAGAAAGAAAAGAAAAGGAAATCTATCGATACATAGAATATTGTTTTGTTTATCTTCGTACAAAATATTTTTTGTTAATATTCATAAACAACACAGTAGTGATACCAGATATGCGAAGATCAAGAGAATTTTTCGCAAAATTAATTTATGCACAAATGTCTGTTAATAAAATTTATTAATAGACCTCTGTTTTGTTTTACTTTTCGGCTTCCAACTTTTATAAATTGCATGAGAAAAGTTTATAAAAAATGAAAGAAAAGAAAAGGAAATCTATCGATACATAGAATATTGTTTTGTTTATCTTCGTACAAAATATTTTTTGTTAATATTCATAAACAACACAGTAGTGATACCAGATATGCAAAGATCTCGATGACGCTCTTAATACTCCGGGAGCTCGCGTAAAAAAAGTACAAGAGTTTTGAAAAGGCTGATATTTTCTTAATTGTACTTTATAGAGTCAGCACGTCAGCTACCCGAACACCTGGCGCTGGCGCGCTAGGAAAGGTGTAAAATTTATTAGTATCCCCAAAACGTTTTGGAAAAGCTCAAAAATCATCTGTAAATAACTCGTACAATAATAAACGCAAAAAAATAGTCAAACAGCATAATAATCGAACGCGTCGCGTCAGCATCACTATACTTATTGCAAAAATAAATTCAATGCAAATGCTTCGGAAAAGTTGAAATTTAGCTAAACAAGAGATTGTCGATGTTACACAACTTCACAAGACAAAAAGTCAATTTGTGCTGCCCTTCCGGCGTTCCACGCGTTCACAGGCTGCGACTATAACCCTGCGTTCTTTAGAAAAGAAGAGACTGGAAAGAAGCAGCCTTATCAGCTACTAAAATCATGGATGAAATTCCAGAAGTCCTTCGGAGCTTTGACCAACGACAGCTTTAATGAAGTCTCCAAAAAATCGAATAATTCGTTTATATGGTCTCAAAAAAATCGAGAGCATTAATGATGCTCGATTAATACTCTTCAATAAGGCTTACATGTTCAAGGACATTGGCGACGTGTTCAAAATAAATACAAAAATCATCGATGGATTTAACTTGCCCCCATGCAAAGCAGAATTGAGGAAGCTGTTGCAACGTAGTGCGTATACATTTGGAAAACGAAAAGAATCCGACAGAATTGCCCGCAGTGAACAATGGTTGGCTGGAAATTGATGGAAAATACGACTTCTAATCACAATTAAATATTTTACAAAGGACCCCGCACAGAAACACGTGATTTGGGATCCCGGTGAAAATGGCCTAAATTGAGATATGTTGCGGTTGAGACCTTCCTGGTGAAATGGGACCAAGGCTCGAAATCTTTCATTTTGAAGTTACAGCAAGGGCAACAGTCGGAAATTTGTAAATCCTGGGATTTGGGATCCTGGTGAAAATGGTCGAAATTGATATATGTTGTAGTTTAGACCTACCCGATGAAAAGTTCAAATGGGACCAAGGCTCGAAGACTTAGTTACAGCAAGGGCAAAAGTCGAAAATTCGTAAATTCGTGAAAAACATTCAAAAATATACATATACATATTTTTATATTTATGTGTATGTATATATATATATATATACACGCTTATTCATATACGATATACAGATTTTATAATCAATTAAGTAGAGAAGTGCGTTCGAAACTCTTAGAATAGCGTTTTTATTTTACATTGTCTAGTTCAGGTTTTTACTCTTCCAAATCCGTGCGCTTTATAAATACGAGTTAGTACTCATCTGCACAAATAACGTTATATGAACGATCGATTTTATTATATTTATCTGTGTTAAAATCTTACTTTTCAAACAAAATATTCAATATTTGAATGCCTATTCCTACTCTCATTTTTATCAACCGAATATATAATTAGTGTTTATTTTATGTTTAATTCAAAATTATTGTGTGCGAAAATTATGTCACTCAAAAAATTGCAATATGTTAATAGGAAAATTCGAAAATCCCTATATTGTAGGAGTTTATTTGCAAATAACAATGTTTTACGCTCCTCCGAGTTTATTGATTTTTATTCTTGGCATGAAGATATTATATTTTTAATTTTTTGGCCTCTTCTCTCTCATTTCTAACTTCTAACATTGACTAGCTCCTGCTCTCGATGATCATAGAATATTTACAACGGAAATTCCGTCTTCGTATAATCTTATTTGCGTATGCGTTGCGTATCTAACAGATGACGAGCTTGGTAATTTTAAATTCAATTTGCATTTTGATGTTAATATCTAGTACCGTATACGTAAATATATGTTATCGATTTTTGAAAATTTTTCACAAATTTACGAATTTTCGACCTTGCTATAACTACAAAATAAAAGGTTTTCAAGCCTTGGTTCCATTCGAACTTTTCATCAGGAAGATGTGAACTACAATATATCTCAATTTCGACCATTTTCATCGGGATCCCAAATCCCACAATTTACGAATTTTCGACCTTTGCCCTTGCTGTAACTCCAAAATAAAAGGTTTTTAGAGCCTTGGTCTCATTTGAACTTTTCATCACGAAGATCTGAACTACAACATATCTCAATTTCGACCATTTCCACCGAGATCCCAAATCACGTGTTTCTGTGCGGGGTCCTTTCTGAACCACATCACTAAACGGTAAATCTTTGTTTATGCACAGATGCCGAATCTGCTACAGCAGATGACACCAAAGGATTCGATGGAATGGATGAAAATTCTGATGATGATTCAAATGGCGACAGCAACAATGAAAATAATGAAAATGACGATACCGATAATGAATGATTTTTTCACATGCTATTTGAACATTGTCATATTTATTTCAGTTCAATTTGTATTGTAATTATTAACGTTTTTGGTGCTGTAAAATAAATTAGAAAATCGCGCGCGCTTGTTATTCTAACTTCTATCGACTGCTGACTGCGTGGGTTCTATGATAATTAAGTCCGACTGTTGATTTCATGAATTTAATTATATGAACTAACATACGGCTCAATTTAAACCCTTCCAAATCACTTGCATTGAATTTATTTACATATACAGTGTTGCTAACGCCACGCGTTCAATTATTATGCTGTCTGATCATTTGTTTTGAGTTTACTATTGCATTAGCTATTTACAGATGATTTTTGAGCTTTTCCAAAATATTTTAAGGATACTAATATAAATTTTACACTTTTTCTAGTGAGCCAGCTAGCTGTCCCCGTAGCTGATGTGCTGGACCTACAGGGGCTTTCTATGGGCATATTATAATTCAATCGGAAAATATCAACCTGTTCAAAACTTGCACTGCTTGCTACGCGAGCTTTTGAACTATAATAAGAATCATTCTACGAACGCAAACAAAATAATTGTATATGTGTATGGATTTACTTTCCTTTTTAAATTTTTTTTTAAAATCCTTGTATGTAATTTACAAACGTTGGAAATTGAAAGTAAAACAAAGTAGAGGTCTGCTAATGAGTTTTATTGAAAAATATTTATGCAAAAAATTTATTCCACAAAAATTCAATTTTCACAGGTGATTTTTTGACACAAGAAAATCAAAATATATAAGAAATGAAAATCCTATATCGGCTCTCACTCGGCTGATTATGAACATTAAGAAAAGTTATTTGGAACCCAGATAAATAAAGTAATAATATAGATTTCTATGGAATTTTTTAAAATTTCCTAATATTTTTTAATTCATATTAAATAAACACCAACGTTCAAAAAGATAATCCATAGAAACCAAGATTATTGTTTTTAACGTAGTTCAATTATTATATTTTATAGACGTGTAAGTATTATGGCTATCGTATTAATAATCAATTTTAGGAAGCAAAGACATTTCTAATTATTTACAATAACTAAAATAACTAAATAATTTTATTTTATTTCCTTACTATATTTGTCAATACACCCAGCTATATCTATAATAAATAATCTACTTCATTTAGCGAACAAGTTAACAATTAACAAATTCAAAATTATTTAATAATATAATACCTACATAAATCTATCTAATAAATCATTTTTTGAAATTATCTCTGCAGTTATTACCTTAATTATTTCTGACAACATATTTCCATCGTGTTCAGCGTTTCCACTTTTACTTTTATCTCGTTCCATTTTCGCAAAACGTATTTCTTATGAAAAATATAAATATAAACTAACTTGTATGTCTAGTTACCTATAATATATACATTTGGACGAGAATTAGAAATAAAATTTATTTTATTGATAAAACATTATCTACAATATTATCTCACGAACAGACAAGTAAAACAAAAACAATAAATATTGTTTTTGTTAATTAAAAACTATTGGATATCGTCGAACTTTTCAATTTTTCTGTTGTTTATTGGCAGATTTGTATCTGTTAGTCTTTTGTTGGTTCCTTACAGTTTATTAAGTGAAGAATAAATTTTTAATAGGTAACCTTTGATCGCTTTCCTTACGTTTCTTGCGAGTTCTTAAACATAACTTCAACTCAATCCAAAATTCAGGCTAGTAATTTTTCAAGATTATTTTATTAACCTTGACGCTAAAGATGCATTCCCTCAAAGACAATTGTCATCACTGCATGCATTTTTTTGTGGACTAATATTCAAATTCGATCTTTCCTTTCAAGTTTCTGTGCCCAACACTGATGCTCTTCAATACAAAATTGCAGACAAAATGGGAGGAATCAACAAAAATCTCACACTAAGTAAAATATTTTCGATTTTTTTAAGAACAGGGCTTGGAAGTATCTGGCATAGGGTAGTAGACACGTTTACCACCTTTTGCAACAAAATCAAAACAAAATGTTCTGTTTCAGCAAAATGTTGTTAATTCATATAGTGACATGTCAGATAAATCTCAATATGATCAGATAAATGTTCTATAACAGCTTGATAGAAACATATCTAAATCGTGCAATTTCATTTCCATAGAACACTTAACATTATTTTTCGTTATATGTTGGAAATATGACAATCGAGGAGAATTATGTTTGTATTTTCTTAATTAGGAAGAAAAATGTTTAAAAATGAACATTAATGTTTTATTATTTTTAAATATGCTTATTCAAAGTGGATTGTTCCATCTTATGAAAGTACTCATTTATTTTTATGTTATCAGGACTTACAATTTGTAGGCGGACCATAAACCACCCCACTTCTCCAATAGGCACGTGCTTGAAATTTGGTATAAACAAAACAATAAAATCAATTATGAATAATCCAAAATATACATATATCATATCTATAAAAATATTAATTATCTGGGAGGGATAAATAGTACTCGAAATTTTTATGTGTCTGACGTGTGTCATGATTAGATATTCATTTGGATATCTCGTGTATGTCTAACAATAAACTAATCTCGGCTCCAGATACTTATATTACTCATTATTTCAAAATAACTACCTAGTTGCTACTGATAAAAATTACTTAAAAGCAACGGCGGCGCGAGTGTCAGAAAATTGGGGGGGGGGCACTCTAAATGTACATATATATTCGCATTTTACCTTCTTATAATAGGTTTAGGGTTAACGTATAACAAAAGCGAATAAATAAATAAATATATACTATATATATATATATATATATATATATATATATATATATATAGATATATATATATATATTAAAATAAAAAAAAAAACAAAAAAATTTAAAATAAGAAAGAAATGCTTAAAAAAACTGTTCAGGTCAAATTTGATGGCCCACAAAATATATATTCTCAAATTTTTATGCTCGATTTGATTTTTCTGACATCACACCGGCCCATTACAAGCAATTTTTTCTGGCCATGGCACTCTAGATGTACCAACAAAATTCGAGTCAAATTTTTTTCATAGTGAAATGTCACATATTGGGCAACATCGTACTCAGAATTTTTCAAGGATTCCAAAAATATAATATTATATAGGGTGTTCCATTTAAAAACCAAAAGTTGGGGTCATTTCCGGTGAAACCGGAAGTGGGAAAAAATGACAGTTATGCCACAAAGTGTCTTCATGGTCATATACATCTACCAAGTTTCATTCTGATATTCTTAAATATAAGGAAAAAAAGAGGGGTCTACCATGATCTGTTGACACCCGGTATAAAAAAAAGTTAAAAGAACATCATCCTTCTTTATTTTTTGGCAATGAAAATATTTACGAGATTTTCAATACCGTTATTGCCGTTAGTGTCCATAAGGTTTGTCACAACCTCTTGCTCTATAGTCATGAGGGCGCAAGCACTCAACCTCTCTTACCCCATAGTGCTTCTTAGATAAGTTTTCAACCGTTTTAGTGTAGAGCGGTCGGTCGTTACGCTGTTATGCATCTTATTGCATATCCAGGATATTTATTAATTATGATATTTATGAATTAAAATTGATTGTTTATGGATAATCGGTTTACGCATTTGGAATAAAAAGTGGGGGGGGGCTGTGCCCCCAGGCCCCCCCAGATGCGCCGCCATTGCTTAAAAGTACAAATAGATGAAGAGTCCGTGTAACAATAGAAATATCCAGGCTTTTGTGACACGACACTGGATTCTTTGTTTAATGAGACGTTCAACCTTCGATATCAAGTAACAAATGCATTTGATACAATTTTGGGAAACTCTTACCTATGGAGGCTATGATGACTCACGTAGCTAGTAGCTATTTGTGCAGTGCAATGTGTCTATAAACTTATTTAGTACCTACATAAAAGACCAGTTTTATTTACATAAAGATGTTTTGAAGAAGCGGAACTTGTTATAGTACCTTTCAGGCATAAGTGAAATAATAAATTTTAAATGTTTCGTAATTTTCAAAATAAACATCATTTTTCATCTATAAAGTCAGAATACAATAAAAAAGTCATTTAATAATTTAAAATGACCAAGAACTACAATTTTTCTAATCAAATTCTAAGAAAATTCACGAACTCTGTATAATTCACCAACAAACCAAAATTACCGACAATAGCTTTTAAACTTTTCAATTAACAATTTTACAATGAAAACATTACAAATTACCGCCCTAAATACAAAGCTCGCATATGAACTTGAATCTCATGTAAATTGTCACACGAATCCCTATTCTTGTTATTTAACCTTTATTTCTATTAATTTCCATTCATATCATTCAAAATCTGATTCTGTTTCCTTTCAAATTATCTAATTTCAATAGTAAACTCATAAATTGTCCGTCCCCGATGTATAACTTTTTTCATCAAAACTTATTTCCTTTCAATAAATTGCAGACCATATGCTTCTACGCTAAAGCTCTTGCGTAAACTCGATACACACATTTGCCATTCAGATCGAAGTGGAGGCCTTTGGGATACATTACCGAACCACACAAATGTCAGTCAGTCATAGTCCCGCAGTTAATCCTAAATAACTCAATAGCCATTTCATGTAGAGACCTGAATCTTACTTGAAAAGATGCCCCTTGTTAATGCCCAACTTTTTATATAATTTTTAGTTTCAAAATATTTCATTTTCTATACAAAAATCGCTCCCTCGCCGAAAGTTCGGACGGGGCACGACAAACGAAAGCAAAAAATAAGAAAAAACGCATGTGCAAGACTACTGTCTCCGTCTAAACGAAACCGGTATCTCAGTTCTACAGTGTTAATTACTAGTGTATCTGTAGGTTGTTTAACTAATGCTGTATTAGTGCCTTCCACCTAGTACACTTTCCTACTATGGGTACCGCTTGTACCTCCCTGTAACCAAGTATCACTAGGCTACATCCTAGCTTGATCCAAGTAAAACACACCCAGATGCCTTCGCTGTCGCATTATAGTTTCATTTGGTGAATTTTTTCAGTGTTATTACATCTACCTATTTTTATTCATTTTCATTTATTTTTCGCTTCTTAATATTTTATTTTATGGACAAATTTCTGGTTGTCGAATAATTATTTTATTCTCTACCTTCTTGAATAAAATATTTAGTTTAAAATTTATTATAAATTTTGTGTAACTATGTTAAATAAATACTGTAAATTTCGTTTAATTAAAGTGTTATAATTTCAAGAAGTTCCATAAAAGACATATACAGGGTGTAGTTTTTGACCCTGACTAAATCGGTAAAATCTCAAAAAGTGTTTTTTAACTTCAACTATAGACCGTGAACGAGAAGTTCCAGAAAAGTTATATACATTGAATAGCTTTGGACCCTGATCAAAATCAGTGAAATCTCATAAGTGTTTTTTGACTTCTTTAACTACAGAAAGTGCATGAGGTCCTCCAAGAGTCTCAAGCCACGCTCCAAATTATTATTTTTTTACTACCGTAGCATGCCTCATGTTCAAACTATGATAGTGACTCTCCAAATAACTAATTGAGATGGAACTCATTAATAGAATAGATTTAGGGCATATCAAGGAAAGTACAATAAAATACATAACAGTGGTGGTAGTGATCAAACGTATCCTGTGAAATGTTGGTAAAATGATTGCCACCTATTTCTTCATCTACTTCTCATTAATATTTACCTTAACTCAATTTCTTTACACTTTTGTAAGTTAACATGGTGCCAACTTTAAATTTCTCATTACTTCATCTTGTATAATATGTAAAAATGAATACATGGAATGGTATTAAATTCGATAATTTTTTATTGCCATGATATTCTTTAAAATATTGCAAGAGGTGTATTTAAGAGTCTCATTGTTTTACACACATGTTAACAATACTCGAAATAGGAAAATCAACGCATAGTTTATTTATATGGTATTTCAGAGGATAAAGTACAAAATGGGTAAAACATTCTTAGAAATATATGACTGATATCAGGCTATTATTCATGACAAACATTGTCTGTCAATTAGTCTTTATGTGACATCGAAAAACAACTGATATGACTAAAAGCAACTTGATTATAATCTGAGATGTCCCCTACTGATGTTGATATTGCATTAAGTAAACTTAAAAGTTAATATTGGCATTGCATTATCATAAATGTATGTTTTTGTTTTACACCTGAATTTTTTAAAGCATCAGAAACAAAAGAATATATTTTCATTCGTTACGTACAGGATATCCCACTTATTAACATTTAAACTTCTTTAATTTCGTGATTTTAATAGAATTGAGTAATATAGCCTTGACATTATCCAAGACGCGTTAAAAAGAGATATACAGCGAGGTCCATAAGTAACGGATAAATTGTCTACCTAATTAACAATGTAGGGGTAAAATTTTAAAACACATCTATTTTTAGTTCTAAAATGACATTTTTTGGGCATAATTTTATACCGCCCCCTTCAATCCCCTTGAAGTGACAGCTACCCCTTTAAATGGAATGTATGATAGCTCATTTGAAAGGGTTTTTAATGCTCTATCCAGCAATATGGAATTTATTGAATTTTGTATATTCTTCATCAAGAAAGTTAAATTTGAATATTTTGAAATGTATTTTAAATGTATACAACAATCAAATGTATCCTAAACTATTTTATGTACGAAATATCTGTCAAATCTGACTTTTCTAATAAATTTTGTATCATAACATTCAATTTAAATGCATCGTTTTTTCTGATACGCAAGTGGCAAAATACTCAACAAGAAGAAACAAATAAAAAAGTTTCTTTTTACATATCAGAAAAAATTATAATTTCTTTATTGCCATATCTGTGCAAACTTATGATTCTAGTTATTTATTGCTGATTGTCAAGTTGATCACTATTTTAACAATGAGACTTTCGGTTACACAAAGAATTGAATTTTTTATATTATTAGGATGTGCTGATAAAACAAGGACGCAGACGCAGCTATGCGAAATCTTCAATACTAAGTATCCTGGCGGTCGCATTTCTCAGTCTAGGGTTAGTAGAGTAGAAAACAGATTTCGTGAATTTGGAAATGTCACAGATATTCCTAAATCTGGTAGGAAACGCGTTTTAGACGATGAAAAGAAATTGGATATATTGTTCGATATTCAGGATAATTCACATAAACCTACAAGACAAGTTGCCGCCGATAATGATGTTAGTAAAACATCCATATTGCGCCTTCTAAAAAATGAAAAACGTCATTCATATAAAATTCATTTGACCTGATCGCCGATTGAGATTTTCCAAAATCATGGCAAATAAATGCCAAGATGATTCGTTTATTTATAAAAAACAGAAAATCCACATTAGATGATAGAGGACAATACTGAATATCCAGAGAAGGTGAACGTTTATAAGCGGAAGCAGCAACAACTTTTGGTTTTTAAATAATATAAACCTATCATATATATATATATATATATATATATAATAAATATTCTTTACTTATGTTGTTTTTTTTGAGATTTTCGCGGGTGTTACTGTACTTCCAGGTGCTCTCCCGCATCGATGGTCGACTCCTCCAGGAGTCACGGTTATCTACACGACGTTTCGACAGAATCCCATCTGCCATCTTCAGGTTCTCACCGAAAGCTGCCTACTGCTGCTCCTCGTTGCTCGAACTGAATTGACGTTCCCCGCGTTGTGCGGCTCCTTATATATGCTGCCGTCTAGGGTGCGCCTGCGCGTTTGGCTAAGTGTTACCGGTTCCCTACCACCTGGGTAGGGGTAGCGGGCGCCTGAGCCAACCCGACAACTTCTCGCTGGTGGTCGGGCATCCTCGTTATCCAATCGGTGCCGCAGAATGCCGTGGTTCTCCTTGATTGGTCAGCGCTCGGCTCTGACTCCTCGTGATAGATCCATTTCGGGCAGGTTGCAGTCTTTAGATTCTAAAGACCAGTCTTTAGAATCCTTCTGAAGAAGCTGACAGGATGATCAGCGAAACGTCAAGTCAAGTTCGGCGACCACGGCAAGACCCGGAAGAAACTACTTCATTAGACAATGGCCGTGAAAACCTGCATTCTACTATGGCTATTGAGTTTTTCAAATATTTAAAACCAAAAATAGCAGGCTTAAATTTATGCATAATCATCCCATTACAGTAGGTAGTCAATGTAAATTTCTTGGAACCATCCTAGATGAATGTTTAAGTTATAATAACTGTATAAATTCCATATGTTCCAAAGTAAATAAACAGTATTTTGCCATATTAACCCTGAAAAATTGTCTGAATGAACAAGGGCTTCTTACTGCTTATTATTCATTAATAACGGGTCATGAAGTATCCATTTTAAATTCAATTGTTTTTATTAATGCCTAAATTTTTATTCAAAAATTAAATACAAAGTTCTTGAGGAAACGCGGAAATTTTATTTTTTAAATATTAGATCAATCAAATGATCACCTCTTCGCTGCTGATACTCTTGAAGCCTAGCACGAAAGTTTTTCATCATCCTCTCAACACTTCAATTTGGATTGTGGTAATTTCTGTCCCAATATTATATTTTAGTTGTTCCAAAGTTTGCGGTCGATTAGAAAACACTTTTGACATAAGAAGAAATCACAAGCCGAGAGACCAGGTGACCGTGCCGACAGTTGATGTCCCCAAATTTCGAAATGATATGATGAAGAAACATTCTTTGTAAAATTGTCATAGAATCCCTAGCAGTGTGGGAAGTGGCTCCGTCCTGCTGAATGTCCACATCAACATTACGAAGTTGTTGTTCAAAGTTATACAATACCTGTTGATAACGTTGTTCCAAAATCTTGAGGCAGAAGTTTTTGTACGACTTGAATTTTGTAGGGATGACAGTATAAGTCTTTCAGAATGCGGCGTTAACTACGGTTCGAAATATTGAGTACTAATGCTTGTCGTTTTGCAGATCGTTTAAGACTTCGTAGCAGAGCTTCTCTTACCCTTTGAGCACTTTCAAATGTGCGTATAGAACGAGTTCTTCCTTTTGGTTTCTCTCTGGTACGTGAGCAGTACTGACAAACTTGTGTAACCATTTTTTAATAGTTATTCAACTAGAAGCTGGACCTCATGGATTTAAATGAAAGTGATGAGGAAACAAACGCTGGATGATTACAGCAGGATAGTTATTTTACTTCCACGTCCAGTGGAAGTATAGTAACGCAAAAAAAATTGTTTTTTTTTATTGAAATAGGCTTAAAATGCCATAAAACTTCGAGATTTTACATTTGAGCAAAAAATTTTCTGTCCGTCATTCTGTAACTTTTTTGTGCGCACGTTTACTATGGAACCGTTTATGATATTGACTTGAAATTTGGCATACTTATGTATTATAATGAGATCTAGAACTAGAATATATTTTGATCTAATTCCGTTAAAGGGTTCGGGGATGAATGGGGTAAATAAGGGTAAAAAATTAAAATGTGATTTAGTGTATATAATAACGAAGCGCCTCAAAAAAATTTTTTGGCGTTAGCTACCTCCTCTACTAACCCTATTGCCACCCCCACCCTATTAGTAAAGGGAGTAAAAAACTAAATTGGGATTTGTTGTGTATAAGAGAACCAAGGGCCTCTAAAATTTCTTTGGCATTAGCCACCCCCTCTACCATCTCCAATGGCACCCCCACCCTATTATTAAAGGGAGTAAAACATTAAATTGGGATTTAGTATGTGTACGAGAACCAAGGGCCTTGTTTTGACATTAGCCACCCTCTCTACCACCCCTATTGCCACCCCCACCTTATTATTAAAGGGAGTAAAATAATACATTGGGATTTAGTATGTATAAGACTTGGATACAAAATCTAGATGTGGAAGTAGTGGAGTCAAGGTCTCAAATTTTTTTTTTGGCATCAGCCACCCCTCACCCCCACTGTCACCCCCAATGCCACCCCCACACTATTATGAAAAGGAGGAAAAAAATTAAAATGTGATTTAGTGTGTGTACAAGAACGAAACGTCTCAAAAAATTTTTCTGGCGTTAGCTACCATTGCCACACCCACTCCATTAATAAAGGGAGTAAAAAATTAAATTGGGATTTAGTGTGTATACGAAAACCAAGGGAGTCTAAAATTTTTTGGCATCAGCCACCTTCTCTACCACCCCCATTGCCACCCCCACCCTATTATTAAAGGGAGTAAAAAAATAAATTGGGATTTATTGTATGTATGAGAACCAGGGGTCTTTAAAATTTATTTTGGCATTAGTTACCCCTTCTACCAGCCCCATTACCACCCCCACCCTATTATTTAAGGGAATAAAAAATTAAATTGTGATTTAGTGGGTATACGAGAACCAAGGGCTTCTATTTTTTTTTACATTTGCCAACCCCTCCCTCCCCCTCCCTCTATTATTAAAGGGAATAAAATATTAAAAGACTTAGCTACAAAATCTGAATGTGGAAGTAGTGATTCCTTGGGCAGCGGTTTTTTAATATGTTACCACGGGAAATAAGTAGTGCAACCACAGGAGCTTCAAGCTTCAAATCAAAACTAAAAAACCACTTACTCATAAATGTATTTTATTCCGTTGTAGAATGTAATTACCTTGCCCAAACAAAAGAGTTAAATTATTTTCTAAATTAACTGTGTAACAAGTACAAATTTTATGTGAAATACTAGCCGTACATTTTATTCTTTCATATAATCGTATAACATATTTGTATCCTTCCTGTTTTGTTTTTACTGTGTTGTTTGTTAAGTAGTATACAAGATGTTTGTGATTTATCTATTTAAATAGTTAAATAGGTACACTATATGAAATATACACCACCTGTTTTGATTTATCTATGCAATGTAAAGATCAATGTTTATCTATTGCATGCCCAAAAAATTATACTATAAAAAATATCCTTTTCACTACTACCCCAGATCCATGGAAATAGTTAAAAACAGTATATCAGTCAGTAATTTGTAATTTATGGAGAAGATTTATAAAAAGGCATGACTGAATACGTACAGATAGGTACAGAAAGAGCTAGAAATAATTGAGAGGGGTGTATAGGAGTTTAGAACTTGTCCTAATCATCAAATATCGACTCGCTCAGACAAAAAAACCAATTGATTAATTTGTTAGTAGTTTGTTTACCACATGAACAGATTTATCTTCAAAGCGACAAAAGACCAATCTTATCTTCCGTGTATAATATACGGAATATTTTACGTTGTACAAATTCTTTTTATTGTTGAATTGAATAATTGTGTCCTACATTATAAATTTAACCAGGCACCTTTGCGTTTAATTAACTATAATCTTTGAAGAAATCTGAAGTATTACACAGAATAATTACACTTTTATAACAAAAACTTTCTAATTACTCTTATTACGGTCGTCGTTGTATATTTCCATGGAGACAATAAATGATTATCTACCGCCTTTGTGTACAATTAACTTCGAACGGGTTTGTTTGGAGATATTTCTCTTAGGTATTTATAAATTAAGACTCAATTTAAAGAATTTAACCACAAAGAGATGTGACATATTGGTACTTACCACCCTGGCAATGATTGTTGGTGATATGGACATTTTTCATACAAAACTTTTGAGTTTTAACACGTACTTTGTTATTGATCAAACTTGGTTTCTATTGTTGTCCATGACAGAACCGACAATAACAAATCCCAGGTTTTAAAGATAATTTTCAATAAAAATATTAAAACCTCTACGATAACACTTTGCAATTCATTCGATGCAAACAAATGCTGTTTTATAAATAACTAATTTGACAATGAGCTGATGCGTGGTTTCGATCCTCGGGAATTAAACGATCAATTTTTTTCAGCCAATACCGTTGCAATTGCTGTTAGCAGGAGTCGTTACAAACAAATAATGGCATAATACCGCGACTTTCAAATTTACATCAATGTCCAGGTCGTGTATATACAGAGTGGTTATAAAAAATATATAATGATTTATGTGACGTAACTGTGGTAAAGTTGGCTACTCCTCTTGGATAACGATAAATATAAATATATTTCTGAAGGCTTATTATTTAAATTGTCCAATAATGGAAAAAAATATACCTATAGTAAATTCATGTTATACAGCATGTTTTAATTTTAAAAGATAAATAGAAAAATACACAATAACATTACAGATAAAATAATAAATAGTAATTGAAAGTCTTACTACAAGCATGATAAAACATTAAAAGATAAAAAATAAAGATAGATAAGTAATAAGACAATAAGTACCTACATGAGGACTTGCACAAATACGGTGTGTCCCAGAAATAATTGCCGATAATCCAGGAGCTATTTCCATTCCAAATTTGAAGATTATTGCCGTATAACCATATATCTTTAAGAACGATGTAAATAATCAACTGAAGGAATTTAGAGATATCTTGCTGCAGTACAAATCTGATGATCTGATAAATAAAAATCGTGACATTAGTAAAAAAACTTACGCAGAAACAGCTGGTGAAGTAATTACAAAGCCGAAGACTACCCAGGATAGCAAAGTAACGAAGGATGACATACAAAAAAATATTATACCCGCAGCCCTTGAAATTGGTATTACTGAAGTGAAGAATACGAAGGAGAGTGGAGTACTAATAAAGTGCAGTAACAAAGATGAAATACAGAAAATAAAAGTTGCAGCGGAAAAAACTAGACAAGAATGATAAAATAAATACTCCCGAGCAAAAAAACCTACGTATAAAAATTTTAGATTTAGAAGATCATTTGGAAGAAAAGAATTTAATAGGTTGCATGTTAAAACGAATCTCGTTCTTAGATAGGGATAATACTAAGTTTGAAGTCAAAACTTTTAAGAAGATGAGAACGAGATTCAGTGGAATGTGATCCGGTTTTCATTAAAAAAAAAATTATGGAAAAAGAAAAGTTAATTTGGTCTAGATGTCGTGTGTATGAATATGTTCATGTATATCGGTGTTTCAATTGTGGAGGTTATGACCATAGGGCAAAGGAATGTAAGGAGATAAAAAAGTGTTTAAACTGTTATAAAACAGACCATGCAACGGAAAACTGTGACGGTGAGTTAGTTAGATGTGGAAACTATGTGGATTCAAATGAGAAACTAAATTTAAATATTCCTGTTGATCATTCTGTTTTTGACGTGTGTTTTCCTGTCTTACAAAGAAAAATAAACGCAGAAAAAAGGAAAATAAAACTAGCGTCAAGTTCAGAATAGCAACTAGAGAATATGTCTAGGTTAAATATAAATATTTGTCATCAAAATGTTCAGTGCATAAAAAACAAAATTGAGGAAATAGAAATATATTTACACGATAAAGACGTTAGTATTGCTTGTATAACTGAACATCATTTGCAAAATAATGAGGTGGACTCGATTCTGATAGAAGGTTATTCTCTTGTTAGTATCTACAATAGAAATGAATTTAAAAAGGCAGGTGCTGCGATTTTTATAAAATCTAACTTAATTAATATTAACAAAGAATTAGATTACGTGAAAACTAAATCATTAGATAGAGAAATCGAAATAAGTGGTATAGAATTATCCTTAAAAAATGGAAAATTAAGCATATATCGGTCTCCAAATATCACTAATTTGGCATTTTTTTTTTCTACGCTTAATGAAATTTTACATAAAGTATGCAAAAATTGTAATAATATTTTAGTACTTTGTGGTGATCTCAACATAAATTATTTAGCAGAATCGGAAGAAAAAACTGTTTTATTAATTACTTTATCCACCTATAATATCACTGTACAAACAACTCAAGCTACGAGGATCACAGCAAGCTCTGCAACATGCATTGATTATATATGTACAAATACTACTGATACCACATATAACGTCATTCAAAATGGGATTTTTGATCATTCATGAAAATTATTAAAACTGTGCCTTACATTTAACACTAATACTAATGATAAACCATTATTGACAAGAATTCTTAGTGTTAATAACTATAATTCATTTGCATATTACATGAGCAAAGAAAGTTGGACTGATATTTATTGTGAAAAATTAATACTATAACCTATCATATTGAAATTGCTTTCCCAATGAAAAACTAAAAGCTAAAAAATTACAACCGAATCTATGGATGACACAGGGAATTTGCATATCATCTGAAAAAATAAAGTATCTGTATCAGTTATCAATTGAAACTCAAAATGAGGATTTTAAAGCATATTATAAAAAATACAAATATTTATACTCATAGGAAAGTATTAAAAGCTGCAACAAAGTTGCATAATGACATGAAATACCAAAAAGCTGCTAACAAGTCTAAAATAGCATGGAGTATTATTAATACTACATTCAAAAAGAACAAAAAAAGCTATAATGGAATACCGGCACTTAAAGTCGAAAATTCTATAATAAACGAAACAAATAATAAAGTTAAAAATTTTAATGATATTTTATTAATGTTTCTAAAAACTTAAATAATAAATTATCTGGAAATAATAACACATTTCATTTTATTCCAAACCGTGAGTTTCCTACAATGTTTCTTTCACTGGCAACTGAATCGGAAATCTTCAATATCAAAAATAATATGAAAAAATCAAATGCAAGCAGCTTAGATGGGATAAGTTCCAACCTGTTAAAACATTGTTTAAATTACATAATAAAATCTATCAGTTATTTGGTTAATCTGTCATTGGAAACTGAGCAGTTCCCTAATTTACTCAAATTAGCATGCGTTATTCCACTCTATAAAAAAGGTGATCCTTGTATTATTGAAAATTATCGACCAATCTCACTATTGTCAATAATAGCAAAAATCTTAGAACGGGTAGTATTTAATAAAATAAAGGCATTCTTGACAAAATACAAGATACTAGACAAAGCTCAACATGGCTTTCGTAAAGGTTTTTCTACTGGTAGATTTTATGAATGATTTGTGCAATAACCTGAATAATGATAAAAAATGTATAGGGATTTTTATGGATCTGAGCAAGGCCTTCAACATGATCAATCATGAATTGCTTCTTGGTAAACTTTATCGTTATGGACTAGAGGTAAAATACATATTTGGTTAAGATCATATCTAAGCGGCCGTAAACAGTTAAATAGAACATATAAAACCAGGTCAACTAAACTTAGAATGTGGTATACCGCAAGGGTCGGTACTGGGACCTCTGTTATTTTTACTTTCTGTAAATGATCTCCCCCTATTGCAAACGAACGACATTTTAACTATGTTTGCGGATGACAATAGTTTACTCTGTTCTCATGATAATTTATCAGGTTTGATTCAAGTGACTCAGTCGGTAATTGCTCGATACGCAAGATATTTTGGTGAAAACAGATTGTATTTAAATGCTGGGAAAAATGCATTTATTAGATTTACACCTCGTACTAAAATTCTCAAAGAAAGTCAACTGCTAAAAATTTTTAAAAAATCCATTCAACAAACAGTGTCAACAAAATTCTTGGGCGTGCACATTGTCTGCGACCTCAATTGGGAAACACGTATCAAAGCATTATGCACCAAACCATCCTCAATTTCTTACTCCATCTATAGATTAAAAGAGCTTACAAGCGAATCGGTCTTACACTTCTACTATTATGCACAATTTGTCTCTAGGTTATCCTATGGTATCATATTATGGGGATCTTCTAGCCTATATAAACATGTTTTTAAATTACAGAGAAAAGCCGTGAGAAATATTGTAGGAATTTTCAACAGAATATCTTGTCGTCTATACTTTAAGCATCTTAAGTTATTAACCCTACCAGGGTTATATATATCTATAGTTTTAATTTACGTACAAAACAATTTACAAAACTTTGTTAGGAATAATGATATTCTTAATTATTATACCCGTAATAATTACGTTATGAGAATTCCTCTTCGTAGGTTAAATCTATTTAAAAAAATTCCTTCATATGTTGGTATAAAACTATTCAATGCACTTCCTATCCATTTAAAAATATAGAAAGCATGAAAGTTTTTAAAAAATGTATTGATTAACATTTCATCGAAAAATGTTATTACTCGGTAGAAGAATACTTCAGTGATTATTATACTATATGATTTTTCTTCTTATTCTGCACCTATTTGGTAATACAATCTTTGTATATTTTAGATTTATTGTATCTATTTTATCTATTTTTGTGTAGCGTTTTATTTTATGTTTATTTTATTTTGTACTGTGATTCTGACTATTAACATTTGCATATTTTAAATTTAATCCATCTATTTTGTGTACTTTTATGATATGTGTAATACATTATTTTTTGTACACTAATATTGTTTTATTATCATTTTTAATTATATTTCATTTTATGTTTTAATGCTTTGACGAACCCAATACCAAATTTACATTGTACGGTCTTTATGGGAAATAAAATATCTATCTATCTATCTATCTATTCTTTTAATAAATATAAAAAAGGCGTACTAATTGGGGACTATAATGTTGACTTTAGAGGACTTGGATCAAATCTTACAGATCTTAGTTGTCGTTTACCTCTTATGGTCTGGATATAACCAATTCAGATTATACCAGAGTATCTAACACAAAGTCATCATACATTGACAACATTAATGATTCATTATATAACGTCAAAGTAATTGGATCTTTGTCTGCCTGACCAAGATGGCCAATCTTATCTACATACAGTGCCTACTTAAATTCTATGGCATGTTCTTGGCAAAATTATCGAGAAAAAAAAACATTTAACATTAATAGCTCACACGTGCATTACTTATGGAAGAACCCTGGTAGAGGAATTTTTTGATAACTTACGCTTTTTCGTGTTTACGCGTTTTTTCGCTTTCTTAGCAACTAGTCTTCGCTTGCCACATTGTACTTAAAGTTCTGACAATGGAACGTTTAAATAAGATGCAATGAATTGAAATTTTGATGATGATTGGCTACGGAGACAGACCTTGAACACAAACTCTGGTTTATGAATTATTTAATGATAAATACCCTGATAGACCTATTGCACAATCAACTGTTAGCAAAATAGGAAAAGACGCTTCGAGATTGTGGACAGAGGTCGGTCGTCATGCAATTTCAGAAAATAAACAGTTAGATGTTTTACTGACGATGGAGAACAATCATCACAAACCAAGTCGCGACGTCACAGCAGAAGAGTCTATTAGTCAGCCGACTGTTTTAAAACATTTGAAAAAGAATAAATGGTATCCATATAAAATGAATTTAGTTCAAGAGTTTAAGATAAAGATGATTTCGACCACAGAGTGGATTTTTGAGCAAACCATGATGGAACGATCCACATTTCTTAAGTCGAGTACTTTTCTCTGATGAGGCCACCTTATGTTTAAATGGGTCTGTAAATAAGCAAAACTGTCGATATTGGTCATATGAAAATCTACATTGGATGATGGAGGCACATACCCAGTTTCCACGGAAAGTTTAACTTGCGAGCTGGAATTATTGGGACTACAATTTTGAGTCAGTTTTTTATTAAATGTTCATTAAATGGTGATGGCTGCTTTTGTCGGACCCGCTTCACACAGTAGTCAAGTAGATCCTTCATATAAAAAAGGTCACTCTTACTATAAATAAAACAATACAATATTGTTGTTTGTTGTTATATCTCACACAGCCTTTGTTGACCAAAAAAGGACTTTGATACAGCTGATCATAAGCAGCTTCTGGAAGTCCTGGAAAGTATTTGATTTATGGGCATCCCAAATAGATTAATGGAGGACTGCCTCAGTGAAAGAACACAAAATGTTATTATAATTCGGAACACTTTTAGTGACACAGTAATAGGACCTATATTGTTCACTATATTATATTTAAATGATTTGTTTATACAGATTACTAATGGAGATGTAGTGAGCTTTTTGGACGATACCGTCATCTTTTTCACAGATCAAACTGGCATTCTTTGAAAGAGAAAGCAGATACGGAGATGAGAAAAATAGTTCATTACTTCTATAATAAATTGTTGACGATAAATTTTGACGAAACCTGCTGCATGCTGTTTACGTCTTACGTTTCTGGATTACCAGATTTTATACAAATATAGAGATAAATAACTCATGTACATATTACAATGTATAGAAACTTTAATAGTGAGTAATTTAATTTGGATGCTTCCGTTATTAATTGAAATATTATACATAATATTAACTTTCTAGAAGAAAAATATGACAGCCTTAACGTAAATTACGAATTTTTGCTCTTTAAAAAATACTTTCAAATTTAACAAGTGTCAAAGATGATGATTTTACAGGGTTAAAAAAATAAATGGAAAGCTTGTTGAAGGGTAGAAGTGTTGTCAATAAACAATATGAGTTTCAGATGATTGATGTGTAATTCGTCATCAAATTTCAATAGATACAATAATAGGCATCTGATGTTCTAAAATTTTATCGCTGTTTCACGATATGATCTTAATCATACAAATAGTAACTTCGCTATCATAATTCAATAAATACTCAACGCTTTTAACATAATAATCTATGAAATTTTAACAAAAGCAAAGTTTCTTTGTCCACGACTACTATATAATATATGTGTTTTCTCAAGCATAACGCTATCCATTATTCACTGCAATGAATAATGATTTCATTAAAAATTTATCTACGTGACTATTATTTCGTTTGATTTTTTTTTTTTTTTTTTAGTAAGCCTCCAATCTGTCAAAGTATAATTTTGTCATTGATTTGAAATGTCAAAGTTCAATCTCGTAAATTTTTTATATAAAACTGAACTACTTTCAGCAATATGTAGAATCTAAACAGCGTTGACATTTAAATTTATGACAAGTCGTTTTTTTGACACAACGACCTACTCAAAATAAAACTTAAAACGAAAATGTATGATAAAAAGCGCCTGTTTCTGGAACATTAAATGAAGTTATCTATTCATAAATTCTATTGTAACAATACAAATATTTAATAGTCGTGGACAAAGTATAGTATTCTACTCGCATATAATGGCTACTATTCACTCAGGTGATTTACGACACTCGCCTGCGGCTCTTGTCGTAAACTCCACTCTCGTGAATAATAGCCATATTATATGCTCGTTGAATAATATAGTATTATTAAATTCAACATAAATATCATAAGTTTTTTATTGCGTGCGTGGACTGAGACATACTGAACTTTTGGATAAAAACGTGAAGGAAAGTTTCTAAAAACAGTTATTGCCATATAGGAAGAGAATTAAATTCCTTATAAAATCAGGCTGATATACCGTAGTATAATGTAAACTAAATTATACACCACAAACTAAATGTATATCAGCGTTTTCTTCGTTAGTAAAAACGTTTTTATAAAGGGTTTTTTAATTTCATTAGTAATTAATTGTAATGCAACAATGTAATAACCGTTTGACAAGAATAATCTGACATTCAACATTTTTTAAAAGCTTTTATTAAACTTGCAATGTTTGTTAGTTAGTTAGTTTGTTTAGTGCAAATATTGCAATCAAAATTTCGATTAGTTCTAATTAAGCTAGAGCTTTGAAATTTTACACATCCGATAACAATACAGAAAAAAACAAGATGGCGGCTTCAAGATCGCGGACGACTTTATCGTGTATGATCCGATTCGACTCAAAATCGATATCTGGGGGTTTTCGAGATCGGTAATTATGAATTCTTGGTCAAAATTTAGAAATTCAAAATTGCGGCGCCAATATGGCTGATGACTTTTGTAATTTAAATCCGAATCGATCAAAATCGATATCTGGGGGTTTTCGGGTTCGCCTATTACGAATTTCTAAACAAAAATTTGGTTCAGGATGGCGGCTTCAAGATGGCGGACAACTTTATCGTTTATGATCAGATTCGACTGGAAATTGATACCTAGGGGTTTTCGAGATCGCCAATTATGAATTTTTGGTCAAAATTCAGAAATGGCGGTGCCAATATGGCTGACGACTTTTATCATTCAGATCCAAATCGATCAAAATCGATATCTGGAAGTTTTCACGATCGCGGATTACGAATTTATAGTAAGAAACTTAGTTCAAGATGGCGGACGACTTTACCGTTTATTATCCGATTCGTCTCAAAATCAATATCTGAGGATTACAGCATATCAAGGCTAAAATGTAAGAAATAAAATTATATAAAAAAATATTTTAAAAAAGCTTTTATTTAAATGCTCTAAAAAGTAGAAAATAAACTTTGAAGTAAATCAAACCCATCATTTTGTTACATTATATAATTTTTTTATGATATAAAAACTTGTCGCGAGCAATCTCCTTTACACAGGAAAATCTCGCGACAAGCTGTTATACCATAAAAAAATTATATAATGTAACAAAATGATGGGTTTAATTTACTTCAAAGTTTATTTTCTACTTTTTAGAGCACTTAAATAAAAGCTTTTTTTTTAAATATTTTTTTTCCGTTGGTTTATCAAAGCCAACTTTAATTGTAAACATTTTAAATATATAAGACATCGCAGTCGTACTTAACATTTATGGTAAAGGGCTCACCGTTTCTAATGTGAATTGTCTACTTAGGGTTGTTTTTATTTTAACTTTTTCATTTTAATTTTTTAGTTAGCAGTTGGAAGCTTCCAGCGGGGATCCCTTTTGGCTTGGCGCCCCTGCGTCACGTGAGAAACATGAGGTGCAAAATGCAAGCAATACAATTTACCCTAAAAGACGTTTCGTTCTTGTATATACACCAAATCACATTTTAATTTTTTTTTACCCCCTTTAATAATAGGGTGGGGGTGGCAATGGGGTGGTAGAGGGAGTAGTTAACGCCAACAAATTTTTTAAGACGTTTCGTTCTTGTATACACTAAATCACATCTTAATTTTTTTACCCCCTTTAATAACAGGGTGGGGGTGGCAATGGGGGTGGTAGAGGGGGTAGCTAACGCTAAAACATTTTTTTTAGTGTGCATCATAATAGCTGATGCCAAGAAAAATTTTGAGACCTTAACTTTCCGTACATGTCCTAAATTGTAAATTTATGGACTCTTATAGTTGGGAAGAAACTTATACGTTTACATTTCATAATTAGCACAAAAAGTTCAACTGAAGCGTGCCGCTCAAAGTGCCGCGTTTTTTTGCTTTAGGTGTCCGGTCGGCTTGTGGGTATAGCAAAAAACGCGGCACTTTGAACGGCACACTTCAGTTTAGCTTTTTATGCTAATTATGGAAATGTAAACAGTCCCGCATATGTTTCTTCCCAACTGTACTTGCTTGTTTCGCCTATTTACCCTTATTTATCCTTATTTACCCCATTTACCCCTGTATCCTTCAACGGAATTAGATCAAAAGATAATCTAGTTCCAGATCTCGTTACAATACATAAGTGTACCAAATTTTAAGTCAATAACATAAACGGTTCCAGAGTAAACGTGCGCACAAAAAAAAAGACAGACAAGAAATTTTTTCACTCAAATTTAAAATCTCGACATTTCTTGACATTTTAAGCCTATTTCAACAAAAATAAAATAATTTTTTTTTGCGTTACTATACTTCCACTGGACGTGGAAGTAATTCATAACCAGTCTTATTCATCTCCCGATGATGCTGATTTGGTTAGCGAAACGCGCGTCGAGTAGTGTATTCGTGTGTATTGTTACAATATTAGAAGTGGCTTTTATACAAAGATATGGATATGCTAAAAATAGCCCCCATAAGAAAACACCCTCACGACCAGAACCCGCACACAACATTGAGTTGTCTCCTTAAACAGGACTAGTACTCCAGTGCAATTAGGAAAAATTTACTGATGTGACCCAAAAATTTTGGGTACATTTTTTCTTTTGTTCCTTGTTCGAAATGGGGGTTAAAGAAAACCTTAAGTCTGAATTTGCGCATTCCTACCTCCCCCCCTTTCGCCGCCATCTTGGATTTGTTTTTTTTTTCAATCGCTCATAACTCGAGTTCTATTTATCGCACAGTAATGAAAAAAATATCATTGTACTCATGAGGATTTACTCTTTATGTCATCACGAATGCATTTTTGCCGTAAAAGTTATTGCAAAAAAGTTATTAGAGCTCTAAGTTGAGAAATGATTTCAAAAAAATTTTTTTTCGCTTTCTTGGCTCGCCACTCTTTTGCAGTGCATCTGACACTCTCTGCCAACAAAATGTTATTTAAACTAGATGCGATTTCTAGGATTTAAAAAAAAAAATTAAGTCCGTAAGTGGATTCCTCGCTCGCCAATCCACGCTCAAAGTTGACATGTTCAAATATGCTCGGAGCGTTTTCAATCAGTCATAGTATTTTAACTTGTACATTTTGTAAACTCATTTCCACACCACCTTTGAGGTAGAGTCGACGGCGCGTTTTTTTTAACGTGGTTTCCCCCCGAGGCCTAATCCACGATTTCTTTGCTTGATGTTCCATTTCTTGCCACTTTTCTACAGGAAATTAATAGTTTTCGTCAGTTTCCTGGGATACTTCAGACGCTTTTCTTTTCGTCGCTCTGGGTAATGGTACCATAGTAGGAAGGTCGTAGCAATCCTTGTTTTCATCATCCAAGATTTCTGCAACTTCCTTGACGTTTGTGCAATTTTCGCCGCAGCAAATTTTGCATAAGATGTGTAATGAAGTATACAATACTACAGGAATACTGTATACTTTCATTCCAGTTTAACTTATTTTAATCATGCATGGATCAAGTAGTTCAGTTTTAGATTAGTTCAATACCTGATTAGTTCTTTTGTTAACTTTTAATTCAAACTTCACCAGGCCGCAACTTGCGTGCCGTGTGCATTTCGTGCCGGGTGCAAAACCACGTGACCGTGATTTTTGGGTATAAAATAGCTAGTCAGAAACCAGTAAATTCAGAGCTTGACTTTCACCTTTCTCGAGTGTGTTGAACTGAGATAACCGGAAGCTCAAGTTTCTCCGGCGCCGTGGCAGCCGCTGGCCAAGTATCTGTTAGGGAGGATCCGAGTGCGTTGAACTGGACCTCTTGCCAGATTGATTCGAGTGTATTGAACTGGATCTCTCCTGAAGCAGATTTCTTAGTCGCGTTAGAGAATTGGGGTTACGACGACGTACATATAGGAAATATGTTACACTCTCTCTCTCTTTCTCCGATTACTATAATGTACTTATGTAATAACAAGATTGTCGCTACCTAAGCCATAAAAGATATGGCCACACTGTACATATAATTATTAGGAAAATAAATGTCTTATTTTGGATCTGGATTTTAATTAATATTAACATTGAACCCTGGAATAATCTCCAAACCAGCTACCCGAGCAAAACAAGCATCACAGATGGAGCACTTTAATCCGGCCTTTCGGCAGCCGCAAGCTTTACCGCAGTTTTGGCGGATCCACAGGATATAATGTCCAATAGAATTTGTGGAATCGGGTCTTATTCGCTGGTCACAGGCTCTAAACCGCGGTAGCCATTTTTCCAGCCCCAAGAAATCGCGTTTTTTTCTTGCCCGAGCCACTTCTGGACCTGATGATAAGTCCGTAGGGAATGCTGACGTGTTGCGGAACTCGTTGGGGGAAGCGCGACAATTCCGTTTTCTTTTTAAGACCCAATCGTGTATATATTTTAAATCGCAACCGATCGATGGACACATCGGATTCATTTCCCCCGTACAGTGCGATTAACACGCTCTCTCCAGCTGCAGCGATGACATTTTGTCCAGGAGTGGTTGTTTGGAATAATTTTATATCCTCTTGAAGGTGAACATTTTTTTTGATGACGTCAATTATTTTTTTCTTTCCCATTCCGCAGATTGCTGACACAGTGTCACATCCTGAAAAGGCATGTATGAAAAGCAAATGCTCCAGCAGAAGTGCGTGTTTGAAGCTGCTTGTAGAATACGTCTTCGATGCCGTAGTTCCCCTTCCTATTTTACGGAAATAGACATTTTTTTAATTTTTCCCGAGTGCACACAGCAACACAAGCAGGTCCGTATCCTCTCCTACGATGACGACAGTATCAAATTGTGGACTTAAATCAATTGCAGTTTTCACGATATCCACGTCCGCATCTTCCCATGATTGTTTCACTGTGAATCAAAGGTGGTGTGGAAATGAGTTTACAAAATGTACAAGTTAAAATACCATGACTGATTGAAAACGCTCCGCGCTTATTTGAACATGTCAAGTTTGAGCGTGGATTGGCGGGCGAGGAATCCACTTACGGACTTAATTTTTTTTTTTAAATCCTAGAAATCGCGTCTAGTTTAAATAAGATTTTGTTGGCAGAGAGTGTCAGATGCACTGCAAAAGAGTGGCGAGCCAAGAAAGCGAAAAAAATTTTTTTTGAAATCATTTCTTAACTTTGAGCTCTAATAACTTTTTTGCAATAACTTTTACGGCAAAAATGCATTCGTGATGACATAAAGAGTAAATCCTCACGAGTACAACGATGTTTTTTTCATTACTGTGCGATAAATAGAACTCGAGTTATGAGCGATTGAAAAAAAAAAAACAAATCCAAGATGGCGGCGAAAGGGGGGAAGTAGGAATGCGCAAATTCAGACTTAAGGTTTTCATTGACCCCCCTTTCGAATAAGGAACAAAAGAAAAAATGTACCCAAAATTTTTGGGTCAATTCCTAATTGCACTGGACTATAGAAACCATAAAATTTGAGGGAGATTCTCAGACGCTCATAAAAAAATTCAGTATCTCTTGGTTTGTAAAGTTGAAATAAAGTTTAAAATACTGAAATTTTGAATTATAATTTAAAAATGTTAATTTGTTATACTAGTGTTGTTTGTTCTTCGTGATATTCATTAAATTTGTATAACGATGCTATATCGTTTAGAAAAAAATAATGATTCAGTAAATAAATGAATTAATAGAGAGAGATTATATTAGTTATATCAAATCAAAGTCAACAATCTGATAAAGTAAAATCAGAGTCAGAGTTCACTATTATAAATATCAGGAAGGGGCTGTCACGCTCGGTTACACCGCCATAGCATGAGACAATAGAAAGAAAATTAACGTCATTCTTTCCTAATCTCTGTTACATTTATTACAATGGGATTCTAAGATCTCTCCCACCTGATAATTGTTGTACCTGTGCGTAAAATTTGACAAAAAGAAAATACTCGTAAGACAGCATCCGTTCATGTGAAAGGATTGAATATAAATGGTAGTTTGGTCTGCGTCACCCTCAGTTCGTGCCCTAAACTCTAAGGATGATGACCAAGTGGTTAGTGGCCTCTTTTCTTATCTTGGTCATTACAACGAAGGTACAAGGTCAGAGGGGCCTAGCCGGTAACAACTACGTGGAAAGACAGCTATTATGTGCCCTGGACAAGGCGCCATGTGATATTTTGGGAAAACAGATAAAAGGTACGTTTTTGTTATACATTTTTTAAATTCTAACGAGATATACTGTCGTTTTTTAATTTTGAATTTTGGCTTGCAGACATACATTTCCTTAAATATAATTTAATTAATTCAAAAAACTCAAAAAGTATATTGCGGTTAACATTTTTTTTGTAATTAATTCAATAATATTATCTAGATATACCTATAATCATATATTTTAATGAATGTAAGAAAGCTCATCCCTGCTAAAAATTAATGCGTTGATGCATTGAGTTCTACGATAGCTAGAAATTTTTTTAAAAATTGCAAGTAAACTAGATAAAAAAGTCTATATCTGGAAATTATTTTCGAACATATAGGGCGAGCCAAGACGAAATTATAGGACCAAGTGCCTTTTTTTTTAAATGGAATGCTATGTATATCAGTACATGTTTTGAAGCCTCTTTCTAGGCTCTATTCATTCCTATACTAGCATTGAATATCTCCCAACCACTTGGATGTAATGATTTTTTTTGTTGAAATAATGCAATCTGCAGATGGATATTTAAAAAATCACCACAGTCACAATTATGAGTTTCAAGAAAAACTTATGTGAGTACCAGTTACGAAACATTTAATTAATGTTTTTGAATCATTTTCATTTTCTAAAAATGTACAGGGTGGCCAAAAATTATTTTTCAATTAAGAACAGTTTAAATTGAATTTTCTCAATTTTTTCAAACGAAACACCCTGTATATTTTTAGACGATATGATGTAGAAATGAAAAACGAACATTTTTGTAAGTACTTCCCTATGACTAATTGCAACCATTTTCGTCTTATAAATAAATAAGTGTTTATTTTTCTATTAAGAACATTTTAAATTGATGAAAAAAAGGTTTCTTCAAATAACTCAGTAGAAAAACTTATAATAAATGTTCCACATGTTGCCCATTTTGATTGACACACGCTTATACGCTTTTGAAATGAGGTTCCCACTGTTCCTAAAACTACCGGTGTGATAGATGTAAAGGCAGTTATTATTCTTTCCTTCATATTTTGTGCTGTTATTAGTGTGTCGCTATAAACAATTTCCTTCGCATATCCCTATAAAAAGAAATCCATTTTTGTAAGATCTGGGGATCTAGCACAGGCCATTTAGTGGGTCCATTATCTAAGTGCCTATTATATAAATGGTCTCTAACTGCATTTAAATAATGTGGTGCAGCACCATCTTGCTGAAACCACATCCCATTTCGAATTATTTCAGAGAGATTTACCAATAATTGTGGCAGATAGTTTTCCAAAAAATGAAGATAAATAGCTCCAGTTAATGTACCATCAAAGAAATGTGGCCCTATTACATGTTCTCCAATAATTCCTCCCCAAACGTTTATAGACCATCTGTGTTGGTTATCATCACCTTGCATAAAAAAGTGAGGATTTGCCGAAGCATAATAATGGAAATTGTTGTTTGTATTGACAAATCCATTTTTATGAAAAGTTGCCTCATCGCTGAATAAAACAGTATTAAGGAAGTTGACATCATGTTGCATTTCACCTCTGGCCCAATTACAAAATTGTAGGCACTTTTGAAAATCGTCATCAGATAATTCCTGGTGCATTTGAATATAATATGCATGCAACTTGTTTGTTTTTAAGATTCGACCCACAGACCGTCTACTTATAACTAATGAGCTCACTTCTCTTTGACTAACATGGGGATTCTCAACCGTTGCCAGCACCACTGAAAACTCGTTTTCTTCGTTCACAACACGTTTTATCCTTTCACTGTTTTTATATTTGACATTTCCAGTTTCCAGAAATCTATCGAGAAAATTTTGGAAACTGCTAACATCAGGAATCCTTCTTTCAGAATAACGTTGGTGATAAATTCTATTGGCAAGTAAACAATTTCTGTCTGACTCGCCCAAAACAAAAGTCATATCTACAAGTTCCGCTATATTAAAATTCATATTGCAAAATTCCAAATATTTTTAGTTCAATACAAATTATAACGACCGATAAGTGTGATAAATGCTCCTTTGTACAGGACAATGTATACCAAACTGAGATTTTATTGTTTGTCGAATAACGAAAAGAGCAAAAAAATGTACAAAAAAACATTACAGTAAAGGACCGGTTAAATACTATTTACTCATTTCAATGGATTGGAAGAAATGGTCCCACTAAATGACCTCATTTCAAAATCGCATAAAGACGTGTATCAATCAAAATGGACTTTAAGCGAGAAATATGTCTTACAAGCTGAATATAAACAGTTACCTATTATTTCCAAAGTCGGACTACTAAATATCTCTGACTTAACCAACAATTATTGGTCAAAGAGAAATTCACTGCCTTTGTGTTCTGGATACCGTCAAACTAATGCAGATAGGTGCAACTTGCTTTTAGCATCATCCATACCATATTGGGAGTTAGAATATCAAGAACTGTTTTATGAACCTCTCATCTTAATCCCTACTTTTTCGGACATTCCTTGTGTTAATCAAATCATCCTAAAAGATTTGGAATCACAATTCCCAAATTACTTGCATATTTACACGGGTGCATCTAAAATTTCTGAAAATGTAGGATGTGCTGTATATATTCCTTCGAACAAATTCGAACTCAAAGTTAAGTTGACAGAAAATACATCTATATTCGTCGGGGAAGCCGTAGCGATTCTTAAAGCTTTAGAATATGTCAAATGCTATCAAGTCAAACAAGCAATAATTTATACGGACCCTTTGAGTGTTCTAGCAAGCATAAAAAATGGATTATTCAGCCATAGCCAAAAAAATTCATATATTGTCAACATAAAGACTCTCCTTTGTAAACTGCATAAAGATAATCACCTAGTTAATTTTGTTTGGGTTAAAGCTCATGTGGGAATCCCACATAATGAACATGTCGACCATCTTGCCAAAGAAAGTGCTTTATCTAACTTAGATATAAATGTTAAGTTATGTTTATCAGATTGTATAAATTCATACAAGTACAAAATATACAGTAATTGGTCAAAATTATATAAAAGTTATCAAGTGGATAATCCAATGAGCCAATATTCCCACGTTGAAGATCATATTCCCAAATCACGATGGTATAAGGACTTTAATATCCCGAGGAAATATATCACTACAATTTGCAGAATAAGGCTAGGCCATGCTTGCTTCCCAAAACATCTAAATAGAATTGGAGTACTCGATACCGATACTTGCAACACCTGCGGCTCTCTAGGTGATCTGAACCATCTATTCTTTAACTGCCAGAATCACCAAATGGCTACTAATATTCTTTTAAAAAATTTAGTTAATATTAATGTTCCGCTACCCACTAATATTACTAATCTATTGTCGTTTAAAAATATTAAAATTTACAATGTATTAGTTGACTTTCTAAATGCTATAAAACTGTCTCTTTAACTATCATCTGTCTGTTTATCAGGTTAGCTTCGCACTCCTTATGTTTCTCCTGTTGTAATATAAACCCCCATTACCGTGGTCTACCTGTATTACGTTATAATAAAAGTCCTGATAGACCCCTGGACAAGAAGAGAGTATACCTGTGTAATATCCTGGCGTTTTTTTTTCTTATTTTCTTTATTTCTTTACATGCTTATAGGGCTGTATTAGGTTAATTTGTTTAGGAAACGATTAGGCAGTAAAAGCATAAAATATTTCATATACTCCATATAGTTGCACATATAAAATACAATATCCGATGCCAAAAAAAAAAAAATCAAAATGGGCAACACGTCGACCACCTATTATAAATTTTTCCAAAGAATTGTTTGAGGGAACCTCTTTTTTTAAGTTTATTCTGGAATTTAACACTTATTTATTTATAAAACGAAAATGGTTGCAATTAGCCATAGGGAAGTGCTTACAAAAATACAGGGTGTTCCATTTGAAAAAATTGAGAAAATTCAATTTAAAATGTTTTTAATTGAAAAATAATTTTTAGCCACCCTGTACATTTTTAGGAAATGAAAATGATTCAAAAACATTAATTAGATGTTTCATAACTGGCATTCACATAAATTTTTCTTAAAACCCATAATTGTGACTTTGGTGATTTTTTTAATATCCATATGCAGATTGCATTATTTCAACAAAAAAATTCATTATATCCAAGTGGTTGGGAGATATTCAATGCTAATATGGGGATGAATAGAATCTAGAAAGAGGCTTCAAAAAAATGTACTGATATACATAGCATTCCATTTAAAAAAAAGGCACTTGGTCCTGAAATTTCGTCTTGGCTCGCCCTGTATGTTGGGAAATAATTTCCAGTTATAGAATTTTTTATCTAGGTTACTTGCAATTTTTTTTAAAATTTTTAGCTATCGTAGAACTCAAGATATCGAGGTCCGACGCACTATTGCCCCACCCTGTATATACAATCCCATTGTCTTTCTATCAATCTTTAACTTTCAATAAATATTTCCTAATTTACCGTTTATTTGTAACTACATCTTGTACCAAATAGCATTTCAACTTCATTATAATAAATTTGAAAATCCCTCAGACTATTATTACTTGATTTTCTTTGTTTTTCAAACTTTAAGAATATCGTAAAGTAGCTACCATGGACTTAAGTTCACCCAATTTTTAGATTCCTTTAAGTATGTTGACAAATTTTTTTAAAATTGTTTTATTGATTCAATATAAACAATAATAAACATCACAGAAATTAGACAACCCTCTTTCAGAAGCCAGAGGCTTGTGCGGAAGGGGGTTACACATTGAAAAAACGCGGACATACAACCATTTCCTCAGATAGTGCCGGAGTCGGGATACGAACCCGATGGCGCACCCGTGTGATTAATCGCATTTGCCACCTCGCGCTTTAACCAACGTGGCGATTGGTCAGACACCATAAAACTAATAAATTTATAAAATATTTCTTGTCAAATTAATCGACATAGTTTTGGAATGTTTGGATTTTTTATGTCCAAATTTTAATTCCTAGTTGTAGATAATGAAATTCATTGAAGAAGAATTTTTTTATGTGAACGAACTCCTTGTAAATTTCAAAAAGTTTAAATGTATGGTAATTTGCATCCACAGTATTAAACTTAGAGGCATAGAATAAACTAGAATTTACAAAGTATTTGTTGATAGTTATAGGGAATAACATATACAGTACATATCGACTATAGTTACAAAACAGAATCAAATTGTTATAGTATTGGTAGATTTGCTAAATAAATAGTTTCTCTTTTATTTAAGCTGATATTATCTTGAATTTAATTTCAGTACTAAAAATATCGGTTTAGATTTAAGTTTAAGTGGGCTAATTTGGCGATAATGCGTCCTTAGAAATTGAAAGTGTTCTCGCTATATTAATTTCCAACAAAAAGTTGCGGTTTAGTATTTTTAATTAAATCTATATTTAATTTGAAATTATTTCGCCGTTTCTAATAAATTATGTTATTTTGGCATTGATAAAAAAATATTTGTGGTTTTTTAACATTTTCAATGAAGAATTTTTGTTTAATAGAACAGAATAACCAAACTCACTTTCTAGCTTTAAAATCCACATTAATAAAATTAAGGTGGTTCATTGTAGACACTAATTTCTAGGCCTATGTTGAAGTTAACGGTATAAAATGAAGTGCCCAACTTTTTAGGCAAACACATCGAAAAATAAAAAATAATATATGTGTCGGAATGGTGGATAGGTTTTAAAAATTCGGTTGTGAAAAATTTAAGAGAAAAATTAGTGCGTTGCATTATAGGATAAGTAACACCGTTGGGAACGTCACTAGTAGTAAATTTTCCTTCTGTATAAAAAAAATGTAACTATACAATACTGAATATGGGGTCATAAAAATTGACAGAAATATGTATTGTATCACAGTATATAATATAGTGTAGTAGTTTTTTGGATTTAATGCGTGCATTTAAAACAATAGATAGAGATAGACTACTGAAAAAATTGAAAGAATATGGATTGATGGAGTTGCACAATGTACATAAGTAGTTATTTGAATGGTAGGATGCAAATAGTAAATTATGATGAGTATGTATCTACTGCAAAAAGTATAAATGTTGGAATACCACAAGAAAGTATTCTGGGGCCGCTTATGTTCATTTTATACATTAATGACGTGGCAAATCTGTTTTTTTGTGGGAGTCGTCTAAGTATGTTTCCTAAAACACTGCAACCTCGTGGTCTTATTGCTAATCTCCCAATTCTTTTATGACATCCATTCCAATATTCTAGTCTCTTGTACCAATTTGTACAGCCTCAGAATTCGTTGAGTGTTATATTCTTCTGCACATAATCTTGGTTGTCCATATAGAGCATGTGGCCTGTGATCTATAGCCTCACATTCAGTCGGGATGTGATAAGCTGTATCTGTTGATCAATTGGATTGTCTGCATTTTAGGTCTCCATTGTATATGCCCATTCTTTAGATGTCCTTTCAGGGCATAATATCCTGTCAGGAGACCTGCGATTATGTGTAACTGATTCCTGCTCAGTAACAGCAGTTCTTCAGTCTCCTTTCAAGATGGTCTTTGGTAAAGGTTTCCCATGTTGGCCCGGTTATTTTATCCCAGTATTCTTTATGTTGGTTTTTGATCCATTCCCTTACCTGGCCCCGTATAATGGTTTTAGGCACTCCCAGGGCCTGTCTTGGGCCAATATATGGAGCTGATGATCCCTTTTTTGCTAGCTCGTCAGCTTTTTCGTTGCCTTCGATACCAGAATATCCTGGAACCAACAACAGAGTTATCTTATTGTGGTCTGCCAGGGCTCGTAGATCTTCTTGGCATTCCCATACCAGTTTAAATGTTACTTTCGGGTTTGATAGTACCCTTAAGGACGTTTGATTACCTTAATATCCTGATCCGCCTGTTTCTATAGGCCCTCAGATTATTTTCTCTTGCACAATGCAATGTCGCATATATCTCTGTCTGGAAAACAGACGTATATCGTCCAAGTGATATGCTCAAAGGTGAGTTTTTCATATCAATTTATATGTCAGCTCCAGTGCCTTGTTCCATCCTTGACCCGTCTGTAAACTAGGTATATTCCCCAGGCCTTTTGCTGTAGTAGTCCTCTTTCAATTCACTGGTTACCATTCTTTCATGATTTGTAAGGTGTAATTCAATGCAGGTCGGGGTATTTGCCCGCTGAGTAGTTGTTTTCTGCAAATCATATATTATAACAGTAGGTTAAGTCCACCTAGGACTGAAAGGTCGCCGCTCTCAGGTACTTGCAGAATCGCAAGTCGCTATACGCCCATGGAGACATCTATGGTGTATAGTAGCAATTGACAATTTGAGAGGTTTCACTCACCTCTCACCACTACTCAATTTACTATAGTTTGTATAAAACTAGCGGGTTGACCACTATCATTTGTCTGTTCCATGACCTATGGCATACTGATGAGAACTAATAAGTTCGAAACCGGTCTATGTCTGGTCAGGGAATTGACAAATGATATTGGTTACCATTCTTTCATGATTTGTAAGGTGTAATTCAATGCAGGTCGGGGTATTTGCCCGCTGAGTAGTTGTTTCCTGCAAATCATATATTAATATCTAAAATATATCCCGTTTTGTGGCAAATTAAAAGTTTGTCAAATTTAATTAAAAACCAATAAGAAAACACATTTTGTTTGTTATCTTAACAAGTTGTTTGGCATCAGTTTCATTAATAACACTAGACATATTACTCATATTACATATAGAAAAAAATGGATCCATTTTGAAAAAAAATAACAACATGTGATGTCGTTAAAAAGGGAATTCTAATCTCTATTCAGTTGTATAAAAAAATATACAGTTCCTTTTAAAATTCTTGATTTAGATCAATTTCAAAAAAGTAGTATTCAATTGTTTTTTCATGAAGAATATAAAACCTCTATAGTCCAAATTCCAAGCTTTTACCTTAAAAGACATGACCCCTTTTAAAATAAATCCGTTGACGCCCTGTATATGTATGACTTATTCTCTCTTACTATTGCGAACATGTATATCCAAGTGCTAAATAAAGGACTATTAATATTATTATTAATATAATATGTACAATCTATCGAACAGTGTAGGTTTCACCCTTTCTAAAATTACTGTATTTTAAAACCCCAAAATCTCCTGTGATATATTATGTCACCTGTAAAGCGCTCATTATAAATTTCTAAATGCTAATGTACATAATATTTAGAGGTCTCTCTGAAAACAATAATAATAATTATCAATGTTCAACTTGAATCTTTATAATGAATGACAACAAACTCGGAAAATAGTGATTTCACAAATAGAAATAAATAATACCTTTAGTATCTCCGGTGAATAACCTTAGTTGTACAGTTTGATCGACTTTCACTTTTCTGCAATGCTGTGTTTATCAAGGCTTTGATTGCAATTACTAATTATCATCAATTATCATACACGAGAAATAGTAAAATAATAAATTTTGTATAATAAATGCATTATTTTAAATTAGATACTCCATATAACATTTTTTATAAATATAAATTAAATTGTTGATATCAAAAAGCACGGTTTTAGTAACAGTACTATCATATGCAGCACATGGTTAAGCCGATTTAAATCATATGATTGAATCACAGATTTTTATTTCAAAACACATTTTTATAACATTTAAACAATTCATATTCGAAGCTAACGATATAATTTTTATTTGCAAGAATAAAACAATATACATAGAAGAAAATACGAAATTTTATTTGATGAAATAGGAGCTTCGACTAAGTAATAATAACGACGACATAGACATAATTACTCTCGGTGATTTTAACATCCCTAGTTATGCATGTAGTTTAGATAATTCACGATATCATAGTGTATGGTTATATAAAATATTTTTTGTTTTATTTACATGATGAAAGATAAAACATGTTTTTTAATTCACACAAGCCTCCAAAAGAACGTAAAAAAAGGAAAATTTTCGCAAAAAAATGTTTGCACCTCCACAAGGGGGTGAGAAATTAATGATGAAATATTTTTATTTTATATTATTTTTTTAATTAAAGCTAATTACGGTTATGAATTTGGAAAATTTTTAATTAAACACGGGATTGACATAGGAGTGCCAGGCCTGATCGCCAAAATTACTGTCAAGGTTATTGTTGGAAGAACATGACCGCTCCAATCTCTCCCTGGCCTATGATCTATGATGCTAAAAAGTTACAGACGCAATTTTACCTATAATTTTCGCAAAGCATTTTCAAAAACTGTACTTGGATATAATTATAACAGATTTCCCAATATAAATTGTCCCCAAGAAGTGGTTCGGATACCATTATAAACTGTAGGGCCCTGTCTCCTTTTCAGAAAAATCTGGATCGTCTAGACTTAAGAGGGTCGTTCAGGCGACTTGGAAGGTGGTAAAAAAACGTTTATAAAGCATTTTGTACAACAACATGTGAAAATCTATACTAAATAACGTAATCTAAACAGCGTGCCCAAAAGTACTACGACAGACAAAATATCCTCCGTGGTTCAGTATAAATATATCTGATATGAAATGCAAATCCCGCCTCGCCAAAGGATTAAGGAATAACCCTAATTCGATCGATTCAAACTGTTTTAAAGAATTGTTTTAAAAATTGACATCAACATGGCACAGTAAAACTATATTACATCTCTATTGAAAATCAAATAAAATATAATCCTAGTTACTTTTGGGCATATATCAATGAAAGGGAAAATGTTACATTTCTGAAACAATGTATATAGATGAGTCGTCTTCAAATAATATGGGTGATATTATAAATCCTTTTGAAAGATATCTTCAGGCCAGTTATACTGCCTTATCAAATTTCGATTTTGCCTCTGCACCTCTAACTAGTTGTCAACCTTTGTCAGTGCCGAAGTAACACTTTTGCAAACCGAAATGTACAACTGGACCGGATGGTCTTCCGGAATTCCTATTAAAGGACCTTTGCCATCTTACTTGTTCAACCCTTAATTGCCATTTTTAATTTATCATTGCGAACTTTAACATTTTCGGATGCTTGGAAAGTTTTTAAAAGAGTCTCTGTTTTTAAGAAAAGGGGACAAACAGCTAGTTGAAAATTATAGTCTAATCAGCATTATATGTAATTTTACTGAACTATTTGAATTACTACTATACGAAATCGTGTACACGCATATGAAGTCTTATGTAATTTTAGAGCAGCATGGGTTTATGCTAGGTCGGTCTATTTGCTAATTTGATCTGTTTTACGATATATTGCGAAACACATTAATGTGGCTGGTCAGGTTGATGGTTGATGTTGTTTATACGGATATTTCAAAAGCTTTTGACAGGCTGGATCACGCTGTGCTACTTGTATATTGGGTGCTGTAAGCTTAACATGTAATCTTATTTCGTATTTAACTAACAGAAGTCTTTATGTACAATATCGTGGTTTCCAATCTGCTAATATCACTGCTACTTCTGAGGTGCTCCAAGGTTCTCTACTACTTTTCCTTATAAGCGACATCACTGCAAACCTACAATGTAAAGCATTACTTTACACTGATGATTTAATGTTATACCATGCAATTAATACTGTTGACAACTGCCGATTTTAATCTCAATCAACTAAACGACTGATGCATATAAAATGAACTATATTTAAACCTAAGCAAGTGCAACATTGCTACATTTTTTAGTGGCCTTAGCTAATTAACATACATCCATACATGCATACATACATATATAGATAATTAACATACATACATATTCCTAATTAACATGTAGATAATGTTATTGTAAACCGATGTAGTACATTTAAAGATCTAGGTGTGTTATCGACTCCAAGCTTATCTTTTCAAGTCGTATAATTTGAAATAGGCTTCTAAATGTCTAGGATTCATAATAAGAAATGCTAAACAATTTGTTAATGCAACTGCTAGGGTCTTTGTGGCACAAGAAAGATACTGTTTATCCAGTCATTAGTTTTTTTCATAATGAACTTTTGGCAAGTTTAGTACCATTGATTTAAAAATAAGAAAAGGTACCATTGAGTAACTTTCTTATTTAAAATACATAATCAAATTGATTCCTCGGAACTCCTTAGCAAGCGTTTCCCGACTATCGTCAAGGCACGTAAATTTGCTTTTGTATTTACCTGTTCCTCAGACAACTGTTTCAACTTTTTCCCTATTTCATATTATGTGCACCAATCATGACAACACTACGATTCATATTGAGATCTTTAATTGCAATTTGACTAATATAAGAAATTGCGTATTATAGGTTAAAAGCCATTGTTGTTAATTACTGCATATCATATTTATGTTGTTATTTTTAATCTTTTAGCGTATATTTCTATGTGTGTGTATTGACATGTTGCAGACATCTAGAAATAAATAGGTAAATTCGTTGAACCAAATTGGGGTATTCAAATTCTGTAAGGAAATTACTGAAAATTTTAAATACAGCTTTTCTCAATATCGCATATTTGAATTTTATTCTTGAGAAATCAGTTCAAGAGATTTGACGTGTTTGTAAATTTGTAAATTTGTAAATTTGTAAATTTGTAAATTTGTAAATTTGTAAATTTGTAAATTTGTAAATTTGTAAATTTGTAAATTTGTAAATTTGTAAATTTGTAAATTTGTAAATTTGTAAATTTGTAAATTTGTAAATTTGTAAATTTGTAAATTTGTAAATTTGTAAATTTGTAAATTTGTAAATTTGTAAATTTGTAAATTTGTAAATTTGTTAATTTGTTAATTTGGAAATTTGTAAATTAGTTAAATCTGATAATCTCTGGTATTCTGTATAAAAATAGTATATTTATTTATTAGGAGTAAAATTGGCTTTTACTCCGAATAAGACATGTTATTTTTTTTCAAACGTCGATTAGCTATAAAGAAAATAAAGATAAAAAATTTAGCCGTGCGTTGCCATTAGTAACGGAAGTAAAAGTCCGCTTGAGCGGAAGAGAAAGTACTTTTACTTCCGTTGCTAATGGCAACGCACGGCCGTCTGAAATGTCAAACCTTAATGTCATGAAATGAGTAAGAAATGTCATGATTTTCTGACGTTTGAAGAAAACAGTTATTTTTTTACAGAAAATAATAAAATAATATCAGTAAACATATTAAACGTAAATAAATGAACTATTATAATGCTTATACAGAAATAATAATTTAAATGTCTTTTCAATGTCTAATTTAGTCCTAATTTTTAATGAACAAATCCATACCAAAAATTGCAATTTTGGAGGGAGAAGAAAGTAGTGATGTCAAATTAGGAGAAACTGTTGAACTTGTATCTATGTATGGCTAAAATGAAGGGCAGATTTGACAAGAACTAAAATGCATAATTTTAGAAACATTCGCAGTTAGCCTTGGTTTCAAAATTAGCATTAAATTTTCTATAACTTTGCTACTTTAATCGATTTTCAATCTCTTATAGTTTCCAATGTCACCATGGTGGGATTGAATAATTGTTGATACTGCTGACTTAGATAAAGATCCTACACATTCGAAAGAACTACATTGTAATAAGTTGTATGGTTTCAGAGATCTTATGTACTTGCTCAAACACACAACACACAAACAACATTGTTTGATGTAGGTACCTATTATTCATGTTTTTTTCTTATTATAGATGCATTACCTGAGATAATTGGCAACAACTGCAAATCATGCGATCAAAAACAAGTGTCCAATGCAAAGAGGATAGCCAGATTTGTTCAAACCAAGTATCCAGATGTGTGGAATATGTTAGTGAAGAAATACTCAGGAAATTGATTTTTGATGGACTAAATTAACAAAGCTGGTGTAAAATATGAAACGTTGCAGACTCTTAGTGATATTTTAGCATTAATTGACAGAAAAAAAAAAGCTGGCCCATGGGGGGATCGAACCCGCGACCTTCGCGTTATTAGCACGACGCTCTAACCAACTGAGCTAATGGGCCGGTGAAGATCACTTTGTTTTTAAATGCAATGTAAATAGTTATTGCGTAAAAAAATGTTCATTAAAATTTAGGGTATTTTTAATAATAATATCACTGTGTAACCGCCTGGAAGCCTAGACGTAGAATCATTACCTATAATTTTGTATGTACCTACACTTCGGTTATTATAACCTCATCAGGCAAGCCTATAAATTAATTTAAGTAGTAGTTATGTGTAGAGCTCTGGGATAAATATCTAGGTATAATATAGGTAGCCATTTTTTCAATTTTCAGCTAAGTGAAAATGACATTTAGCAATAAAAAGTATATTTTTGTTGTACTTTTTTAACTTTGAGTCACTGGAACTGCAGAATGTTGGACTTTTGGAATTTTTTTTATACATTATAAAATGTGGTTTATCCACTTCTCGATTTTTGAGTTTTTTTTTGTGAATACATTAATAACAAGTATGAAGCCTTTGTGACTAATGAAACTTTGCACAAATGTTCTAGTATAATACTCGAAGAAATTCACGGGAAGTGGAGCGAATAGGGTTGCTGAGTGTGTAAAGCGAGTGAAAATACGATTACCATTGAAATAGTCATTTTAGGGCAAGGGCACATACGATAAGAGTTATGACATCAAATTATATCTACTATGTCTATTAAAACCATATACTTTATTAGAACCAATACTGTCATTCAGAATATTTTGTTAGGCCAAGACTTGGTGTACTAAAATAGCTTATGCGAATATACTTATCCTTCAGATGACAGATAGTTTTATATCAGGATGCGTATTATCATCTTCGTCGAGTATAAAATTAATAAAAACGATTTTAAAATTTTCATTATAACAAACTATTTGTGACTATAATTAAATACTGTATTGGAAAGTCTATATCCTACATCACGTCCACATCTTCAGAGTAAATTAGATGCTAAATGGAATGCTATAAATAACTCCATCAAAGATCTAAATAAAATTGCTTCCTCTAATGTTAAGTCCATTAAAGTGGTGGGAGCAAAAATGTGATATCATTGAACAATATACAAAGCGTAATGCATTAAGAATTGTTGGCTTACCTGGAAATGCAGAAGGTAATACTTTAAATGATGTCTTAACCTTTTTCGAGAGTAAGCTTAATATATCTTGTGGAACTGGTGATGTAGACTGTGTTTTTCGGGTTGGTCAATCTCGTGAGAACACCTCACCCAGACCCGTTTTAATTCAATTTGTTAGTAATATCAAAAAACAAGAAGTTTATTTAGCTAAATCGAAGTTAAAAGATTCTGAGATAGCCATTTTCGAGGATCTGACAGTGACTCGCTACAATCTTTTGTCAGCTGCAAAGAAAAAATTTGGCAAGAAAAATGCTTGGTCGTCTGGAGGAAAGATATTTGTATGGTCTGTTGAAGAAAAGATGCTTAATTTCATCTGAGGCTGACTTGTAATATGGCTAATTTATTTCTTTATCGATGTGGTAGTACTATTGCTTTGTTACTTTATGTAGATTAAGTAAAAAACTCTTTATTTCTTTTTGTCATCTTTTCGTTAGGAACTGACTGTATTTATGTAGGGTACTTTATTAAGTTTATTAGGTTTTATCATCATATTGAATAGGCCATTGATTCTTTATTGGTTTTTATTGCTTACCCATATTTATATCCTAGTATTTGTAATGATTAGTTTTTTGTTCTCTATCAAGTCTCCCATTTTTTATCTTTTATTAATATGCGTTTGGTTAATACACTTGTTGCATTTTTCTTTACAGGGAGTTCTTGAATATTATAGATATAAATGTTGAATAACCTTCTAAACTTTTCTCATTTTAATATCAGATCTATTTGTGCACAATTTGATTTATTTTGTGAGTATGTTGCAGATGAGGCACTCGACATTATTGGGCTCTCTGAAACTTGGCTGGATCCGCTTTTCCCAGATTCTGGACTAAAAATACATGGGTATAATCTCTTAAGATCTGACCGACCCACACGTGGGGGAGGAGTTGCTTTTTATATTAAAGATTCCATTCAGTATAGAATAATGAAAACTTCATATAATGATAACAGTTCCTTGGAGCAACTCTGGGTTAGTATTAAAATAGCAGGGAAAAAAATATGTTTTGGGTCGCTGTACAGACCACCTAACGCCAATTTAGTTGAATGTGTTAATACCCTTGAAAATTTTTTTACTACCATTATTCCTGATTTTGATTTCGTCATATTTGGTGGTGATCTTAATGTTAATTTTTTAAGTAAAACTAGTCCTAGTTTTATACTTTTAAATAATTTTTTACAGAGATATGGTCTTGAGCAAATTATTTCTGAACCTACTCGTGTTACTGATGCTTCTCATACTCTCATCGATATTATCGTTACGTCCTGTAGTCACATCTGTTCGAATATTAATGTAATCAAAATGGATGACATTTCAGATCATTGTCTTGTTTCTTGTAGTTTAAAAATTAAGAGAGAACGTCAGCCTGTTTTGTTTAAATCTTATAGGGACTTTTCTACTTTCGATTATGATTTATTTCTAAATGACCTTTGTTCCATAGATTGGGATTACATATATAGTTTGAACGACATTGATCAAATAGTTGAATTTCCCAATACAAATATTACTTACATTTTTGATATTCACGCACCAGTTAAAACGGCTAGGATTTCTAAACCTCCTGCACCGTGGTTGACTGGCAATTTAAAATTGTTGATGAAACTTAGAAATAATTTATATTCTAAATATAAACAAACAAAAACAGATCTTGCTTGGAAAGAATACAAAGAATTAAGAAACTATGTCAATACATGTGTTAAATCTGAAAAAAAAGCTTTTTTACAACACAAATTTAAAACCGATCCTAAAAGTTTCTGGAAACTCTTGAAGGCTCTGAACATTAATAATGATAAAAATCCCGTTAATACAAATTTTGCTACTCCCGATGACTTCCTTAATTCTTTTACGAATTCTCCAAATCTAGTTAACCCTAATAATAATAATGTAATTTTAAACAAATATATAAATAATAAATTCGTAATTAATTTGGAGGAATTTACTTTCACGGAGATTACTTCTGAAAAGGTAGATAAAATAATTTCTAAATTAAAATCTTATGCCAAAGGATCTGATGGTATCGACCTAAAGATGATTTTACTGGTTACTCCTTTTTTAAGTAGTCACTTAGCTTTCCTCATTAATAAATGTTTGACTAATGGGTCTTTTCCTGCAGCATGGAAAGATGCTAATGTTATGCCTGTCCCAAAAGTTCCTAGCCCGTCTCTTGTTAGTAATTTTCGTCCTATCAGTATTCTGCCAACGCTTTCGAAAATTTTAGAGAAAATAGTAGCTGATGGTTGTATGGAAGAGCATATTGTATAAGAATACCGCCATCCTTTTGCATTTTGTATTTTTTATACGTATTTTTCTGTGTAATAAAGGCATAATATTATTATTATTATTACAAGCCATGAAGCTCGGGCTTGGAGCGAGACGGTGTACCAGATGGGTCTAATTCAATGCTTTAAATGAAAACAAAATCTTGATTCTATTACCAATAATATTACACTTAAATAACAATGCAACTAGTCTTAAATGTTTTCTCCATAAATAAATTATTATTTATAGATGTAAGTAGTCTGCGTAAATATAACTCTTTTAAAGCAACAAAGAAGTGATGACCTAACCTAAAAAAAAACACAACTGAACCGGCTCAAAATACTGTAGATTTAAGGCAATGCGTCCCTTAAATCTCATTCCAGTCAAATTAACCTTGTAAACTGCATACACATTCACTAACAAGCAAATCTCCAATTGATATTGTCTTAAGTTGCAGTTAATAATAATTGACAGCAAGTATAAAATTAAGTAATTCTTGTACCTGAAGTTGAAAAGAATCCCACTGGGAGATTCTGGAAAGTATCTTCTTAAACACTTTGAAGTTTGGTTTAACAAGTCGCATTCATCAGAAGGCCGGATAGAAGCTCATCCCATATTTAACGTATTATTTACTAATGAAATATTTGTCAGAATTCATATCCGATATGTGTAAATATCCATTTTTATCCAATCCAATGGAAAAGTGACACGTAGTGGCTTTTCAGTTGCTGTCCGCAACATACCTACCTATCGTTCTCATCCTTATTGTTAATGAAATTATAATTAAACAAATAAGCAGGCCTGGATTAATTCTGCAAAAGTTCGATATTGTAATTTCTAATGTATCATATAAGATTGATATAGGTACTTGTAAATAAAGCAAATATTTCGATAGAGAAATTTTTTAATTTTCATAAATAAACGATATGCACTCCATATTATATTATGTTGTTAGTAAAATAAAGACATTAAGTATGATTCATTAAATAAAAATATACTGAAAAAAATTGATCTAGCATTTTTTCACGTTATACCTATGTTTAAGATCATAGCACACTTTTGCCTCAAGCCTTGAACTTCGTATATACAATAAGTAGCAAGCAAGTGTGTGCATCGGGTAGTGTTTACGTGCGAAATAAATGGGCAATCAACTCGACCGAGCCCCCATCATTTACATTTCTCTGTATTGTTGTGCATTCAATTTGTTTAGCATCTGTCAACATGAAATGTCTAGATACCAATAAATTCGTTAAGAACTAACCATAATTGCATTTTGTGCATCTTCCGTTATTAAATTTTATTAATTAATTTTTTATTATTTAAGTGGGTAAGAAGATTTTGTAACGATTGCCTTTTTTTCAATTGTGCTCTGTTTGTTGATATAACTTCTTGAGTAGTTTATTTTTTCTTAGTAGAATTATTTTAGTCTGCTTTTGGGTCCTTTTTGCTCTCCTGGGTGTTGACACATCGGTAGAATTAATATCCCCTATATATCCAGGTTTGCAAATTCTTCTAGTTGAGGTAGGAGTTGCCGGTGCAGAGACATCTTGTTCAACTACAATATATTTAAAAATACATAAATTTAAAGTGTGAAAATATCTAACAAAGATTACTTTTATGTAGGTTTTCATTTGATTCGATTTCTAATTTGGGCTGCTTTGGTTTGATTTCAAGCACAAATGAATTCTGATTCTATATTATTTTCCTGAATTTTTATATGCAAATATAATGAGGGCAAGGCACCAAACTAAAGTCTCTTTTGTATTGCTGGCTTGAACGTTAGTTTAACTATCAGTAGTAAAATGTTTGGAACATAAAAATAATTTTGAGGCATCGTCTATATACCTTCCACCAAATTACACACTGTCATCCATTTTTATAACGTTCCTCTATCGATGGGAAACCCTAAAATTAAAACTTATACGTAATTTGCCAATATACATTCCTCACATAAATCAGGGTATGTTATGACAATTATTTTCTAACAGATAATTTCCAATCACTTACTTATGCATCGATAATCCTGCAATTTGTTTTTTATTGCATATAAAACAAATTCCTCCCATAATTTTAAGACAGATTGCAAATTAATCATATATTTCACAGTAATCTTGCCTGCGTACCCTACGAATTTGATAATACGCATTCACTACAAATCAGTTTGGCACATGAGTAGAAGGGTCGTGGTACGCGAAGTGTTGGCAATTTTACTGCATGGGAGATATAGGAAGCTAACAGTATTGGTTCTAATAAGTATATGATTAAAACCCTATTTGGTTTGCAATGACCAATACGTACAGGACCCAAAAATGAATAAAAATGCGACAATTTCAGATCATTTTCGCATCAAAAGCATTTAAACAGTCATTTCAGTTCAGGGCAACAGAAAATAAGCATCATGACAAATTTGAATGTTTAGGGTATGACGGGACTCAATCAAGTCAATGAATTGCAATAATAAGCAATCAAACTCTTGTTTACCCTTGCCCTAAAATGACTTTTTCAGTGCTAATCGTTTCAAAGTGAGCTAAAAACGTCGTATTTTCACTCTTTTTTACATACTCAGCACCCATATTCGCTCCACTTTCTTCGATTTCTTCGATTATTAAACATTTCACCTGTAACCTTGTGATATAAACTCAGCACATAAGAATCATTTTCCTTGCAGTAATTTTAAGGTATGACTTAATAAAAGAGATTAGTATGTATGTGACAAATGTCTACTTATTTTTTTTGTAAGAAGCCAAGCTTATTAATATATTTTTGATTTGGTTTGACATCATTTACAAGTAGGTAAGACTGGGCGCTTTGGCATGTTGTAAGCATCGAAAGTCGACAATCTGTGTGCTTCTGTGATTAAACTGAATAAAAATATTTAAACAACAGAGACTAATGCTGATGTCTAGTTCTAAAATTGAAAATATTACAGAAATCCTGGAATAGGTAACAAAGTATATTAGTACATATGAAGTACAAGCCAACTATACAAGAGAAGAAATCCTAGGGAACTGGTTTTTAAGTAAATTTTCAAATTTGTTCTAGCTGCTACGTAATTTTGAAATTGACGACCTTGAAATCAAACATTATCCTTAGAACTGTACTAAACCATAGAACACGTAGTCGGGGACTGCAAAATAGTTGTCCGCCATTAATTGAATCACAAGAAACATTTTGACGTTGAGCTAATGTTGGGATTTCTAATGTAAAATCGGTGTGCATCGTACGTACAATGTCAGTAGGTTAATAATAAGAAAGCGAAGTACCCCCCTCCATACCTCCATGTATACCCCCCACTCCTCGCCCACATCAAACATGATTGGTCGATGGGAGGGGATAAGCCCCGCCCACCTAAGGGGATTGGTTGAGTGGAGGGGATAAACCACACTCCTCTTAATATGATTGGTCGCTTGGTGGGAGGTGAATCTCAACTCACTTATTGTGATTGGTCGAGATAAACCCCACCAATGTATTGTAATTGATCGATTGGTGGGGAAGCTCCGCCTACATAATGTGATTGGTCGATGAGTGGGATGGTCACCGCGCTTATTGGTCGAATGGTGGGATTCCATAATTTGGAAGATGAGCCGCTAGGTCACAGCCCCACTTGAGCGTAGGAAAAGTTTGATGACCGTGGGAACTTTTTTATTTTTGGCAATTGGCCCACCCTCGAGGTATTTTTGGCAATTGGCCTACCCCTGAAATGTTTTTGGCAATCATAGAGTACGTGGGAAAATTTTGATGATCGTGGGAACTTTTTTATTCTTGGCAATTGGCGCACCCTCGAAATATTCTTGGCAATTGGCCCACCCTCGAAATATTTTTGGTAATTGGCCCACCCCCGAAATGTGTTTGGCAATCAGAGAGCACCGACAGAAATCTAAGTTGGCGGAAAATTCAAACCGACTGGAAATTCAAATTTAGGCGGCAAATTCTACTACTGCACGTACATCAGATTATAATTTAGTGACATTGCATTATTTTATAGTATTATGGCTTATATACTTATACTTATATACTATCCACCAATCCTCAAACTTTTAATATATCATGACGTCATTTGACCACGTGACAATATTTTCTTATATAATTACTATTAAATGGGGGGCCCACGCGCTGTCTAAAATGCTCACGAAATATTTGACAATTGATCCACTTCAGTCATTGCAATCACTAATCACCATTTGATCACGTGATAATATTTTTATATAACTATTAGAAATGAAAAAAGAGAACTTCTGGAGATGCATGTCGAGTTTCGGATTAAGGTTACACGTTATCAACTGGAATAATTACTTTGTGACAAGCTTACCGCTTGTATAAATTAAAATGTATCCAAAAGGATCGACATTTATTAATGGTAACATTTCAAATTAAAAATTAAATCAAACATATTTCGTGATAATGTGTACTTATGAACCCAAAGGATAGCAGAACAAATTTGCCACATAACATGCTTTACTGGATTCCCCCTCCTCCTAGTGAATTACATAGGTCAATGAACTGCTGAATCTGCAAATTAAGTAAACACCGGATGCATAAGTACAATGAACCGCGGATGTCGCATATCATGTTTCATAGGTCAATGAACTGCTGAGTCTGCAAATAAAATAAACACAAGATGTGTAATTACAATGAACTGCTGATGCTGCATATCATGTTACACAGGTCAATGAACTGTTGAGTCTGCAAATAAAATAAACACCGGATGTACAAGTACAATGAACCGCTGATGCTGCATATTGGTTACATAGGTCAATGAACTGCTGACTCTGCAAATAAATTGCTAACATTGCAAGTGTAGTCAGATATATGAATATGCTTAACAATTTTTTGTGTATTTGTAATAAATAATTCCTTCTGATCGTAAAAAGCTATGACGTCACAGTTTTTTTATACCAAAAATTTTAAAGTTGTTTTGATTCGGACTACCCCGTGGCAGCACTGTATCTAATACCCTATCGATCGTAAAATGTTTCACTTCGGTAGGCAATTTTTATACTTAGTTAGATTTATTATAAATAATACATTAAAACTGAACCAGTAACCAGATGTGTGATATCATGCTGTAAAAGTCGACTGATTGAAATTTTTGTCATTGGCGTGCTGGCTAAGGGGGTATAATTAAGATTTTTAGTACATAAAGAGAAAAGAAGAAATATGTTTAAACCAGGAACTCTAGATTTTCAGTCTAACGCTCAATAGTTATTTCAACTAGATATAAATTAAACGAAAATGGTGTTTTAATTGATTTTATTTTAATTATCACAATTTGAATATATACAGTACAATATATTAATGTGATAAATATGGTACAATATACTTGAGTCCTGCAGCAATTATTTCACTGCAGAACCTCTGAAAGTCACAATGCTCATCTAAATAGGTTTTGCATGAGAATATCTAGGGAAGTGGGTTCGAGCCCCAGCTTCTGCGAAGTAATTTTCAAATATATATTATCCACAAGAAGTGGCTCGGATCCCACTATAAACTGTAGGGCCCTGTCTCCTTTACCCTAGACTTCTAGGCTTAACAGAGTTATTCAAGTGATCTGGAAGGCGGTTAAAACATTTCTTTCTAAACATTTATTAGACTTTCTGAATGATAATCATACACTACCATAAGCACTACTTAGTTTTGGAATTTTACTTAAAATTTTCTATCAGTTTCAGTATATTCACATTTTACATTGAACATAAACCATTAACTGCTTTTCAAATCTATATTTTGCATCAGAATCTTTAAGAAGTACTGAATAGTTTCTTTCTGAAGGTAACGGATACAAGTTTTAGAATAACAGATCTTACGTATTTTTGTTCACAACTTCTATGAATTCAAAATACATATTTTTTAAATTTTTCCTGATAGATACTGTAATAGCATACCTTTATTATCAATGAATTCGGTCATAAACGAGAAAGATGGAAACATGATCTTAAATATAAGAGAAAAATAATGAACGACTTTTCAGCTAACAGGAGTTTAAATTTTTAAACTTTTACAGAATTTCTTGTATAATTATTTGCTATATACTAAAATAATATACTCCTTTCATATGATTCTAAAATATATAAACAACTGATCTATTGTCTTCATCCTCTTTGAAATCCTTGCTATAAATCAGAGCTTTAACCATATGTGATAAGATAAAATAAACTTTCTCATCCACAAAATTACATTAATCGTAAGAGAATAATATTCTTCCTATAATATTAGTTTATTCTCTGCTTTTGAATAAGTGTTTAAAAAAAAAAAAGACTTTCTGCACACATCTAATTCCTAAGACTTTCGAAGAAGCTGTTTTAAATAAAAAATCTAAATATCATCTAATCAACTAGCGGATTTAATTGCTTTACATAAATATATACAGGGTCCTTAAAAATAGCGTCAAGTGTTTTATAGAATATATAGTCATTTTGTTTCCTACTAGAGATATTTTCCAGAATATCTTACATTTCGTTCACAAAGAGCCGTTGATTCTGTTAATTTATTATAAAAAAATTTCTCACTTTAAGTACTTGATGCATACATACAAAAATTATCAATTTTAATTCCTAATCATTTTTAAGTTCTTAATACACGGGTTTGAGGGGTATATTTGGTGAGTTATTGATAACTCGTGTAATTGAAATTAGTTTTTTATTAACAATGTTGGTTTAATAATTATTATTTATTCTACAATGTCTAACATAAAAGCATTGCCTCAGAAAAAAATTAATTGTAGGTTCTGTATTGGTTGTTTTCATAAAGCACTGTAACATTTCCAAATCTTCCTGGTTCTTTAATTTTACTTAGTCCTCGAGTGATTACATTTGAAGTTTCTGGTAAAATAAAAAATTGCTTGATTTTATTTATTTCAACAAGTTTACAGTAATTTTATAAACTTCTGAAAAGTTTATATAGTAAATAATAGTTATCTTTAATTACAATTTTTATTTAATACGTTAAAAAGGATGCAACTTTCTCGTCAACGATTTTTCTTATTGTCAACACCTGCTCTGGCGTCATTGAAAGAAGAATTCTGTAGATTTTTGCCTCTTTTAGCGCGTCGTATACCACTTCCATTAATTTATCCACGAAATTGTGATAATACAACCCCCTTCATGATAATCCACCACAGAAGACAGTAAATTTATTTAATAATTCCCATGTCTCGTAAAGTATTTATATGTGTATCGTATCTCAAACCCAGACTGATATTAATGCGAATCATGTCGACAATGATGTTTGGATCCGTGTTTTCATTCCAATCCAATCTACGCCCGTCAGGGGACGTTTTTTGATATTTACAGACCGAATTTACATCATACGGCCGTTCTTCATCATCGCTGTTTCTGTTTTCATTCCGTCCCAGTTCGTGCTCATCTTCTTCTTCTTCCTCTGGTGGCGAAAACAATTTTGATATAGTGTTTCTATATTTCCAACTATAATCGAATCCTGTATCATTTACTTGTGGAGATAATTTTTCTTTCTCGAATGTCTCAGGCTGTTTCGAAGAAGAGGTGGATGCATGCTTTTTGGTGGCGTGCACACCCTGAACATGTCTTTTTAAGCTGTCTTTTCTATTAAATGTTTTATTACACATAGTACAATGAAAGGAGCGGTTTTTATGGATATTAGTATGGCGACTTAGACCGCTAGACCAAGAGAATATTTTTCCACAATCCTTACAGGCATACATGTTTACCACTTCGTTATATAACATCAAATAACCAGTCACTAGTATGCACCCTCGTTTTACCCACATTTTTATCCACAATTAGCCACACTTATCCACACTTACTCACGTTTTTATCCACAATTTCCCTCACAGAATTTACCACTTGAGGATCTTTGGGTCGAGATAGTATACCTATCCGCTCGGCTTCATTTTCGACGATGTAACTTGTGATAGACAGAACTTACACTAACTTAAAATTCCACCTGACGCTTAAAATTTTTAAGAGACTTCTAGTTGTCGTGATTGATAGGTACTTGGTATATTCATATACAAGGGCTATGAATTATAGGTTATGAATATTTATAATAATTCAATTTCAAATAATTTTATGCTTAAAGTTATACTTGGTGAATTATTAGTAATACGTTTTAATTTGAAAAGTTCTCTATTTTTTTACAATCTTGGTTTAATAATTTTATTTACTTAATTATATTCTTTCTAATACTTAAAACACACTCGAGGCCTTGGAAAAATAGTGAGCAGTAGTTTCTGTTTCGATGGTTTTCATAAAACCCTATATCATATCGAAGTACTCCTCGTTTTTCCAACTATACTTGACACTCCAAATCAAGAAATTTGAATTTGGATTATGTACAATGTAATTGACATATTTAACTTAAAACCGAACTAACACGAATAATATGAAATAAATATAAACTGTAAAAAAACTTATGAAAAATTAACCAAAAGTATAAAATTACTGAAAAACAAATGATTGAAAAGAAAACGATTGAAAAATAGTGGAAGCACGTAGGAAAAATGAAAAAATGCGAAACTCCTTCGTGCTCCCTCGATTATAGTTGGAAATATAGAAACATTATATCAAAATTGTTTCCGCCACCAGAGAAGGAAGAAGACGATGAGCACGGACTGAGACGGAATGAAAACAGAAACAGCGATGATGAAGAACCGCAGTATGATGTATATTCGGTCTGTAAATATCAAAAAGCGTCCCCTGATGGGCGTAGATTGGATTGGAATGAAAACACGGATCCAAACATCATTGTCGACATGATTCGCATTAATATCGGTTTGGGTTTGAGATATGATACACATATAAATACTTTACGAGATATGGGAATTATTGAATAAATTTACTGTCTTCTATGGTGGACTATCATAAAGAGTGTTGTATTATCACAATTTCGTGGATAAATTAATGGAAGTGGTATACGACGCGCTAAAAGAGGCAAAATCTACAGAATTATTCTTTCAATGACGCCAGAGCAGGTGTTGACAATAAGAAAAATCGTTGACGAGAAAGTTGCATCCTTTTTAACGTATTAAATAAAAATTGTAATTAAAGACAACTATTATTTACTATATAAACTTTTCAGAAGTTTATAAATTTACTGTAAACTTGTTGAAATAAATAAAATCAAGCAATTTTTTATTTTACCAGAAACTTCAAATGCAATCACTCGAGGACTAAGCAAAATTAAAGAACCAGGAAGATTTGTAAATGTTACAGTGCTTTATGAAAACAATCAATACAGAACCTACAATTAATTTTTTTCTGAGGCAATGCTTTTATGTTACACATTGTAGAATAAATAATAATTATTAAACCAACATTGTTAATAAAAAACTAATTTCAATTACACGAGTTATCAATAACTCACCAAATATACCCCTCAAACCCGTGTATTAAGAACTTAAAAATGATTAGGAATTAAAATTGATAATTTTTGTATGTATGCATCAAGTACTTAAAGTGAGAAATTTTTCTATAATAAATTAACAGAATCAACGGCTCTTTGTGAACGAAATGTAAGATATTCTGGAAAATATCTCTAGTAGGAAACAAAATGACTATATATTCTATAAAACACTTGACGCTATTTTTAAGTACCCTGTATATATTTATGTAAAGCAATTAAATCCGCTAGTTGATTAGATGATATTTAGATTTTTTATTGAAAACAGCTTCTTCGAAAGTCTTAGGAATTAGATGTGTGCAGAAAGTCTTTTTTTTTTTTAAACACTTATTCAAAAGCAGAGAATAAACTAATATTATAGGAAGAATATTATTCTCTTACGATTAATGTAATTTTGTGGATGAGAAAGTTTATTTTATCTTATCACATATGGTTAAAGCTCTGATTTATAGCAAGGATTTCAAAGAGGATGAAGACAATAGATCAGTTGTTTATATATTTTAGCATCATATGAAAGGAGTATATTATTTTAGTATATAGCAAATAATTATACAAGAAATTCTGTAAACGTTTAAAAATTTAAACACCTGTTAGCTGAAAAGTCGTTCATTATTTTTCTCTTATATTTAAGATCATGTTTCCATCTTCAGCGTTTATGAACGAATTCATTGATAATAAAGGTATGCTATTACAGTATCTATCAGGAAAAATTAAAAAAATATGTATTTTGAATTCATAGAAGTTGTGAACAAAAATACGTAAGATCTGTTATTCTAAAACTTGTATCCGTTACCTTCAGAAAGAAACTATTCAGTACTTCTTAAAGATTCTGATGCAAAATATAGATTTGAAAAGCAGTTAATGATTTATGTTCAATGTAAAATGTGAATATAGTGAAACTGATAGAAAATTTTAAGTAAAATTCCAAAACTAAGTAGTGCTTATGGTAGTGCATGATTATCATTCAGAAAGTCTAATAAATGTTTAGAAAGAAATGTTTTAACCGCCTTCCACATCACTTGAATAACTCTGTTAAGCCTAGAAGTCTAGGGTAAAGGAGACAGGGCCCTACAGTTTATAGTGGGATCCGAGCCACTTCTTGTGGATAATATATATTTGAAAATTACTTCGCAGAAGCTGGGGCTCGAACCCACTTCTCTAGATATTCTCATGCAAAACCTATTTAGATGAGCATTGTGACTTTCAGAGGTTCTGCAGTGAAATAATTGCTGCAGGACTCAAGTATATTGTACCATATTTATCACATTAATATATTGTACTGTTTAATTCAAATTGTGATAATTAAAATAAAATCAATTGAAACACCATTTTCGTTTAATTTATATCTAGTTGAAATAACTATTGAGCGTTAGACTGAAAATCTAGAGTTCCTGGTTTAAACATATTTCTTCTTTTCTCTTTATGTACTAAAAATCTTAATTATACCCCCTTAGCCAGCACGCCAATGACAAAAATTTCAATCAGTCGACTTTTACAGCATGATATCACACATCTGGTTACTGGTTCAGTTTTAATGTATTAATTATAATAAATCTAACTAAGTATAAAAATTGCCTACCGAAGTGAAACATTTTACGATCGATAGGGTATTAGATACAGTGCTGCCACGGGGTAGTCCGAATCAAAACAACTTTAAAATTTTTGGTATAAAAAAACTGTGACGTCATAGCTTTTTAAGATCAGAAGGAATTATTTATTACAAATACACAAAAAATTGTTAAGCATATTCATATATCTGACTACACTTGCAATGTTAGCAATTTATTTGCAGAGTCAGCAGTTCATTGACCTATGTAACCAATATGCAGCATCAGCGGTTCATTGTAATTACACATCTTGTGTTTATTTTATTTGCAGACTCAGCAGTTCATTGACCTATGAAACATGATATGCGACATCCGCGGTTCATTGTACTTATGCATCCGGTGTTTACTTAATTTGCAGATTCAGCAGTTCATTGACCTATGTAATTCACTAGGAGGAGGGGGAATCCAGTAAAGCATGTTATGTGGCAAATTTGTTCTGCTATCCTTTGGGTTCATAAGTACACATTATCACGAAATATGTTTGATTTAATTTTTAATTTGAAATGTTACCATTAATAAATGTCGATCCTTTTGGATACATTTTAATTTATACAAGCGGTAAGCTTGTCACAAAGTAATTATTCCAGTTGATAACGTGTAACCTTAATCCGAAACTCGACATGCATCTCCAGAAGTTCTCTTTTTTCATTTCTAATAGTTATATAAAAATATTATCACGTGATCAAATGGTGATTAATGATTGCAATGATTGAAGTGGATCAATTGTCAAATATTTCGTGAGCATTTTAGACAGCGCGTGGGCCCCCCATTTAATAGTAATTATATAAGAAAATATTGTCACGTGGTCAAATGACGTCATGATATATTAAAAGTTTGAGGATTGGTGGATAGGTGGCGCAAGTATATAAGTATAAGTATATAAGCCATAATACTATATAATAATGCAATGTCACTAAATTATAATCTGATGTACGTGCAGTAGTAGAATTTGCCGCCTAAATTTGAATTTCCAGTCGGTTTGAATTTTCCGCCAACTTAGATTTCTGTCGGTGCTCTCTGATTACCAAACACATTTCGGGGGTGGGCCAATTACCAAAAATATTTCGAGGGTGGGCCAATTGCCAAGAATATTTCGAGGGTGGGCCAATTGCCAAGAATAAAAAAGTTCCCACGGTCATCAAACTTTTCCTACGCTCAAGTGGGGCTGTGACCTAGCGGCTCATCTTCCAAATTATGGAATCCCACCATTCGACCAATAAGCGCGGTGACCATCCCACTCATCGACCAATCACATTATGTAGGCGGAGCTTCCCCACCAATCGATCAATTACAATACATGGGTGGGGTTTATCTCGACCAATCACAATAAGTGGGTTGAGATTCACCTCCCACCAAGCGACCAATCATATTAAGAGGAGTGTGGTTTATCCCCTCCACTCAACCAATCCCCTTAGGTGGGCGGGGCTTATCCCCTCCCATCGACCAATCATGTTTGAGGTGGGCGAGGAGTGGGGGGTATACATGGAGGTATGGAGGGGGGTACTTCGCTTTCTTATTATTAACCTACTAATGTCGTGCCAACCCACATTTGCACCAATTTGGTCAATAAAATATGGGTTGTGTGGATGTTCGAGACCGACTTGTGGTCGTTGAAATTTACGGCCTAATTTGCACCAATTTTTACATCGGCATCGGAACAAATCTTTACTATTACCCATAATGCAAAACTAATATAAATTACAGTAACAGTCACTATATTACCGACCGGTTATAGTACGGTGGCGCTACTTGTGCCTGAAAAATGAAATCAGTTTCAAATTGATAAACTCACAAACAGAGGGCGCGCAATCTAGTGATAGATCCAGCAGCTATATGGATAAAATTAGAGAACGAAATGAACTGATTTATTGCAGGTGGATATATAGATAGTTTTCCGAAAACTAATCGTTAACCTGTTCATTTAATCAACGTTTGTTCATGATTAATAACCGTACTATATTTGCGTAGTCGTTTGCCAACGTCTGTTTGAGAACCTATCTTATTCGGTTAGTTACTAACGTCCATCCATGCCCGATATTGGTAGGTTACCTAAAAGCTTACCAGTCTTATTTAGTCGGCTACCAACGTCTAATAAACGTTGGAAAATTACTTAAGGATACATCATATCTAATTAGGTCACTTTCCGGTGTCGAACCAACGTTAGAAAATATTCCAGATCAAAGTGATATGTTTTCACGGTCCAATTAACGTTGTTTCGACGTTGATTTACAAGTATGCTACTATCCAAATGATGTGCACTAATTCTGACATTGGAATTAAAAAACAGTACCTAGTCGGTAGCCGAGAAATGTTACTGGGGATTTATCTGTCATCTAATAATAGTAAAAGTAAAAAAATCTAAACATACTAACGTCCAACTTTCAAACTTCATTTCCTATCCATTACTAGCAGGAACATAAACAGGAGTGCTCAGTTTTTGAATTGTCTGCAAAGATGGCTAACATATTGTAACGTCATTGTATTCAACAATATGGCTGAAAAGTGTCATAGAAACTAGTAAGATATTGTATTTGGTGCATATACTCGTGCATTATTGTTTTACTATAGGATTTTGTAGACATTTCATTAACGCAGGGCGAAGTATAGCAACTGTAGTTTATTTGATATAAGTATTAAGTCAAAAGAATATTTAAAAATATCTACATTGACGTAATTTGGCGCTTTCATTGGCTCTCGATTTATTGAACTTACTTTATGCAACTTTAGGACTTGAAATTTATATATAATTATTTATAATTTGAAATAAAACAACTAAATTTTACTATTATTTTTATTTATGGGATACCTAACCAATTTCTTAATATCTCTAGATCAAATTTATGGCATATTGAAGCAAATCTTGAAAGTTTTCCAGTAAGTTCTTTAATTTTCATTTTAGATTTTTTTGCTTCAAAAGGTTATATATAAATTCTATTGTAGAATCAACTTTCTTTTATTATTAATTAGGTTAAGGTAGTTGTTTCGATATATTCAACAATAGTTTTTTATTAAAATGTTTAATGATGCTTTAATGTGATACATTCAGAATTAAGAACGTTCATACAGTATGTCTCACTTTTCACCACTGCACCCTAATATCTCGTCGATTTGGTGATCGATTTAGATCAAATTTGGTATACTTATGTTTCAGATTGTGATTGAAAAGTTGTTTATTATTATTTTTTTAAATTAAATACGCCTACTATGATCAAAAGAAATTGACAAAAAATAGGAATTTATATTAGCGATTGAGATAGGGTTTTTGTTTTTATAGAATCTTGTTCGGCATAACCTAAAACCCCTGTATACAAATTTCGTTAAAAAATATTCATTCCTTTGCAAAAAAAAATCATAACTAAGATTTCAATAATAATCACTCTTTAGAGTTATTTATTGTGGGATATTTACATAATAATAATTGAAATTGAATTTAAAAAGCTAAATATTCATCTACACTATAGAAGGCATTGGTGAGTAACATATTTTTAACAGTAGATATAAATTTTTTAATACTGCAGCTTTTAATACTTAGATCTAGTTTATTATACAGAACCGTACCGACATAGTAAGGATTGGATTTATCAAGTTCTAGCCTGTGTAATGTATGCTGCAAATTTTCTCCGTGAAGCGTGTAGTATTCATGAGAGATATTTTTAAAGGGAATAGATTGAGATTTTTTTTTACAAAAGTTAATGTTTCAAGTATATATAAACAGGGCAATGTTAAAATATTTTGTGCAATAAAGGTTTGTTTGCAGGATTCACGAAACTGCAAACCGTACATAGAACGTAACGCTCTTTTCTGCAGCACAAATACACGGCTAGCTGTACTAGCATTACCCCAACAAATCACTCCATACCTAATTATTGATTCAAAGTATGAATGATAAAATATTTTAACAACATTTTTACTTGAAATTTGGCACAATCTCTTCAGAGCAAAACAAATACTTGCACACTTCTTGCTTACATAGTCAATGTGAACTTTCCAGTTTAATGACATATCAACATATATACCTAGTAGCTTAAAATCTATAACTTGTTGGATTGTTTTATGCTGAAGTTTAATAAGTGGACTAGATATATAGTTAGCAGTAATAGGATAAAATTGCATCGCAAACGTTTTTTCTTGGTTTATTTCCAGGTTATTTGAATTAAAATATTTAAAAAGAGAAAACAAATTATCCTGCAGAAGTTCAGATACTAAATTTAAATTTTGATTACATGAGACAAAGGACATATCATCAGCAAAAGCACAGTAAAAAGTGGATATGAAATTTTCAACATCGTTTATATATAACAAAAATATAAGTGGGCCCAGAATACTACCCTGGGGAACTCCAATATCAACTTCCATTTCATGGGATCTTTTCCATAATACTCAACAAACTGTTTTCTGTTAAGAAGGTATGATCGCAAAATCATATTGCGCTGACCACGCAAACCATAACACTCCACTTTTTTGAGCAAAATATCATGGTCTACGCAATCGAATGCTTTAGATAAATCCACAAATAAGGCCATGGCTTTATTACCCTTGTCAAGATTTACATAAATATAATTTAGAAAACTTAGTAGAGCAGAAATTGTAGATCGTCTTTCCCTAAAACCATGTTGATTAGGTGGTAGTATGTTATTTGACTCAAGAAAAAATACAATTCTATTTGCAAGTAATTTTTCAATTATTTTAGAGAAAACTGATAACAGCGAGATGGGACGATAATTGCATATTTGTTTAGAGTCACCCTTTTTGAAAAGACATATTACCTTCGATATTTTCAGTAAATTTGGAAAATGACCTGCAAAACAGTGATTTATTATATTGTATAAGGGTTTAGCAAGTAAATGTGCACTTTGTTTAATAATTTTTATAGAAAAATTGTCATGTCCAGTTGAATTTGAGTTTTTTAAATTATTTATGACGGTAATAATTTCAGATTCGGTAACATTGTGTAGAACAATTGACTCATTCACGATATTCATATCATACTTTATTTTTATTTGTTGATTGGATTTTATGATGGACTTCGGTAGATTAATAAAATATGAGTTAAATTCGTTTGCAATTTGAATTTGATCACCCGTTTCCATGTTATTAATCATCATGGTAGAAGCATTATTTTTTATTTGCTTATTTGGTCCTCTAATAGATGTGTTAATAATATTCCAAACGTTTTTCGATTTATTTTCAGAATTCAAAATAATATTGTCAAAATACATTTTCTTTGCTTGTCTTATGACACGATTGTAAGTAGTTTTGTATTTTGTGTAATATGCTTTCTCGATTATAACTTGGTAGTCGTGTAATAATGACGCTAATTAAGCATTAGGACATTTTTTCTTTAAAGAAAATATCAAAATAACTAAACTTTTATTTTTGTAAAATCACATATAGTTACTTAATTAAACAACACTTAAAAACTATTACTGTATTATGAATGGAAGCCCCGTCTAGTTGGAAATAGAGATTTTGTTATACGGTTAAAGGTAAATTTTGAACGGCATCTCGAAATTCATATGTTAAAAAATGTAGGAATTTCACACTATTTAAAGTGGCATCAATAAAGAAAAATAGTCCAATCAAGGTCTCATTTAAAATTCCATACCAGGCATTTACTTTTTCGGAGTATTGCCGTTTACCATTTATAATCCAGTGTGGGTTTACCGTTGACCAATACCTTTAGTTTTGCGATGAGACCTTGCCGTTTGTTGTAAAAGTAGCCTGATCACTGAAAATATTTTTGTTCAAAAAATTTGTGTCATACTGTCATTTAAAAACAAACCCTGTGCCCAGAACCAATATTCCAATCTCCTCTCAGCGTCTCCTTTTTCCATGGTGTGTAAATTTTATTTCTGTCTACATTCAAGTTTAGAGATAAATCTCTGACACTATCATGTGATTCAGCATTAACAGCATCTAATATTACTTGATCCAATGGACGATCCGCAGCGTTGTATTTTTTGACTCTAAGTTTGGATACATCTCCAGTTCTATTAAATATTCTATTATTAAATCAACCGCGGTGTAGTGACTGTGGGCGTTCTGGCTGTCTCAAATTGAAGATATTGGCTGTATCTCGATAAGAGTGCACACTGTCACCGACAAGTCTTATTATTTCAATTTTATCAGCAATACTTATAACAACTAGTTAGTCCACGTTTCGCAGCTTTGCTGTCCACCTTTCTTTTCGTTTCTTTTTGTTATATTTTTTGTTTCTAAATTATCCATATCAAATTTAACATACATATAAACTATTTCAAATAATGAAAACATTTAGATCAAATAAGAAAGTTACTATCGGCGATCCTATCGCTATCTCTTCTGATATTCCAATGCTTATAGCGGGTTTTTCAATGGGTTTTTCCCATCTCAGCAGTCAACAAACTACGGGTAGTATTACTATTAATTTTTCATGATTTAATTTCAATTTTTGTTAAGTTCTCTGATTAACATTCATATATATCATACCATGCCACCTGCAGGTAGGAGTAGGTAGAAATACAGCTTCTTTTTAATTTGAACTATTTTTCTGTCTCTCAATTACCATGATGTTCCGGCACTGCCGATGTTCGACTGGATCATGGTGTTTGCATCCGAGTAGATTTCTTGCAAGTACTTATAGAAGACAATAAATTCTTGTGTGATTTGATTTTGATCCCCTTATCACCTAGAGTATTGGGGTTCAAACAACACTAGAGTTTTTTTTTCGGAAAAATTTCTCTTTAATCTATTTATTTGAATAGTTTTCGTTTTACAGTGTTTTTACTGATTAAAATAACTTTTTAATGTTATTACCTGTTTTAATTTGCTTTTAATTTTTTTTATCGGTTTTTGGGGATTAATATCCCCCACATTTGAGCTAGGTTCGATTTTGCAATTTCGCTTCGAGAAGTAGTCATTTTTTAATATTTTTGATATAAGATTTAAATACTTTACAGTTTTTACTAACATATCAGATACTCTTATTTGTTATAGTTATGTTTCGAGAACGTTTCGTGTTTCCTCGCATAATTAAAAAAAAAAAATTTTTTTAAATTTTTTGCAAAAAAAAATACAATATGACTTGAAATGTCCGTTGCGTCCGAATATTATATTTTAGTTGTTCCAGAGTTTGCGGTCGATTAGAAAACACTTTTGGGTCTAAGTAACCCCATAAAATGAAATCACAAGTCGAGACATCCGGTGATCGTGGCGGGCAGTTGATGTCCCCAAATTTCGAAATAACATGATCAGGAAACATTCTCCGCAAAATTGTCATAGAATTCTAGCAGTGTGGGAAGTGGCTCCGTCCTGCTGAAACTATTCTTCGAATATCCACACCAACATTACGAGTTGTTGTTCAAGGTTACGCAATACCTGTTGAAAATTTTGTGATGTAACAGTAACCACCATGTTATTTTCCTCAAAGAAGAACGGCTCAAAAATTCCAAAGGCACTTACTATGAAGCGGTTCTTCGTGCAATTGCAGAGGATTTTCCGTCACCCGGTAGCGAAAGTTCTGTTTGTTAACATCCGGAAAGCTGAAAGTGAGCTCCATCTGACATCAGCCAAGCAATCAATGGTATTCGAGTTTGCAGGCCTTCGAAACATTCGCAAAAATCAACGCGTGTTCCAAAATATCGAGGTAGAAGTTTTTGTGCGACTTGAATGATGTAGGGATTGAAGTGTAAATCTTTCAGAATGCGATGATACCTACTATTCCAAATATTGAGTGCTAATGCTTGTCGTTTAGGACTTCGTAGCACAGCTACTCTTACCCTTTCAGCATTTTCAAGTGTGCGAACAGAGCTATTTCTTCCTTTTGATTTTTCTCTGGCACATGAAGCAGCACTGCGACTCACCTTTTAATTGTTATTCGACTAGGAACTGGATCTCGTGGATTTAAATTAAAGTGACGACGAAATAAACGCTAGGTGATTACAACAGAATAGGTGAATGAATATTTAGCCAACGTTCCATATTCATAGCCAAACTGACATTTCTCGCAAATGGTTTGACAATTGTCTTAAATTTCCATTTATCACGAAAGCATGGCAACTTGATTTGAATTTATATCTCATTATATTATGACATAAATTAACTTTGAAAATGGATACTTCATTCTGCCGGACCCGTTATTAAAAAAAATACTGTTTACATTTTTAGATAATGTACGTTAAATTGACATAAAATCACGTCTAGAACTTGTAGTTTTCATTTGTCAGAAGAATTTCTGAACACTGTGTTTAACTCATGAAAGTGAGCAAGAGTAATCATAATAGATACTCAGAACACTTCTGCTCTTAAAACCCTCCAATAATTCTATAAAGTCTACATGTCCAGCCAATGAAAATATGAAAATCTCATAATTGATTGCAAAAGCTGATAAAATTGTGTAATGTGTATTCATGAGTCTTTTTTGGCAGGGCTATTATGGTAATTTATAATATTTAGTAGTAAGTCAATAATTTTATTGATTTAAGTTTGATTATTATCTGATCTATAGGAATATTTTCACGTTTTAGCAGCTGGGTGAATAAGGATTCATTTTATTATATTTCTCTTGGAGAAAAGGCAGCACCATTTGTGGAAGTGTTAGAGTTGGAATAAATAATACACAAATAAATTTAATTGATTTTATTTAGAATATCAAGTCATATGAGAAATTGAAACGATAATATGAAAATTGCGATAGGATGAAGACATTAATGTGTTTTCAGTAAAAGTAAATGCAAACAGTTGGATAGTGCATAAAAACTGAAGTAAGAGTAGTAAGAACATAAAAAGTTAAGGGATTTAGAACAATATTGAAATGTACAAATAAGCGAAAAATTATGTTAGTTTTATTAGTTTTAGTTAGTACAATGTACCGTCACCAATCATAAGGGTAGAATAAACGAGAGAGATGATTATGAAACTTGAAAAGTTTGCAATAATAAAAGAGTTGAAGAAATAATAGATGCAAAACTTAGAGGTATGATGGATGCGAAAGAATGAGGTAAATATAAGTGGTGATGAGATTGACCCTGTATATAGTAAAAGTGAATGTAAGCAGTTAGATAGTACATAAAATCTATAGTAAGAAAATAAGGATTAAGATGATTTAGATTAAATTGAAATGTACAGGTACGTGAAAAATTATGTTAGTTTTATCAGCATGGTAAAATGCACCGTCACAAAGGGTAGAATGAATAAAATAAGAAAGATGTTGATGAGACCTGAAAAGTTTACTATGAAAGACTTGAAGAATTAATAAATGCAAGGATTTAAGGGTATAATAGATGCGAAAGAATGAGGGAAATAGAAGTGGTAATAGGTTTGATCTTGTATGTACATATTTATAACCTATATTTATCTATATTAAAGCTAAATTAGTGTACGGTTACGTGCAAAAAAAACGTACAACTGTTAAGCGTATATACTAAGCCAATATTTATATACACCAGAGGAATATACTGAATATACATACAGATTCTCAAAAATAGTTTTATATACAGTACGGGGATCGCAACTAGGGAAATCCTACACTTATGTACATGTACAATACAGGCGAGAATGCCATCTAATTGAATGTGATTGGGGTGGACCGATCCAATGGGTTGTACTGGCGCTGCTGTGATTGTCGATGTTATGGATTTATTTATTATTTACTAGTGTTCGTTGGGCTTAGGTCACATTTAACCTTACGAATTTAAGTATTATTGCACCCAAAATAATATTAACCTGTTATAATGGATATTTATTTAACAGAAGAGAAAATACAAATAATTAAATTGTACTATGGTGGGCATTGACTGCGTGATACAATAAATTTATATATTGTAGCGTACGAAAATTGACCCACTCCCACTTATTTTGAGAAAGATACTTTTGTTTATTTGTTGTCCACCATAATTAATTTCAACAAATCAATATTTTAGGATGACACTTCGTAATTCGTAAATTCCTTATTTGACAACCGGTCACCTTACACCCTTTCCGTTACAAATACATTTGCATTACTAACCGCAGCCCGCAGCTTATCGACCAGCTGGCATGTCTATACCCCACCATCCATTTCATATCAGCTGGTGATTCTAATCCATATTGCACATACACATAAGTGCATAGGATTTTCCTATACGCCTAGTAGCGATTCCCGTATGTATTCTCTATGAATGTAAACGAGTGTGAGAAAGAAAACAAAAATCGTTTACGTGAAAGCGAGACAGTTGGTTGATATATTAGTGGGGTACGAATGAAAGTCTCGACCTCTCATCTCACCGCGACCACATTCTGCTATACCGTTTGCCACAACAGTATCGATGCCCTGCGCGTTGAGACGATAAGGTGATAAGAATAACATTTCACGAAATGTGCAGCGTGCTGGGAGTAGTAGATCCGACTTTCTGTTCCCAATTTTTGTTGTTTTCTTTCTCGCACTGTTTTACTTCATGATAATATAAAACTACTTTTGCCAAATCTGTATATACGTTTGTAGATATTCCTCGAATACTGAGATTACAGTTATTACTAATTGTAAGGTAGCTTCGACTCGTGGATAAAACATGGCTTACTTGAAATTCAGTTTTAATTTCACTCAATTTGAGCTCGCTGTTGTCTTTTACAATCATGACCACGGAATTTGCTACCTTTTTAAAAATTTCTTAGATTGAGCCCTTATATCAATATATAAATAAAAGTATAGCGGAATAAAATGAGATGATGTATATAACACAAACACACAGGTTGAGTTTGTCCTCGAATATTTAAATTGATAATTAAAACTTTTACTATTTCCATAACGACTACCTATTTAACAAAATAGTATACTTGGTAAGTAATAACAATTTTTTGCTTGTAAAAAATAACTATTTTGAACTTCCCTAAATGGTTCTCCATCGAGGTAGTTCTATATCGACATAAAAATATAAATTATTGAGTCTTGAATATTAGGCAGTCTTTCCCAAATGTTGTTCGTAGCGTTGTTTAGCCAAGCCTTCTGGATCATATTTTTTTGTCAGTCTTTCCCAGTCTTTGTTCCGCTTTGTCTGTAGATGCTTCATCACTTTTTCAGCGGTGTCCTTTTGTTTCGGATTGCATTTTGTGCAACCGCTTGCCAGGGCATCAGGAAGGGTCTCTGCAAAAATGTATTCAATAAATAACTTTGATTAAAAATTTAATTAATTTTGGAGAATGAAAATTATTAAACCTGATCAACTGTAGATGGTGCTAAGATGGTTGATTAAACGTTCATTGCGTGTAATATTCGAGTGTAGTGTTTAATTTTTGGTGTTAGCGGGAAGTATTTCAGCATCACAATTTACAGGGTGTACATTAACGAAATGTTGTAAATGAAATAGAGTATCCCTCGTCTAAATTTAAGAACACATTCTTATATAAACATTTATAGTCATTTCTTTAAATAGCTTTTGAACAAATGCAGATATTGAAATGAAACTTTATACGCACAATACTTATATGTGCTGAATTGTAGAAAGCAAAGAAAATGAATTGCCAGCTATAATTGATTTAAAATAGTTGTTGCTGATCCCACAATACATGCCTTAAATTATTTTTTATAAAAAACTTGTTGGTTCTGTGTTATTTAACAAAGAGGACCTCTTTCGTGCAATTTTGATCAGAGAACCAAATTTGAAAAAATAGAGCAAAAATATTTTGGATTAAAAAGCAATGCTCCCCTTCTTTACACCACTGATTGAACTTCGTTTTGGTTAATCTCATTACTGTAAGACAAAAGGTTCCTGAAATATTAATAAACAAATACCTACTCTAGGACACTACCTTCAAAGGACCCTAGGTCCCTTAGGAAGCATTTCGGGGCACATGCTCACTAAGAACTTTTCCATATTTTAACAAGTTAAAGATATGAATTTCCTAACACTCTACAGGGTGACCCAGATAGTACCTACCCCCCCACTTTTTCTACAGTTTTAAAAATATTAGGAAATTTAGGAAATCAAATAAAGGTATCAATGGCCACATTTTGACCATTTGGTGGTAAAAATATCACTTCCGTTATGGCCGAAAATTGCCACAACTTTCTTATTTTAAATAACACCCTGTATGTTTAAGTCACTTTTCTCATGAAGCTGTAATTTTTCTCTCCAACGCTTTTTCCAAATTTAAAATCGGATGAAAAATAACCTTGAAAATGGGATTTATTTACTATTTCTATTTGGCTTTGAAATTCATGAACAAATTTTAAAAAATGAGAAGTAGACTTTGAATTTGAATAAAAGGGTATTTCTCAACAAATTAAATTTAAAATTGGCCCATTTTGTTCATTTGCTTGGATTTAGTAATGTTTTTCCCATTTTTCCATTTCATGGAAATTCAATTTGTCATAACTCCAATTTTTCAAATAGTACCCAGTATGTTTATTTTTTTTTGTGGTAAATTTGCTTTGGATCGGTTTTTCCTGATTAAAAATTGAATATAAATCACAATAAATATTAAGCTTTTTGTAGTAGCGTTTCGAATTGTGTCCATATCTTGCAGTAAGTCATGAAAAACAGAAAAATTGCACACAGCATCGTTATTGTTGAGTAAAATAGAGGCGTATTTATTAATTGTAAATTTATAATTAGGTGCTTTATTCAAAATAAGATACGATTTACGATGCAATATACACAAAATGAAGAGGTAGGTTTACTTTTAATTTACGGCGACATGCGGCCACACGTCTATATTATGAAAAATATCCCAATCGTCGTCAGTCATACCGGCAATATTTGTAAATTCTTGAAGGATAATTCCGAAATGCAGAAAATATTGAGGTGGTAGAGGACAGATTTATAGTAAGCGAAGAAATTGAGACAAATGTATTGGCTTACACATATGTGTACTCAAATGTTTCTACATTCTCTGAGTGCTGGCAAAAGAGATAGATATTGGTCGTGAGACAGTAAGACGTATATTAAAAAACATGGTTTCAAATGCTACAAATACCAAACGACGGAAACAGAAGATTGATCTTTTGTGATTGGTTTACTCAACACGTATACTTAAACAATAGAATTTTATTTAGTGATGAATCTCGCTTTACGAATAATGGCATATACAATAGACATAATCTATATTATTGGTCTAAAGAAAATTTACACGAAATGTTTGAAGGTAACCGTCAGGGTAGATTTGGAGTGAATGTGTAGGCTGGAGTATTCGGTACAAAAATTATTGGTTCCATACTATTTTAAAGACCACTTAACCGACGCGCGTTACTTAAGCCTTTTGCAAAACGAAATAGAAAACGAATTAGATGAACTTTCCTTGGAAGATTTCAGGAATATGTACTTCCAAGAAGATGGAGCACGCCGCATAATGCTGGTTTTGTGAGAAATTACCTTAATGCAAAATTTGAAACCGGGTAATATCTGCTAATGGAACTATTAAGTGGCCTGCTAGGTTACCAGACCTAACACCACTTGATTTTTTTCTTTGGAGTCATTTGAAGGGCAAGCTCCAAAATAAAATTTTAAATGCCTTTGAATCTATAACTCCAGTCATGTTACAAAGTAATATGAGAGAAACCATTCAAAGGGTGAACAAGTGTTCTGAAATGGGTGGGCGTCATTTTAAGCACCCGTTATATGTTTGGTACTTAGTTGTATTGTTCTAATTATAATATTTATAAATTTAGTGAGTTACTGTCCAGATAGGTATCATAACTTATAGATTGATTTTGATTGTGTGAATTTTTGTTTTTTTGCTAATGGTTCATCAACATTTTTGTTAAATTTAACAAAATAAATTTTCTCTAATTAAAAATAACCCATCTGTTTTTCATAGCTTACTGCAAGATATAGAATATTTATTTTTATTTATAATCGGGAAAACCCAGTCTAAAACAAATTTACCACTCTATCTGATATAAAAATAAAACATACATGGTACTATTTGAAAAACTGGAATTATGACAAATTGAATTTCCATGATATGGAAAAATGAGAAAAACATTTCTAAATCCAAGCAAATGAACAAAATAGGCCAATTTTACATTTAATTTGTTGAGAAATACCCTTTTATTCAAATTCAAAGTCTACTTCGAAATTTTTTAAATTTGTTCCTGAATTCCAAAACCAACTGGAAATAGCAAATAAATGCCATTTCCAAGGTTATTTTTCATCCGATTTTAAATCTGGAAATGCGTTGGAGAGAGAAATTACAGCTTTATGAGAAAAGTGACTTATACATACAGGGTGCTATTTAAAATAAGAAAGTTCCGTTCAATTTCCGGCCATAACGGAAGTGATTTTTTTACCACCTTTTACCTATATTTGATTTCCTAAATTTCAGGATTTTATTTTTAAAACTCTGGAAAAAAGTGGGAGGGTAGTTACATTCTGGGCCACCCAGTATAGATCTCATACGATGTGGCTTTGCCTGGGTGACGCAATCTCCGCGTCTATATTAATATATGTTTTTTTCTTCTAGTAATATTTTAATCGATTTCTCCTGCAGGAGAAATTTCAAGTCAAGAGGTTGGTTTGTTTATTAACAAAATGGTAAAATGCAAAAGTTTAAATATCTTGGCAATTATGTATCATAAAAAAACTCTATTTTCTCAAATTGTTCGCATTTTCATATACTTTTAAATCGTATAAAAATATTTTATATTTGAAGTCTCTTTGGATGTTAAAATTTAATGAGGTACTCCATAATGAATGTCAGCTAACGTAGAAGTTTAGTCAATGTACACTATGGATCGCTTTCTGTTTTCAAAACAGGGTTAACTATAGTAGGTTTAACAAATTTATATATAGGTATGCCGGATTACCCAATTTTCAGTGTAATATATTTTGCCGAACAGGGTCGAAAATCTTCGACAAGTCACAAAAGCCCGCATAATGATCAATTTTCATATGATTCTGTGAATAAATTAGAGGCTGATTTACTGCATCAGTCGAAGATTCTTTTTCGTCTCAAACCAAACTACTCTGAGCAAAATAGGTTGTTAATGTTGGGAAATATAGAGAAAACCGGAAAAGACACTAAGCAAAACCGAGGTGGCTTGCTAGTCTTCAATAACCTACAGCTGCCATTACAGCCTCGGGGAGGAAAAATTACCCCTGAGGATGCCAGTAAATTCTGACGAAACGTCGATCATTTAAAAAAGTTATTTTCTTTAAGTAACTGGTCTCTTACCCGTTAGCCCACTACCATTTCACACCATTTTACTTCATAGACAAGAAAATGAATACTTTCTACATAGCATCAGAAAAGAGAAATTTCCTTTCTATTATTACCAGACAAAAAAGTGGTTTATCTGTTTCCTCATTTGAATATTTTAAAATCTACAATATACGGAATGTAAGCTAGCGGAAAGAAATAGAGTCGTTAATATGCAATCTGTTGGTATGTAACGTGAAACGGGTATGAGTCCTTTGTGAATCAAGGATGAGGGCTAACCAATCGAAACTATTAATTTAAATATCCCACATAATTTCTCATTAAATATCAAATACATAGATATAAAATACCAGATAGATACCATTTAAGGCACGTGCAAAAACAATAGAAATGTCAGTCAATTTACACGTCCCCTATGTACAATGTTGCAAATCGATTTGCAATATTGCCTAAAAAAGGGCAAAGTGAAAGTAGAGAGAAAGCGTCTCAACTTGTTCCCTATTAGTTTTGAAATTGAGTAAAATCGATTATAATATCTTTGATTTAGTGATACATAACGCACTTTTACTTCAATAAACTTTGAAACAATAAAATACATCATAATGTCCAAAAAACATTGCTTTTATACAATCGACAACAAAATTTCTTGTGTATAAATAAATATTTAATTTTCTAATAATTATTGAACCCTAGCGTTTTTGAGAATTAATGCTTATTTCAGTAGTTGAATTGTACAGTCTATATATAAAAAATACCGTAGATACGAGGTTCTGAGATAGAAGAAAGATAATGGAAAACTGATTTCACGGCCATTAATCTTCCACTTTAAAAAATTTTAATTTTGTAAATAAATTAGTTTTATATTTCTGTCTTCTCTAGCATAGACTGATATTTGGCTTATTTTAAAATATAAATTAACATTTTGATATTATATACTTTCATTTATAGTCCAGTGCTATTAGGTTTATACCTCGGAACCAGCTATAATGGGTGGACTTGAATGTTTCCGGGTTTTTTAAATTTCTTATACTAAAAAGTAAAAAGTTTACCCTTTGAAACTTTCCGCTAATGATTTTGAAATGAAAATTACGTTACTTCTAGTAAAGTATATCCTTTTTCATTTCTTCTCTCGAAAATTATTTAATTTCTATATAAATACCCTTCCAGATCGATTGACAATTAAATTTCCTACAAGATGATGTATCACACGTAGTTTTTAAACTGCCGCGTACTTACGATACGGGTCGTCAAAGTGGGAGGTACGAGGATTTTGCCGATTCTCGTACATCGGCAGATACAATCGTCATTATCTCGACTTGAACGAAGCTTTCAGCCTTCTATTTGGATAGACAAAAGATGATGTAATATGATACTAGAAGGACAAACTTACTACGACTGAAATACAAGCCATCAAAGTTGGCGGAATGAACCAACCACCAACTTCTGAACATTTGTTGAAAATGATTTTTTGTTCATATAAAACTGGGTGTAACCCTGCTTGTGGATCTACAGAAGGTGGCTTAAATTGCTCTATAGCATATTTATTATACAAAGGAGTTAGCTGCTTAAATGCTCCACCAATGAAACTAATGACATCGAAAACGAAAACGTCGGACACAGTTAGACATGATTATCTTTTTAACAAAAATTTATAATTATTTGTCATTAAAATTTATTATAATTATTAATTAGCATAAGTTGTTAGTTAATTATTTTTTTCTATAAAAAGCTAATGTGCTTGTATTATTTAATGTTTCTTTAATTTATTTTGTTTTTTGGAGCTTCTGCCGCCATCTTCAAATCAATTTTAAAAATCTTAATTTTTTTACAAACTCTTTATAAACAACCTCGAAAATAATAACAAGCATTATTTTTTTAAAAATAACACAACGCCATAGAAATTTCTTAAAAAATATATTTAAAAATTCCGATAATTGTATTTTTGTTGAAATTTCTAAAAATTTCATTTTTTTAAATTCAATTTTCGAAATTGCGGTAATTTTCAATGGTAAACTTTTTAGTTTTATGGCATTAGAAATCCAGAAAAATTATTCAAATCCATTAATTATACCTGGGTTCCGTTATTTTACTACCACGTCCAGTGGAAGTATAGTAATGCAAAAACATTTTTTTTTTTTGTTGAAATAGGCTTAAAATGTCATGAAACGGCGAGATTTTAAATTTGAGCGAAAAGAAAATTTCTGTCGGTCCGTCTATGGGCTCGTTTACTCTGGAACCGTTTATGATATTGACTTGAGATTTGGTACACTTATGTATTATAACGAGATCTGAAACTAAATTATATTTCGATCTAATTCCGTTGAAGGATTCGGGGGTAAATGGAGTTAATAAGGGTAAATAGGCAAAGCAAGCAGGTAAGAGTAAATTAAATTGCAATTTAGAGCATGTACGAAAAGTCGATGCAATGTCTCAAACATTTTTTGGCATCAGTTACCCCTACTATTGCCTCCAATCTACCCCCAAGGTATTATGAAAGGGACTGAAAAAAAATTAAAATATGATTTAGTGTGTATACAAGAACGAACCGTCTAAAAAAAATTTTTGGCGTTTCTATACAATTTATATTTATTTCGTACTATTATGTTATTTGGATTCCTTAAGAGTTTCTCCTTTAATTTAGCCCGTTCTTGAATTTATACTATTAAGTTCTGACTTATCCAAGCTTCATTTTTTTTAATTTTTGCGTATTACTATATACTGTTGATGAACAGGTGTTGATTATGTATTTTACTTTTGCAACAAATTTATTTGTAGCTAAATCTGCATCAGGTTCACCTAAGACATCCTCCCACTTTCCCTCTCGAGTTTTTTTTTCAGCTTATCGCATAGTTGATTTTCAGTTTTTTTATTTCCCTCTTATCATTCTTAATATAATTTTCTGTTATCATTATCATATTGGCATAATGATCTGTTACTCTACATTTTAAAATGTACGGTAAAATGATCAGTCCATTATAATTGTCATTTAAAAAAAATATAGTATACAGAGAGAGAGTTTCACTTACCCTAGTGGGTTTATTTATTTGCGAGTATACTCCACGTTCACACAAACAGTTTAGATATTGTTGAATATTTACATCATTTTTATTTAAATTATCAAGATTTATATCTTCTACCAACATTTCTATGCATTTTTTCATTTCTTCTCAATATGTTACTAAAAATAATAATAAAACAATTCATTTGTAGAACGTGGTCGGTATGTTGCAATTATACAGTATTTCCGGCTAGTTTCTTTGATAAGCAATTTTACTATTTATACGTAACTTCATTTTTTCTCATTATTGTGTAAATAATTAACTTTTTATTTATATAGATAACTATCCAGTCGTTTTGATTGAAGCTTGCATTGTAATAAAACCCCCGTAATTGAAAATATGTATTAACCTGAAGCTGCCATGTTTCTGTCAGTATCATTATATCACGTCAACTTTAGACTGTTGTAATATCTTCTTATACTTCATAATTTTTTTTAAACGTCTGATATTCTTATATAATAAACTAAAATGAACACTTTTATTGATGCATATATTGTGCTATATTTTATATTCATAGTTCTGTAAATTTATTTAGTTATTTCATACTTAGACAATAAGGCATATCTTGATGATGATTGGTGGCCGATTGGCCGACTTTCGATTTACATTGGCGCCTTCGTCATATTTGCAGTGTTTTTTTTCCCGGGCTGTATATACGTAATATTTCAATGAAATAATACCTTAAAGTTGCCATATCCAGTAGAGATAGAGGAGGACAGAGACAGGGCAAGATCTTACGAAAAATGTGTGCTAAGTAGTTATTTTTACTTTTTTAACTTTTCTTAAAAGCATATACAAAGTATGTATACCTAACACTAAATTTTTCCAAACCTTTCCTGTAAATAATTGACTGATTTTTATATTTACTTGTACATAAGTGTTTTAGTCTTAAAATGAATGGGAAAAAAGATATTTGCGAAAAACGGTTCTATTATCATTTTATGGACTGTCAAAAAAATTTCAAGGTCAATCGATGGGGACTTTGATACATAGAGAATATTTAAAACCAACTAAACATGTACCAAAATTTAGCTCATTAGGCTTTTTCGGAAGCGACATCATAATTTTCCTTCAGTAATTTAGGTTGTGTTTAGGAGTGCAGTAAGTCAATTTTTTTCCAGCAAAATATGGCAGATAGTGAAATCGAACAAGAGACAAGAAATGTTTATAATAAGAATGTCTCTTTGATAAAACAGTCTTAAATGTATTGGCCAAGCCGCTACAAAAATATGAGCTTCTTTGCATATAGATAATTACTTCATATTAGGTCAAAAACACTTTTCTCCAATATATATTTACATCCCACATTTATTATCCACTATTAAAAGCGATATTAACATTTAAACGATATGTTGTTATTTAAAAAAAAAAAAAAAAGAAAATATTTGTTGTTATAGCCTAGTAGATCATTTTTAAACAGAGGTATAAAAGTGTAGCTATGAGAATTAAAAAATAACGTGCGTAAACGTATTTTTAACAGACTTCAACATTGATTCAATTTTTCGTAAAAAAATGTTTTTATAATGTAAAGTTAACATGCAGTTCTACAGCGTTTTTGTATTCTTGTTATATTTACCAGTTTGTGTTTGTATTCACATATGGGAATACAGATGAGTTCATAGTGTTTATTAGAATTGTGTGGGTATAGCTGAGGTTCATGACCAACATTATCCATTAAAACTACAGAACAATAATTGGGTATAAAAGTAGGGAGCTGGGTGAAATACACTTTTTTTATTATACCATACGCCTTAAATCTCAGTTGATACGATTATCTCACTGACAATCTCCTTCAGTATACTAAAGGTTAAATCAAGGTCGATCAAATGTTTGTTGAGATGTAACCAAGAATGTTGAGAAATTCACAGAGCGGTTCTTTGTTGAATTCTTGAAATTTGTTTTAAAACACGCATCAAACATCAGCAATTGTAATTTTTTTGCTTATAAGCTCTTCCTCAGCAACTTAATACATTATATACGATATTTGATAAGTTATAATGATTTTTTTTTAAAGAAAACATGAAATCCGCAAACATATCCCTTGAAGATCCAAAATTAGGAATATATATTTTCTCAAATTCCTTTTTATCATTATTATTGTCCAAGGAACATGTTCAAAAACAATAAATTTTGCCAAAGTAAATTACTTGTAATTACCCGAAAAGCGCTGACATGAAGAAACTGAATACGAGGTCCATATTTATTTGTAACTTTGGTTAGGTAAATTTCTTCCCAATAGCTCAATTAATTCAGTCAATGAAAATCACGACTTTTTTTGTTATATATTCAAAAATTCTCTTCTATCGGAAATTATACATGATCTATTTTAAGTTGCTCGTTTAATACGATTATATAAACAATAGAACCGCACAAAATATTTATGTTTACTTGAATGACTTACTCTTTAGTTCTCGTCCTTCTGGCGTGCACGGTCCCTCGTCCATCAGACATTTGATATAATTAGTCAGCACCCTGTCGTTGGTCAAGATTTTGTCAACGTCGACATTGTCGTACTTGCTGGTGTATTTATTATCAGCCGCGGCATACGCCACAAGGGCACAAAATATCACAGCACTAGCAGGTTGCATTGTTAAAACGCAAAGAATTCTGTTCGGATAGTTTATTTTCAACTATATAAGTAGCGGGCCCTAAGGGGGCTACAGGAAAGTAAGAGTGTCACGTGACGAGTTTATAAGAAAACTTAATTCGTTGAATACGGCTTGACCCACATTTCTAGCGAGAGTAACGTTTGTTATAACTTCTTGTATCATGCCGTTTAAAAAGTTCTTTGACTTGGTACAGGGCGATCACGGAAACGACCACCTGGGTTTTACCAAATACACAACGTTAAATTTCAACTAAAAGTTTGTTTTCAAATTTTTAACGTTAAGTTCAACAAATACACCGTCTGTCTGGCAAGCGATGATAACCTGTGGTTTGTATTTCCCTTCTCTTAAAAGTAAAATTTTAGTGTTTGTCTGTGATTTCGGATTGTTTACATTTCAAGCAGCTAAATTTATAAATATTGTCTGCCTATCTGTTTGTTTGTTTGTTTCGTTTTAACTCAAAAACTACTGAATTGATATTGATGAAACTTGCACAGTTTATAGGCTGTCCTACAGGTATTAATTCAATTTCTGTTTAATCTTGTTGTCTTAACCTGCTCCAGCGTTACAACACGACGACATGCGGGGCGGTGGGACTAGAGTGTGAGATGAAGATCTTGCCATTGTGCCATTGTACTTATATACAGTACATTTCAATAAAAACTTTAAACCCTAAATAAATATGGTAATACCTATTTTCGTGAAATGTGTTGTAATGATTCGAATCAATCAAAAGGATTTTATTTAAAATTTCAGGATACAACATATGAGTGCTTCTAGAATCTGTGCCCGGAGCCAGCCAAACAACCACGACGCGTGCCACCGCGGTGGGAAGGCTAAGATGTCTCAAAATTGGTTGTATTGCCAGATGGTCCATGCGGCAAAAGACACTAATCGAATAACGCAAGAGTAAGTATTTCTCCGAGACGCACAGCGATTTCAGTTAATTGTTATGGGTCAAGATTATAATTCTAGAAAATTTGTAATTTGGAAAATAAGCAGAAATATTAAATAATATTATCAAAAAGAGAACAAAAGGAGGACAGAGAAAATGTTGTAATATTTTAACCATCAAGCTACCGTGATTTTCTCATTTGTAAAATGCCAAAAGCAGTAGTAATGATATTATCGGCAATATATCATCGTTATTATGTAAAATTAATATACTGGATATTGGTGCTCTGAAACTCAATTATTATGACTTTCTATTAATTTTTTATTTGTATACTCTAAGCTAAGTTTTTCCTATCAGTTAAATTAATTGAAAATTTACAAAGAAGTTCTCACAAATAGTACAAGCTGCGAGTTTATATGATAATAAAATTAATAACATGCTATTAAACTTAGGGTTCAATCCCACACCTACAAGTTACCTTTGTGCGTTTTAATAATTTTCTCATCAAGCCACCGAGTTTACAATATCTTAGACGCCAAAATTAGTATTAATATTGCGTGGGGAATAAATCATTACTATGTGAAATTACGATATTGAATGAAAATTTATAATACAAAATTTTAAGAAACAATTATATTCAAAAAGTGTAAAGAACCAGCAAATAATTTATTATAGAAAATCTTTTCTTCTTATGTCTTGAAACTGTACTTTTTTGTTTTTCTATTTTTTTGTTTGTTTGCCCAAAACGGAATTTTCCCTGTTAGTTAAATTATTTGAAATTTCACAAAATAGTCATCTCGATTATTGTTGAATCGTAACGCCATGCCGGCTTCACCTTTGTTTTAATCTTATTCCACAAAAAAGTATAATTAAAAAGCACTATATTATTCTTTTGTTGGGGGTACACCTCTATTTTTTTCTTTATATTTGAAGATAAAAAGTTGAAATTTTAAATTTCTGTACAGGATAGTAAAAAAATGGGGATGTACTTGTTTGTTCCCATGATCGCCCGGTATATAATAATGATATTGTATTTAAAAACAATGCAAATAGATTAAATGTGGAATACATGAATTACACATAATGTATAAAAGGCAAGCCTTTAAATAGAATAGTTGAAATACGATATAGGCGCAACAAAAATTAATTTGTTCGTCCACCCTGTTACTATGTTCCTATAATGACAGTTGAATAAGATAAATTTCCTATTTGGGCTACGCAAGTACTCCTACGTAAAAGATGCTACTTATCCCATTTGATAAACTATATGGAACCTGTTTTAGAAATTCGAGCATAAAGCAGTTGAACTAAATGGAACGCTTCGAGAGTTAAATGATTATATTCTAGAATATTTTTAAAATAAGCTTTTATTTAAATGCTCTAAAAAATAGAGAATAAACTTTGAAGTAAATCAAACCCATCATTTTGCTACATTATATAATGTTTTTATATATATTTATATAAAAGCTTGCCGCGAGATTTTCCTGTGTAAAGGATGCTCGCGAAAAGTTTTTATATCATAAAAAAAATATGTAATGTATAACAAAATGATGGGTTTGATTTACTTCAAAGTTTATTTTCTACTTTTTAGAGCATTTAAATAAAAGCTTTTTTAAAAAGATCTTTTTATATAATTTTACTTGTTACTTTTTAGCTTTTTGATATGTTGTAATCCCCAGATATCGATTTTGAATCGAATTGGATCATAAACGATAAAGTCGTCCGCCATCTTGAAACCGCCATCCAGTGTATTGTCACCGGACTTATACACGTATGCAAAATTTCGAAGCTCTAGCTTAATCAGAACTAATCGAAATTTTGATTGCAAGATTTGACCTAAACAAACTAACTGACCGACCGACCAACCAACCAACCACCTAAAATTTTATTGGCATTAGCCACCCCTTCTACCACCCCCATTGCCACCCCCACCATATTATTAAAGGGAGTAAAATAATATTACATTGTGATTTAGTGTGTATAAGACTTGGATACAAATCTGGATGTGGAATTAGTGATTTCTTCGGCAGCAGCTTTTAGTACGACTTTTTACGGAACAGCAAGTTTAAAAAAATATATATTCTTTTATTCTCTACTTTTTAGTCATACTTAAGTTTAATTAGTAGGTTAATTTAGATTTTCAAAGATAATATTCAATTTTCACCCCCGCGTCCCCTACGTGCAGATACTTGCAAAAGTAACGATGGAATACTGTATTGCCATCCGATCTTAGTAGCTGTGCAAAAGTTCATTAACTGATTAACTCTGGAAGTGTCTAAAATAAAGGAAAATTAAATAGATTTAACATCCTAACACAATAAATTGCATAAGTTTATGCAAAGGGCGAACAAAGGTGATAAACCTAAAAAGTCTTTAATTTTTATAAAAGAAAATATACGTTGGCTTTTCATTCATGCTCCAGATAATACTTTTTTTGTTCTGAAAGTTGTCCTACTTGTGTGTACTTGGTTAATGCAGAAGCATAAACATTTCGAACATTTGTAGTTATCGACAATGTTAATATTGAATATGTTCAGATATTTAACAAGTACCTTTCGCTACGTCCGAAGGATCTCATTACAGACAGAGCATTTTTGAAATACACAAATGATCAGTGTATTAAACAAGTCATTATGATTAATACTTTTGGCAGATACTTTTCTCGTGTAGCATATTTTTTGAATATATCAGATACAGAGGAACACACCAGTTACACTTTCAGACGAATATCTACGGTAATTCTGGCTATAATGGAGGGACGAATGTAGATGAACTTGAACGTCAACTAGTGCTGCATCATCAGTGATTGAGTATGGATCATGGTGTAGTATATTAGGTGGTCCGACACACGGCACTTACCATGTTAATCGACGGCTTCATAAGTGCTTGGTTTCTATTTAATTCAGTAAATGGCGCTCGGAATATTCCCCTGCAATTACCTAGACATAGATAGACGGATTTCCTTTGATGCATGTAGTGTTGCATATATACACAACTAAACGGCAAAACTAAGACAAAAAGGACGAACTAAAAGGCTTTTTAAATATAAATAAAACAAATCTACAGAGCATTAACTACACAGAACCTGTAAAACTGTATTTCTAATATTTCTAAGCATAAGTAACGACGAGACCTTATTTGTCCTGCCATCTATTGCATTACACACAACTAAACACTTACGAAGCCATTCGTACAGGTCTTCTCGCATCACCTAATATACTACACCATAGTATGGATGTTCATATAGCCAGTGAAAATGAAAACCTCAACACAGCAAATGGTATTTAAATATAAAAAAATCAGAATTATACATTTAACATTTACTTGAAATGGTTCCGTTTTGTATTCATTTAACATTTTGCTGTAATAAAAATCGGCAGCTACTGGAAGCGGCTGGAACCTCCCCACCCGGTGGACCTTTGAAGCCGAAAAGAGCATTAAATTGTGTGCCAAAACGGTGCTAAACGTAATCCGATCTCAACCAAAACCTTTTCAGATCTTCTGGAGCACTAAAGCCATGCAAATTTTTATCCAAATCCTTTTACTAATGCCTGTCGGATGCTCAGGTTTATACGGTGTGTGTAAGAATAGATTTTAAAAGTTAACAAAATTAAACCAAATTGGTTTATGACTTACTATTTCCTAACAGGACGCTTTCAGTGAGCAATTTGACAAAAATAATTAAAATCTTTTAATTTGATTGATTCTAGCAGTTAACATAAAAATAACGCTATAAGATAGCGTTGGACGCCACGCAACCAATATAAATATTAGCTGCGAATTTAAACTGCTAAATTCAACACGAAATTAAAACAATTTCAATATGGTTGGTGGTTTAAATTTCAGACTCACAAACAGAGAAATAAAACTAGACTGTCTCAAAATAAACGATATATCGTAACAATCAAATGTGGAACAAATATCACAGTGGTTTAAAGTATGTACCTACATTAAAAATAAAAGTTTGACAAAAGCACATTTTTTATAAAAAAACAAAATTACTACTATTTTAATTAGTTGAATGAGTTAATGTATCTAACTCTAGTGAAAAATTAAGATCAAATGAAATGTAACCTGTTGAGTTCGAAAACAACTTAGAGACAGACAGACGAACATATACCTTTCCTATGCTGATAGTTGAGGTTGTTATTATTATTATTATTAGCCTTTACTCGTATCCGAGTATAAGAAAATGTTACAGTCGATAGATTGTGTATAATAAAAAACAAGTAAAAGGTGTAGTCTATTGTAATTCCCATCCATCTACGGTGCACACGACTATGGCTATAGAGGCCAATTCGGGAGAGCACATGTCGACCGCAGTCAGGACAAACATAGACCTGGTTAGGTCTTGGATTCGGCCTTCTTGCAGCAACATTTCCTTGATAGCTGGCCACAACCCCTCGCCATTCGGCTCTGTCCGCTGCAAGTTGTTCCCATTGCTCGTCTGGAATACCGCAGGATTTTAAATTTTCATGGAGAACGTCTTTGAGCCTCTTTCGTTGACCGCCACGCCTTCTTCTACCGCTTAGCAATTCACCATAAAGTGTACATTTAGGAAGGCGGTTATCATGCATACGATGAACGTGACCTGCCCATCTTAGGCGTGCTCTTGAAATAAGCACCTCAATTGGAAGGCTCTTTGCTCTCCTGAGTACTTCCACGTTTGATATGTGATGGAACCGACGGATTTTCATCATACTTCTGAGGTGTCTTTGCTGAAAACGTTCTAATTCTTTCACATGACGACGGTAAGTGACCCAGCTTTCACATCCATATAGCAGTGTTGGAATGACAACTGCTCTGTAGACAGCCATTTTCGTTGACAAAGCAAGGTCGTGGTTGTCAATTACTCTCTCTCTATGTCCCCAGAGTGCTCTAGATGCAGCGTTAATTCTATTGCGAATCTCGCTGTCCATGTTTGCTTTATCATTAACAACGTTGTCTAAGTAATTGAACTGATCCACCACTTCAAGAGAATTTCCGTTAAGTGTAATGTCTATTTGGTTCACTTGATGAGGAGTTGACATAATCTTAGTCTTTCCAATGTTGATTTTAAGTCCCAAGGAATCATAGCTCTGGGCATACACATCTAAAAGTTCTTGAAGTTCTTCCGGCGTAGAGGCTAAAAGTGCACAGTCATCCGCATACTGGAGATCACAAATGAATCGTGTGCGTGTCTTCGTGAAAGCTCTAAAGCGCCCTATGTTAAAGAGACCGCCATCAGAACGGTATCTGAGACATATTCCTCTAACTATCAGTTTGTTGTCAACAATAATTGTTAGAGCAGTGGTAAACAAATTGAAAAGTAGGGGTGCCAGGACACATCCCTGCCTAACTCCAGTGAGGGTTTGGAAAGGTTCGGTTGCCTCATTATTATACATAACCTGGGCGTTGTTGTTTGTATGTAGACTGCGACATACTTCCACAAATTTTCTAGGGATACCTAAGCGGAGCATTTTCCAGAGCACTTCCTTGTCCACCGAGTCAAACGCCTTGGTTAAATCAATAACGGGCCATGTGAATTTCTCCTTGATGTCCGAGTGCTTTTTCTTGAAGCTGTTTAAGTGTGAAGATTAGATCCGATGTGCCTCGGTTTGGTCTAAAGCCACTCTTTGTTTCAGGAAGTAACTTTTCCATAACAGGTATTAGCCTATTCGCCATCGCTTTAGTGGGTATCTTCCCTCCAACAGCCAGGAGAGCTATACCCCTGTAATTTCCACAGTCCGCAGCGCTCCCTTTGTTTTTGAAGAGGTTGATTAAAAGTGTATCACGAAACTCCTGCGGAGCTTGACCACTTTCCCACACAACATCAAACAGTTTTTTGAGGTAGGGTATGAGCTCTGACGACACAGCTTTAAAGATCTCAGCTGGGAGTGAGTCGGCGCCGGGAGATTTGTTATTTTTTAGCTGCCCAATGGCGGTTAAGATCTCTTCCGTTGTTAGTGGTTTATCTAAGTTTTCGAAGGTGTCATATTGAGGGATAAGATTTATAATATCGTGATCGGCTTGACTTTGCTGGTTAAGAATGTTAGAGTAGTGTTCTTTCCATCGGGCTCTTATTTCCTGGTCTTCTTTGAGGAGATTTCCATTTAAATCTTTAATGGGGCACATATTTTTCCGACTGGGGCCGTACGCTGCTTTTACTCCTTGAAAGAAATTCCTGTAGTCGTGTGAATCGGCGTACCTTTGAATTTCTCTGGCCTTGCTTGCCCACCACTCGTTCTTTATTCTTCTGATTTCGCGTTGCGTTTCATACTTAGATTGGGTAAAAGCTTCTGCTTTTGATGAGTCGTTGGGGTGGTTGATAGCGCTTTGGACGGCAATATGTTTGCGGTCAAGAAGTTCTTGTATAAAAGCTTCATTATCATTGAACCAGTCCTCCTGTTTTTTACTTGCTGCAGTGCCAAGAATTTCTGTTGAGGTTGTAGGTATAATCTCTAAAGTGATGGTTTTCCGGACAAGATGGTGGCACATTAGCTAATGGCTGTTATGGAATATTTTCCAAATATAGATATTGATGACCTCTACTCCTCCAGACAAGGTAATTATTGCGGATGGAAGTTGTATTGCTGTCAGATCTTATATAATAGAAATCTTCGTCTTTCTATGTTGAACCCTCTTCGTGGTCTTGTGCATGGATAAATAAATGTTATCAGTCAAATATCCTTTACAACAAAATCAAGAGAAAATATGTAAACTTTGTGTTGCTAACCGAGCAACAAAGCAAATATTGCTAATAAAAAAATAACAAAATTACAAGCAGAATGTAACCAAACCATTTACTTTGATCCAAGAATGATCAAAAGATATATTTCCAACTTTAACACACAGCCAGAAGTTAATAACCTATTTAGTTTCTAATGTGGCTATAATCTATTTATTAATCAATTACTTTTGAACAAGTAATAGTATCGATAAACAAATAGTGTGGATTATAAGCGGGAGTTGCATAATTCATTAGATACAGCCAATCACCTTTCCGATACAGTGAGATGGAATGGTCCATTATTATTATTGAGGAAAGAAAGGTGATATGACATGTTTGATTAGTTTGACGTTTAACTGTTGACATTATTTTGTAAATAATGTTTCTGTATACTTGCAATTTAATATTAAGATAAAATATATTATTCAGTTTGCTACATTGTCGCTCGTTGAATAATACACTATTATCGTATTAATAAGTTTAACATCACTTGATCAACTAAGAGAGTCTACTTAGGTACCATAAACATTACAGATTCGTAAAGTAACAAACTGAAAATTGGTAAAGTGATAATCTATAATAAAAGCATATGATATTGCTCTTGTTACACCTACCTTTTAAGTTTGTGACAATTCACTTGTATAGTCACTAAAAGTTGCAAATATGCCGAAATCTTATATGTGACATGACACCAACGTATCGGATGACAAACTACTAAAACATAGCGCGGGGAACAAACGACAATCGACAAAATTTGCTCATTGCAAACCGATCGCTCATGAGTCTTTGTTAAATAAACATTAGTTAGCTTGCATTTCAGTAATTTTACTAGATTTTAGAGGAATATTTGTAGCGTAATTCTTCGATTTGTCTCTGTATATATTTTAAAAAACGGCACTAAACCTAATCCGATCTCAACCAAAACCTTTTCAGATCTTCTAGAACATTGATGAAACCCTCATGCAAACTTTATCCACATCCGTTCTCCAATTCAAAATATTTCAAATTAAATGCAACAGTAAAGCTGTATAGTTGTTGTTGAATAGGAATACACGTGACGTGACCAGTTTCATGACGTAACGGCTACGCGCATCGATCATGTCACGCGAAATGCGATCTATGCTTCACATTTGCGTTGTTTTTAATTTTTTTCACGGAAACCAAATCGAAAGCGTGGAAGTGTGATATATCGTTGAAATTGGAATATTAATAATTGCTTTTCGATGATTCGATTGAACATTGTAATTACAAAATAAACAACTTGTTGCGCCAAAACGGCACTAAACGTAATCCGATCTCAACCAAAACCTTTCCAGATCTTCTGGAGCACTAAAGAAACTCACATGTAAAGTTTCATTCAAATCCGTTCAGTAGTTTCGGCACTATCGTGCTAACACACATACACACACACAGACATTTTTCAAAAACCTAGGACCTCAAAACGTAAAGATTTGATGTTATCTCAATTTTCGTATTTGAACCAATTTTAGTAACCTCTCACAATTTTATTGTGGTGAGGTTAAAAATAAAAATTAGAACTTATTATTGAAGTTGTTACTTAGCAACCTTTAAAAAACGGCGTGTTTTTCACACGCTTTTTAATTGCTTAGGAACATATTTATGACGCAGGCATAACAAAATTTTTTAAAAATTTTTAAACTTGCTTTTCTGTAAAAAGTCGTATTAAAAAGTAAAAAATTAAAAAAATACTAATGTACGAATGCAGGAAAAGCAAGGCGTGCGCATGATTGTATGAACGGGATGGAATCATTGTATACATAGTGCCTTCAGTCATGTGTACATAAAGTTGATACATACACTTATGTATAAAGTGCGCGCACATTGCTTTTCTTGCATTCGTACATTAGTATTGATTACGCTAGCTCAGGGATACTAATAGATAAGTGGACTGTATTACCAAATATTGCAAATTATAACTAAATAATAAATCATGTGTCGAAAACTTACCGCAGTTGTTGTTGTCGTGTCCCTCGTGTATGTTGATATAAGGATAGGAAAGGTGGAACAGGAAATAGTTTCCGACACAAAAAACAAAACTAAAATTTCTTAAATCGCGAGATAAATTATGCAATGTAATTCACTTCACTCAACAATAATTCTATCTTTTTAAACCAAACTGCGGGAGCCACTATCTATCTAACTACAATCCTACGCGACAGTAAGTCTCGCCCGCTTCTCCCTACCCATATTGCTAAAAACTATGTTTTTTTGTCCCTTTTTTTTAATGTCTCCATTTGAAATTAAACTGTTCTATAAAAAAATAAAAGGCGCGCCACCATTTCCCCAATTCAATTCAATTCAAAATACATTTATTATAATTCACTGGTACATAAGAGTTGCCTAGCCAGGATCTGCCCCGAGGCCGATCGTGCAACCACCGCGCTGACGCGATGGCGAGTTGCAGGATCGGGCGGGACAGCCTGGGTCGGCGAAAACAATAATTGGGAACTAAACCTAAACACCTTTTGTACAATGGACAAATAAAAATAGGTAATACAATTAAAAATATCAAAGAAAAACAGATTTAACAAAACTTAAAAACTACACTACATTTAGGGAACTCTCGCACAAGACGCTTTTTAATTTCGTAGTTGACGCTAGCACCTCAAATTAAAACGAGGAGCCTTCCGCGAGGTGTGTAACGACGGGCTGCGCATAGGCTGGCCTAAACTGTGATTTTAAAAATTTGGATTTCAAGAAAGTTATAATTTATTTGAAATTTTGATGGAAACGAATTTAGAAACAAAAATGTACAAAAAGAAAACGAGAAAAACAAATGTGACAAAAAGGTTACAAACAAAAAGGAAGAAGGGGACAGGAAAGATTTAAAGATAGACAAAGGTATGAAATATCAGTAAAGGTGGATAGGGTAAGTGGAAGTTATAGTTGGTGAAACTTGGCTACAGAGGTTGCTGGAAAATCGGTAACGTCTGGTACGGTAAGGGGTATTTAATTCGAAATGGGGCATTATGCTGTCTAATTTGTGTTATGTGTCTTGTTGGCGGACTATCGCCCATCTTGAACGAGTAGAAGTTTTGAGAGATGCGCTGGACGTAGTCCGCTATCGGAGTTATGTCGTGGCAAAGTGCGTATAGATCTCTGAGGGAGGTGTACCTTCCAGAATTTGAAATGAGGCGCATAAATTTGTGCTCAAGCACTTGAAGTTTTTTCATTGTCGTGACTGGTATGCTGCACCACACCGGAGCTGCGTATGTGATGGACGGCCTGATTACCATTGTGTACAACAATTTCTTATTTTGTCTGTTAAGTCTGCTACCCCTGACCATGAGCGGATACAGACTCCTGGAGAGGGAATAGACCGTCCGTATTGTCTCGTTTATGTGGGTGTTGAACGTCAGTCTTTGGTCATGGCACTGCAGGAAACCAAGATGACCCCGGCCAAGGAGATCAACTTCCCAGGATACCACACGTACAGGATGGACTGGGTAAACATACCTCAGCGACCCGCAAGAGGAGTGGCTCTACTCGTTAAAAAGACCATAGCCCACCATCCGACGGTACTGCCTGAGCTAAAAAACATGAATGCCACCGCCGTAGTGGTGTCCACAGCACGAAACGGCGACGTCCAAGTGGTTTCATGCTACCAGCCATCCCGCAGCACGCTTACCGAGGGGGATCTGGACGCAATTCTGCCCGCCAGGACACAGGTCGTCGCAATTGGCGATTTTAACGCCAAATCCCAGCAATGGAACAGCGGCATAACCAACACTCGAGGACGAGAACTTCTGCGGTTCCTGGGACAGCACGCCGGCGAACTGATGGTGGTAGGACCGGACCAGCCCACCTTCGACAACGGCAGACACAGGCCAGACGTACTGGACATAGCCATCCTAAAGGAGATGACCTTCGAAGCGGAGATCACTACCAGAACGGAGGGATCTACCGAACACAACCCGATCTTCCTAACTCTAGGAGGACAGGCGGGTGATGACAACGCTACCTTCACGAAGCGACGAACGGACTGGGAATCGTACCGGCTGCACCTGCAGCAGTACATCGCACAAATTCCTAGACCAGAAACCGTGGAGGACGTTGAGAGGGCCGTCATTACCCTAGAGGAGCAAATCCTGGGAGCAATAAGGGCCAGCACGACAGAAACAGAAGTAAGAAGACACCCAGTACCGATGGCGAACCTACCAGAGGTCACCAGGCAGCTGATAAGGGACAGAAGAAGCGCCAAGAGACGGGCTCAGAGGACGAGGCTCCCCGCCGATAGAAGGGAGTATAACGTCCTCAGCCGAAGAGTGAAAGCCGCCCTCCAAGAACACCGCCAGGAGGTGTGGCAACGCCACCTTGAGTCACTCGATCCACAGGACAGAAGCATGTGGAATACCCAACGTGCCCTGCGAAACCGGAGGAAGCATATGCGCCCGATTCACGGAGAGCGAGAGATCGTCTACACTAACCAGGAAAAAGCCGAGGCGTTTGCCGACAGCCTAGAACTGCAGTGTAGAGAGAACGAGCTCGATGACGAGGACGAGGACTGGGTGGACGACGTCGAGCGCAGAGTACGTAGGATCCACTGCCTGCCTGATGACGACCACATCCGCCCGACTACCCCCGAGGAAGTCAAGGAAATCCTTAGGAGCCTAAAACCGAGAAAGGCTCCGAGATGTGACAAAAAACTACCCAGGAAAGGAGTAGCGGCGCTAGTCAACATCGTGAACGCGATGTTAAGGTTACGGCATTTTCCAGCCAGGTGGAAAAAGGCCGACGTCATTATGATCCCTAAACCAGGGAAAGAACTAATTTTCCCGTCTTCTTACAGGCCCATCAGCCTCCTCCCAGCCATGAGCAAGGTTGCAGAACGGGTCATCTTGAAGAGGCTTACAGAAAAGACAGAAGAGCTGAATATCATCCCGGATGAACAGTTCGCGTACCGAACAGGACATTCCACCGAACTCCAAGTACTTCGCCTCACCGAGGAGATTACTAAGGGGTTCAACCAGCTGCAAGTCACCGCGGCGCTGTTCCTAGGCGTTGCCAAAGCGTTCGACAGGGTCTGGCACGACGGCCTCCTAGCTAAAATGATGAGTATGGGTTACCACATCGAACTCGTCAAACTAGTGAGGTCCTACCTGCACCGCAGATAGCTGAGGGTGAAAATCTCGGACCAACTCCCCACTTACAGGACCGTGGAGGCGGGAGTCCCGCAAGGTTCGGTGCTGTCACCGCACCTGTTCGCTATCTACACCTCAGACCTCCCCAGGACCGACCACACAGCCCTGGCCCTGTATGCAGACGACACAGCAATAATTGCCAGATCCTGGAAAGCCAGAAACGCAACCATAAAACTCCAGGAAACGGCCACACTCTTGGAAGAATGGTGCACGAAGTGGAAAGTCGCCGTCAACGCCGACAAAAGCCAAGCCATTCTCTTCAGACGAGTGCGGAAAGAAATTCCCACAGGACACGTCTCTATGAACGGCGAGGACATCCAATGGCACGACACCGTCAAGTACCTTGGCGTGATCATGGACAGAAGCCTAACGTGGAGACAGAACACGGACGCTATCACAGCCAAGGCCCGGCGCACGAGAGCCCTCATCTACCCGATGATGGGAAACGGGAGCCGACTTAACTTGAGGAACAAGCTCACGCTTATCAAGACCCTCATCAGGCCGCAGCTGACGTACGCCTCGGTAGCGTGGGGCCACCAGGCAAAGTCCTACATAAAGAAAATCCAGGCAGTGGAAAACATCGCCCTCAGGACGGCAGTCGACGCCCCATGGTACGTGAGAACCGCAGATATCGTCAGAGACCTGGAGTACACCACGGTCACTGAAGTCATCCGGGAACGAGCGAAGAAGCTGTACGCCCAAGCCGAGGAGCATGGGAATTCGCTGATCAGACAGGCCACTGATTATGACCCTGCCGACGCCCCGAGGCATAAACGGCCGAGGGTACAGCTACTGGACAACGGGTGAGTATAACTTATATTTCCCGCTAACCGATCTGTTTCAGATACCCCAGGACGGTCCACCACTACCAGAGACATGACGTTTTTCTAGCCTAACCCAACCTTCTTGCGGGCGTCGGACAACATACCGTCCAACGCCCGTTGTCCCACCTGCTCCGTGGAGCCCGAAAGTGCTAAAATAAGGACTTAGGGTCTCCACACTCCCGAGCTACACAGCTCATATCCTTACCTTTCCGATGATCCGGGGTAGGATATCTATTGATGTCCTACGTACCGGCAGTCAGTCCCAGCCAAAACTTCCTACACCCAACTCGACTGATGACTACCCCCGGGGGTGACAAGCTGGCGAAGAAAGAAAATATCAAGACAATAAGAGCGCCAGAAGAGACCTCAGCCAGCGAGGTTCAACAGCCAGGACCAAGGGAGGTCCGCAGAAAATACCACGACACATCTCGCATTTGCGAGCTGGGTCTGGTAGAAGTAAGCGGGCCCACCTATCACGAAGGCCGGCCCAGGTCTACAGAGATAATCTAGGAACTATGTAAACAAAAATGGCTACTATGTTTTAGTTCTAATATACTACTGAGTAGGTCACAAGGGCTTCTACAATATATTTATCTATCTTACTCTACCGATGCTATAAAGAGGTAACGCGATGCCGAGTTTTTGAAGCGAATTACAATGCTAAAAACTACTAAATTCGCTAACTGAGCCGATGCTGATCCGGCTCGAAGGACCAAATGATTACGCTAGCTCAGGGATACTAATAGATAAGTGGACTGTATTACCAAATATTGCAAATTATAACTAAATAACAAATCACGTATCGAAAACTTACCACAGTTGTTGTTGTCGTGTCCCTCGTGTATGTTGATATAAGGATAGGAAAGGTGGAACAGGAAATAGTTTCCGACACAGAAAACAAAACTAAACTTTCTTAAATCGAAATCGCGAGATAAATTATGCAATGTAATTCACTTCACTCAACAATAATTCTATCTTTTTAAACCAAACTGCGGGAGCCACTATCTATCTAACTACAATCCTACGCGACAGTAAGTCTCGCCCGCTTCTCCCTACCCATATTGCAAAAAACTATGTTTTTTTGTCCCTTTTTTTTAATGTCTCCATTTGAAATTAAACTGTTCTATAAAAAAAATAAAAGGCGCGTCGCCAAGTATATTTTTATTTTTTACTTTTTAGTACGACTTTTCGGACTTTTTACATAAAAGCATTTTTTAAACAAATTTTTTATTTTTTTATTTTCTACTTTTTAGTCATACTTTTTGGGAGTTTACCCCTCAGAGATCGCCCAATAAAAATTCGTCACTTAACGATTTCTTTTGATTTCTCGCTCCTTCGTTTTGTAGAATTTTCACCCCCGCGCTCCCTATGTGCGGATATTTGCAAAAGTAACGGTAGAATACTGTATTGTCATCCGATCTTAGTAACTGTGCAAAATTTCATCAAGTGCGGTAAATAAAGGATGCTAGATTTGAAGAAAATTTTCACTCCCGCGCCCCCTACGTGCGGATATTTGCAATAGTAACGATAGAATAGTGTATTGTCATCCGATCATAGTAACCGTGTAAAGTTTCATCAATTGGTTATGTCAGGAAGTGTGTTAAATAAAGGATGCAAGATTTGAAGACAAACATTCAATTTTCACCCTCGCTCCCCCTACATGCAGATACCTATTTGTAAAAATAATGGTGGAATATTGTATTGTCATCCGATCTTAGTGACTGTGCAAAATTTCAACAAGTGCGTTAAATATAGGATGCAAGATTTGAAGAAAATTTTCACTCCCGCGCCCCCTACGTGCGGATATTTGCAAAAGTAACGGTAGAATACTGTATTGTCATCCGATCTTAGTAACTGCAAAATTTCATCAATTGATTATGTTAGGAAGTGTGTTAAATAAAGGCTGCAAGAGTTGAAGAAAACTTTCACTCCCGCGCTCCCTACGTGAGGATATTTGCAAAAGTAACGGTGGAATACTGTATTGCCATCCGATCTTAGTAACTGTACGGTCGTGAGCAATAAAAATAGGACAAGTCTTATAACGGCATTTTGCTAAAATCCAGTTGTGTACATCTAACTTTAATTTTTGTGACATTGTCAGTTAGTTGTCATAATTTATTACAAGTGTGCAAAAAACTAATATGCCTCATATAAGCGATTTAGTTAAATCTGGAGTTATTCTAAAGCAGAAGATGGATGGTCAGTGAGACAAATTGCACTGCATTATAATATTGACAAAAATTCGGTGTGTAACATTCTAAGAAAGTGGAGAATAAACGGTACGATTAGTAGAAATCCTGAATCAGGGCGACGAAGGATATCAACTCAACAAAAAGATTTGCAATTGGTAAAAAATGCTTCAGTAGAAAATCCATTTTACTAAGTTATTCAGGCTGCTGAAGAAACGAATTTTCCTGGATCGAGTAGTATTGGTCGCCGGCGAGTAAGAAAATCGGAGCTACGCTGTCATACAGAAGCACAGAAATACTTACTTAAAGCTGGACATAAAGAAGCTCGAGTAGGATTTGCGCTTGAATTTTTAGCGCATGATGTAAATTTTTGGAACAATGTAATCTTTTCAGACGAAAAAACTTTCCAGTCAACACACAGCGGTCGTACTCGTGTTTACCGCCCTCCGAATAATCGATTCGATGAGAAATATATATAACAATGATAAAACTGGTAGATTTTCCGTCAATATGTGGGCTTGGATATCGGCACGTGGTCCTGGTGTTTTGTGGCATATTGAGGAAAGATTTAATAGTGAAACGTATATTAGGATTTTAGACAATATTATGCTCCCTTCTGTCACAATTATTTCCTAATAATGAATTCATATTTCAACAAGACAATTGTTCCGTTCATACTGCTCATACCGTAACTAACTGGTTTCAAGATAACAATATCAATGTTCTTAACTGGCCCAGTCATATTCCAGATCTTAACCCTGTGGAAGAAGTATGGGGGCTGCTCGTAAGAAGTATCCAAAAACGAAATGTGAGACCACGAACTGCCGAAAAATTACTGGAAATAGTAAATAATGCATGGGAAAATATTATTACTAATGATTATTGTATAAGGTTATTCTGTGCCAAACAGACTTATAGAAGTTATAAATAGAAATGGTGCAATAACGAAATATTAATAGTTAGTTTCTTGTTAAGTAGCATAGCCTTTGTCCTTTGATCCAGGATTTCTACTAATCGTACCATTTATTCTCCACTTTTTTAAAATGTTACACACCAAATTTTTGTTAGTGTTACAACGCACTGCAATTTGTCTCATTAACCATCCATCATTTACTATAGCAATAACTACAACATTAAAATAAAAAATAAATTAAAAGTGATATCTGTTTTATTTCGGCTACTCATTACATATTCAAATAGAGACAGATTTATATTAGGAAAAAAAAGTGTTAAATAAAGTATGCAAGATTTGAACACAGTGTGTTAGAATTGCCATTCGATCTTAGTAAATTTCATCAATTGATTATGTCAGGAAGGGTATTAAATAAAGTATGCAAGCTTTGATGATGATATTTATTCCAACATAATTTTTCTAAATCTAAACTATTATATAAATAAGCAACTTTTTTGTATGATTTCTAAAATTTTGTCAGAGAAAGTATAGTCTAAATAGGTTTGGAATGGCATATTCCACATTCGCGAACCGTAGTCCTCGCCTTCGGCTCGGACTACAAACTTTTCGCTCTCGTGGAATATGGGCCAGTCCACAACTTGTAGAATGCCTATACTATTCTCTATTCTTGAATGGGTAGCTTCTTCTATCGATACTATACATTATTTTAATATGATCTTAAATGTTCCAGTAGAGTCTAAACTTCACACTAATTGTAGTGGATCAGACTGAGAACTGTTGGAAAAAATGGTCAAAATAATTGCTTATCTTTTGTCCAATTTTTTGTATAAAAAACTATGCAATGTGTTTTAGTAATGTTGATTTTTAAATATAAATTAGATAAGAGTAATTAAACAACCTATGTATACATTTTGGCCAATATTATAACAGATACAACACCAATGTTGCCATGCTTCCACCAATGAACATTCATAGTTAACTAACAAAAAAAATCGATCAATAAAAATTAAATTTATTACCGCTTACACATATTTTTTCGAATATTTATAGGGCTCATATTTCCAAACGTCCATAAAACAAGTTTGTGCTTTTGGTAATAATCAAAATGTTTTAAAATTAGAATTAAGTATGCAGACTAGAATACTTCCAAATAATTACCAGAGTATTATTGGTTGCCTAAGGTAAAATAATTAACAAAACCCTATCTAAAGGCTATTTTTACCAAAGCGTCAAATTAAAATCAAGGAAAAACTAATTAAATTTATCAATAGAGTTAACAGCAATCGACGCAAAAATTGAAAATTCGCTATGGTAATGAGCCAATTTAAAATATTTTGAAGAGAAATAAGAAGTTATTATATATAAAAAGTTACTATGGCCTAGAGCTACCAAGATGCGTTCATGAATGAGTGATTATTAAATATTTTAACTGATGCGTTAATTTCATTGAGTAAGAAATTAATTACGCAAAATTCTTTAAATAAACCAACTAGAAAGGAAATCATAAATTTTATAAGTAAATCTGACCACCACTAATCTGCAGCGCAGTTTTCAAGAGGAATATTTCATGTTTGTAAATAATGAATTTATAATTAGTAATTTTTTATATTCACTGACCTCACTTAAGTGCCGTGCACCGGTATTTAATCTTAAATAATCGTCATTATTTCCAGAATTGTTTGTATTAGGTAACAATTTCGGACAATTAATTACACAGTATAAAAACTTCATATGGTAGTTTCGTAATGGGTCACCTTGGCAAGATCTTGAATTTGAAGTATTTATGCATGACTGTTAAAAAATTAGCATCAAGTACCAAATTATATTCGAAATAACTTTATTCAAATAGATAATCTCCTTCCCAGGGGCTGACCGGAGCAAGCCAGATAACCACGGCGCGAAGCTTAAAAACATATACCTAAAAAAATAGCAAAGCTAAGTATAGTTCAAGTAATAAATTCCCGTTACAGAAAAAACCCAACAAAGACTTTACGACATAATTATTATCGCCGCGGGCCATGGCGCTAGTTGAAATAAATAGATCCCAGTAAATAAAAAACGCAACAAAAACTTTACGACATAATTATATCGCCGCGGGCCATGACGCCAGCCTGACATGAAACATTCCCAACGCACATTAAAAACCTATAAAGGTAAGCGAGTCAATTTGCAAATAACACAAAAAGGAGTACCCGTATTTTAATGAGGACGTAAAGTTTTTGTTACGTTTTTTTATGTATCAGTTTCTTCCTACTTGAACTATAAGTATAAACTAAGCTAAACAAATTTCATTATACAAAGTACGACATACTTACTTATTATTATTATTATTATTAGCCGTTACTCGAGTCCGAGTATAGAAATTTTACAGTCGATAAATTGCGTACAATAAAAAACAAGTAAAAGGTGTAGTCTATTGTAATTTCCATTCATCTACGGTGCACACGACTATGGCTATAGAGGCCAATTCGGGAGAGCACAAGTCGACCGCAATCAGGACAAACATAGACCTGGTTAGGTCTTGGATTCGGCCTTCTTGCAGCAACATTTCCTTGATAGCTGGCCACAACCCCTCGCCATTCGGTTCTGTCCGCTGCAAGTTGTTCCCATTGCTCGTCTGCAATACCGCAGGATTTTAGATTTTCATGGAGAGCGTCTTTGAACCTCTTTCGTTGACCGCCACGCTTTCTTCTACCGCTTAGCAATTCACCATAAAGTGTACATTTAGGAAGGCAGTTATCATGCATACGATGAACGTGACCTGCCCATCTTAGGCGTGCTCTTGAAATAAGCACCTCAATTGGAAGGCTGTTTGCTCTCCTGAGTACTTCCACGTTTGATATGTGATGGAACCAACGGATTTTCATCATACTTCTGAGGTGTTTTTGCTGAAAACGTTCTAATTCTTTCACATGACGACGGTAAGTGACCCAGCTTTCACATCCATATAGCAGTGTTGGAATGACAACTGCTCTGTAGACAGCCATTTTCGTTGACAAAGCAAGGTCGTGGTTGTCAAATACTCTCTCTCTAAGTCCCCAGAATGCTCTAGATGCAGCGTTAATTCTATTGCGAATCTCGCTGTCCATGTTTGCTTTGTCATTAACAACGTTGCCTAAGTAATTGAACTGATGCACCACTTCAAGAGAATTTCCGTTAAGTGTAATGTCTATTTGGTTCACTTGATGAGGAGTTGACATAATCTTAGTCTTTCCAATGTTGATTTTAAGTCCCAAAGAATCATAGCTTTGGGCATACACATCTAAAAGCTCTTGAAGCTCTTCCGGCGTAGAGGCTAAAAGTGCACAGTCATCCGCATACTGGAGATCACAAATGAATCGTGTGCGTGTCTTCGTAAAAGCTCTAAAGCGCCCTATGTTAAAGAGACCGCCATCAAAACGGTATCTGAGACCTATTCCTCTGACTGTCAGTTTGTTGTCAACAATAATTGTTAGAGCAGTGGTAAACAAATTAAAGAGTAGGGGTGCCAGGACACATCCCTGCCTAACTCCAGTGAGAGTTTGGAAAGGTTCGGTTGCCTCATTATTATACATAACCTGGGCGTTGTTGTTTGTATGTAGACTGCGACATACTTCCACAAATTTTCTAGGGATACCTAAGCGGAACATAATTTTCCAGAGCACTTCCCTGTCCACCGAGTCAAACGCCTTGGTTAAATCAATGAAGGCCATGTGAATTTCTCCTTGATGTTCGAGTGCTTTTTCTTGAAGCTGTTTAAGTGTGAAGATTAAATCCGATGTGCCTCGGTTTGGTCTAAAGCCACTCTGTGTTTCAGGAAGTAACTTTTCCACAACAGGTGTTAGCCTATTTGCCATCGCTTTAGTGAGTATCTTCCCTCCAACAGCCAGGAGAGCTATACCCCTGTAATTTCCACAGTCCGCAGCGCTCCCTTTGTTTTTGAAGAGGTTGATTAAAAGTGTATCACGAAACTCCTGCGGAGCTTGACCACTTTCCCACACGACATCGAACAGTTTTTTGAGGTAGGGTATGAGCTCTGACGACACAGCTTTAAAGATCTCAGCTGGGAGTGAGTCGGCGCCGGGAGATTTGTTATTTTTTAGCTGCCCAATGGCGGTTAAGATCTCTTCCGTTGTTAGTGGTTTATCTAAGTCTTCGAAGGTGTCATATTGAGGGATAAGATTTATAATATCGTGATCGGCTTGACTTTGCTGGTTAAGAATGCTAGAGTAGTGTTCTTTCCATCGGGCTCTTATTTCCTGGTCTTCTTTGAGGAGATTTCCATTTAAATCTTTAATAGGGCACATATTTTTCCGACTGGGGCCGTACACTGCTTTTACTCCTTGAAAGAAATTCCTGTAGTCGTGTGAATCGGCGTACTTTTGAATTTCTCTGGCCTTGCTTGCCCACCACTCGTTCTTTATTCTTCTGATTTCGCGTTGCGTTTCATACTTAGATTGGGTAAAAGCTTCTGCTTTTGATGAGTCGTTGGGGTGGTTGATAGCGTTTTGGAAGGCAGTATGTTTGCGGTCAAGAAGTTCTTGTATAAAAGCTTCATTATCATTGAACCAGTCCTCCTGTTTTTTACTTGCTGCAGTGCCAAGAATTTCCTCACTCGCACTTTTTAAACTGTCTTTAATTTGTGTCCAGGTAGCAGCGACATCTACAGAATTGGTTTCTTCTAGTGCACTCAAATTCTCTTGAACTTTTTGCTTTAGCTGTTCGACGGTTTGTTGGTCACGCAATTTACTAATACAGAGACGGAGTCTGCGTTTTACTTGAGTTCTTCGGTGTTTGGGTCTCATAACAATTTTCATTTTAGAGACAACAGGACGATGATCGGTCCAACATTCGCTATCAATGCGCGCCTTTGTAATTTGGACGTCCTTGAGATGCTTCCTACGTGCGATAACATAGTCCAGTAGATGCCAGTGACCTGATCTGGGGTGACGCCAGGTGCCTTTAAATTTATCCTTTTGTCGGAAAATGGTGTTTGTTATAACTAGATCATGTTCGGCGCATTTAGTTAGGAGTAGTTGACCGTTAGCGTTCATGTTGCCCAAACCGTTCTTGCCTATGATGCCTGGCCAGGTGTCTGCATCTCTCCCTACTCTAGCGTTAAAATCGCCAAGAATAACGAGTCGTTCCGTTTTAGGTATTCTACAGAGGGTTTCTTCCAGCTGTTGATAGAAGCTTTCCTTGGTTTCGTGACTTGCATCCAGAGTGGGAGCGTAGGCGCTTATTAGATTTACCGCGTTGCCATCTGATAGCTCATAGCGCAGCAGCATTAGACGCTCGGATAGGCCTTGTGGTACTTGTGTTAAGTTGGATACAAGTTGATTCCGAACGGCAAATCCTACTCCATGTTGTCTTCTTGAATTGGTGGGAAGACCTTTCCAATAGAAGGTGTAGTACTTTTCTGTGAGAGAGCCTTCCTCCAAAAATCGAGTTTCACTGAGAGCTGCAACGTCAACATTGAGTCGGTGAAGTTCTCTATCTATTAGAGCAGTTCTTCTTTCAGGCCGATCGGTGCGAGTGCTGTCGTTCAAAGTACGAACATTCCAAGCGCCGTAGATGAAAGAATTAGTTTTGTTGGATTTAACTTGTCGGTGTTTTTTCGACATTCGATGAGGTGTCCCTGTGGGCACCCTCCCCCGGAGATCCGATCGGGAGGGTATTTTACCTCCGGATGATTTTGTCCCACTTGAACGCTCCATCATTTTTTTAAAGACTTAATCGACTGAAAACGAAGCTGCATTTGAAGTTTTAGCTGGAGCAGGTATGCAACTGACCAGCTCGGTTGCGGAAGGCGAGTGGTGTGGTCCCATGGCACAGAAGGAGACTGCGACGATGGGGTAACCAAACGATTCCAAAAGCAACCTTTGTGTGCGGTGGGTTATTTTTACCGCACTCTTCGTGAGAAGGTGGATGGGCTCACGGCAAAAGGTAAGGGTTATTCCGCCCTTACACGGTCGTTAGAGCCTCGTTAGTGAAAACAGGGTGCACCAAGTTCAAATTGAACTCATCGCGAAGGTGAGGTTAACAATTGAGTAGGAGAGGCTATAACTTGCGCTTCACTACCCCATTACTTACCAAAGTACCCAAATAGCACAGCTAGCTGTAATTTGGCGATGATGTTGACGTTTTCATAAATATAGAAAAAAGTTATTTGGCTATAAAGTCGTTTCATAATCTATCATTAAAGACCTTTTGAAAACATTGTCATTACCAAAATGCGGAATAATGCTTAGGTAACAAAAACGTCATTGTAGTTAAGGACTGTGACCAAAATAACTAGTTGGAATGACCATGGCAGAGCCCTGGCGTAGCAGTTTAGAAATATTGATTAAATTACAGCTAGTATCTCTATAGTTCTGGTCATGGCTAACACTTGACACATTTCTAAATTACAACCGATCGCCTATCATGTGGGCAGTTTTAGCTGATGGTTTTCAGTTTGCACAAAGAAACTCTACCCAAAATCATAACATTAGTATATCTTTCAGCAATAGTTAAAGCTTAAATTCTATTGCAACGACAATTTTACTGCATAGATGAATGAAATACGCATGTAAAATTAACGCACCCTAAAAAAGACCCATTTCAAAATAAAGTATGATAAAAATTTTTTTTCATATATATCATATTTTACTCAAGAAACACATTTCCATAAAAAAAATTGTTGTACATAAAAACACATGCACTAGTAATTCGACTGTCAAGATGACGTAGCCTATTTATTTATTATTTTCTATTATTTGCAACTGCAAAAATCAATCCAAAACTACAAATATGGCAAGCATGGCTTTGGCTTCCAAACAGCATTTTTTTAGATGTAAAAATACATACTGCAACCAAAAATCACAACTATTTGTTACAGCCTTTATGAAGTTGCTGGAATAACCTGCTGTGTGAGGCATTTTACAGCTGATTCAGGAATCCAAATAGTAATCGCATCTAATTGGTTGTGCAATCCCGTTACAGTAAAGTTATAGCAGAAGAAATATTTGCAATAAATAGCTTTAGTTTCGAATTAAATTCGAATTCGATTTTTTTGCTGGAATCAGTTCAGGAGATAGTACGGTAACCTCGGTCGTTATTTTTAAAACAATTTTGTTTATGACAGATAGAAAAAAAAATTTTTTGATCAAGCAAATTTTTTATATATTTTTTGATCGATTTCCAATAAGAAATGTTCAATAACTTTTTTCCTAAAGTTGATACTTTCAGTGCTATTAACTTTTAAAAATTTAAAAATCGCCAATTTTCTCGTTTTTTGACGCTCTAAAAGTGTACTAAAAAAAATGTCTTTTTTATAATACATAATTTTTTATAACACCTTTAGACTTTGTATATTAACCTCCAATAAAAAATATTGTTGATCTTTAATTTTGTATATGTATGTAAAAATTATTTGTCTTTGCCCGCGCGCACGTGCCAGCTGTTCTCTCCAAGTACCGTGTTGCTGTCTTATGCGTATTGTGCGATTTCTGTTGTTTATGTACCTATCGTGATCATTAATTTTATTATTAATTCTATTATTATAAATTGATTTAATTAATTAAGTGTTTAATTTAATATAGTTTTTATCGCGATTAATCACACGGACATCGCACCACCGGGTTCGAATCCTGGCTCCGGCACTGTTGAGGAAATGGTTGTTTGTCCGCGTTTTTTCAATGTGTAACGCCCTTCCGCACAAGCCTCTGGCTTCTGGAATTGAGGGTTGTCTAATTTCTGTGGTGTTTATTTTATTTTATTAAATTGTTACTCTCTTCATGAAATTTTTAAAAATTATTTATTGATATAAATTATTTATGCATATTTTTAATCATAAATATTCTGTGACATATGCAATAGTAGTTTCTTCTCTTTAAATATACAAATATAAATAAAATTATAAACTAGAACAGGGTATTTAAATTATAACTAATTTTAATTAAAAAAGTGGAGAACACAATATATTTTGAAGCCTAAATTTATGGCAGTTCTACAACATATAAAGAATTAAACATGAAAACAAACAGAATCATTCTATATTATTTTTTACACTCTAAAACAAAGTCAGATAATATACATATTGATACAGTCTTGTGAATTACAGGTGCATAAAGGAACGCAATTGACATTATCCTTCTTATAAAAACATGCTATTGTCTTACAAGATTTCTGGCAATTACATTGCTTTAGCAAATTTTCAGGCAATGCCGATTTAGTCAGGAATGAAGGTAATAATGCACTTGTTTCGATTTTGTAACCAATGCGTGTATAATCTAGAATTTGATAGTGAGGATATATTGCATTCTTCCAAATTTATGTTTGTGCGGAAGCCCGTAATGCGTACATGCAGTGATATAGACACTTACTGTCTGCGTGTATCCGTATCCTTACATTAACAAGAAAAAGATTTGTCGTAAGACAAAGTAATTTAAGAGACTACCAAGTGGGGAAGAAACAACGTTACACGTTTGGATTCGTTAGTTAAACTAAACATATCGTAATAGTAACAGATTTTTTTGTCTGTTTACCTTAGTTTTTATTGCAGTGTTTTTTTATTGAAGTGTTCGAATTAGGTTTGCTTTCTTTATCAAAAAATTTTCTAAGAATTATAACTACAATATTTCGTTCAGTGATGAGTATTTTTCTCTTAAACTTGAAGAAAAATCTCCTATTGCATGTATTCAGAGAATATTTATGTATTAAAAAATATATAAATCTATATGCATAAATAATTTATATTAATAAATAATTTTTAAAAATGTTATCAAGACAGTAATAATTTAATAAAAAACTTATATTAAATTAAATACTAATTAAATAAATTTATAATAATAGAATTAATAATAAATTAATGATCACAATAGATACATAAACAACAGAAATCGCACCATACGCATAAGACAGTACAACACAGTACTTGGAGAGAATTAGGACGGCTGGCACGTGCACGCAAGTAAAAACAAATAATTTTTACATATATAACGAATTAAAAATCGACAATTTTATTTACGGGAAGTTAATATACAAAGTCTAAAGATATGATAAAAATTATGTATTGTAAAAAAAACATATTTTTATTACAATTTTATAGCGGCAAAATAACGAGAAATTGGCGATTTTTCAATTTAAAAAAATTAATAACACAGAAAATATCAACTACCGAAAAAAGTTATTGAACACTTCTTGTTGGAAAACGATAAAAAAATATTTAAAAAATTTCTTTGGTGAAATTTTGTTTCTATTTGTCATAAACAAAGTTGTTTTAAAAAATAACGACCCAGATTACCGTTTGGTAACATGAATTTTCATAATTGGTACTAACTCCTGAACTAATTCCAGCAAAAAAATCGAATCCAAATTTAATTCGAAACGATGGCACCCATACCGCCTAGTCTACTTTGAGATATTAAAACCAAACCACAGCTAATCAGTGGTCATCTCAATGTTTTCGCAACCCAAATTTAGCTATGAAAACTTTTTATTTTTTATTTGGGCATTTTATACTACTTTAGACCATATTAGTTCATATGTGCGCTCCTGTCCTTGCTATTTTCTTAAAGTCAAATCAGGTGACCTTGGCGGCCACCTGACAGGACCATTCGTTTCGATCAGGTTTTCTCCGAATCTCTGTTGAAATAATATTATTATCATTATGGCGCAATAAAGGAATATGAAATAAAAAATATATCTAATGAAAATAAAATTTTATTTTTAACTTATTATAATTATCACAATAATGATTATTTTTCTTTTTTGGCACAAAGATAATGCCTTGAAGATTACAAACGTAAAATAATTTAATATTTGTAAATAACATTGGCAGGTTCATTAAAAAATATACCAGACAATATAGCAACATGAGTATGAAAGTAAATTATTTCCAAAATAATAAGGATAAAATGTACTAACATCCTCATTTAGTTTAAAACTCTACAACATTTGTTAAAATAAGCTAGTAGGGTAAAACAGCTGCAAGAAATTAATTTAAAAATATTATGTCTAGAGGCACGCTAACGTGCAATAAATTTTAAGATTAGTTAATTATGAAACTGTTAAAAAACTAAGCGTAATTGAGAGGTTATAGCTCGCGTAAATATTTTTTTAAAAATAATTGTCGTTAAATGATTACACAGCTATTGCATTTTCGATTATTATCAACCTAGTAGTGACTAGATGCTGACTATTTAGTTTTTGTTTCAAATAGACTTGTCACGAAGGGTACACTGCCGTGGAAGGCTGGTGTACACACGACTGGAAATCAATGAAATTGAAAATAGTACTGCGACTGCGCGTATGCTTACAGCAAATTGACAGTGACAGGTTGGCTGCCGGAGAGGCCAATTTTTAGTAATATCGTAAAGAGTCAACGTGCCTATTAAAAATTAATTTTAAACCTACCTTTCATACCTTTAGTAATAAATCGAGATATCTATGAGTAAAAATGTTTTACCAAATGGGAAATGGTCCTTTGTAGTGTAGGTATGCCTTTGGGGATCTAAATTACGGAGTTGACGTCTCTATATACCGAAAAATTTTCAGTCTTACAAGTAGAAGACAAGCAATGTGTGTTGCCAAATTAAAATATCTGCACATACGCACGATTCTATTGGAAACTAATGGAAACCGTTAGAAATCTTGGAGATCATTCCAAGACAAAACGATAATCTGGCGGCACGGTGGTATAGCCCTTAGCTTGATATAAGCTTAATCATATTTGTTTACCGATCGCATAGCTTACAAAGTATTCAAAATAATCACTACTATTAAATAGAATATTATGAAGGTAAATACTATAATAATTATACTATGCTATAAGTAATAAGAAATACAAAAATATTTCATATGTTTTGTGCATGTTAGCGTGTCTTTGAACAAAATTGTTGGATTTTTGTCTTTTGCCATATTTAGTACAGTAAAGATAAAGTTAAAAATAAAAGAAGTGCATGAATATTGAACTTTCTATTGAGTATGAAGTAGGTACATATAAAGTAGTAGGATTATAAGTTTTGGATTTTGAGCGAGGTCTGCAGCTCAAAAATTGAATTTAAAGAATATTATTTTTATACGTTTTTGGCAAGTAGTTGCGGTTATTTTGGTCGCAGTGCAAAAAACACGGATATTGTTGCCAATAAACATTTAAACAAATCTAGGTAAGATTTATACTGAATATGCACTTAATCTATAAAAAATAGAGCAGCCATAACAGCTACAAAGTTTGTTAGATGGGGAAATATTTCATAATTTGAAGGCCAACGAAATGGGTTATAGGAATTGAAATTTTTCTAATTGGTTCCGGAGACATACGGTATAACCCAAAATAGCTTGTTTTCTTTTTTTTTACCTAGCACTGTTATTATAAACAATATCAAAAACTTGTTATACATTATCTTCGCTGTAACTTACATAATCAAATTTTTATTATGATGTTTCGTCTCTTCGGGGCCATCATCAACTCTGTTTTTCTAAATATGAACCTGCCTTTTTTATTTTAGATTTTTAATGCTTTTGCTCATCACGTAAAAGCTTATTTTATGAACAACCCAATGCATTGACTAATATGGCTAATCCAGTTCTGCTGTTCAGTATTATCTACCTTTTTCTTCTAGGGCGCCTTAAAAACCACTGGACCGGTAAAGTGATCACCTCGCTCATATTACTTAAATCCTTTTATTATTTTGTGTGGGGTTTAATAAAAATCAAAATATACTACAACGAGATTAAAGTTGAATGTATTATTTCGATTGTTTAAACATCCTCCTCGACTTCGCCCGAAGTCTAAAACTGCTAGTCATACTTTTTTATATGTATAATTCAGATTTAAGCGACACTTTTAAAAATTAAATTTATTTTTTCTCCACTAATTACAAAGTAACATAAGGTAAGCGACTTTTCCATTTCAAATAAATCGAAAGTGAAAATAATAATAATAATAGTAGTAAAAAATGCACTGCATATTTAAGACGATTTATAAAATGTAGGTACTTTCTAAATATCTTGCTTCAAAAATTTGAATTTTGATTTATATTAGAATTCTTAACGGTGGCGGATCCGGAATTTCGTCAAGGGAGGTTTTAGATAAATTCTTTCCTATATACTGATTTGAAGTCAAAATATTTCGTCATGAAATAAGAAATCCCAAAAACTTGAATCCCAATAACCATCATTTTTAATTTGTAATTCGCAAACATGAAAATTAATACTTTATTTCTGTATATAAAAATGAAAATCGATTCGTGATTACTGTTTTCTCAATTTTTCATTATTTTCATGCACCAAACTTATCTACATTCATAAAATTAAGTATTAATTTCCCAGGCATTTCTGCCATAATCAAATTTAAAAAACTGCAGAGTCCGTAAGGGAGGGGCAAACCCGAGCCCCCGTAGATCCGCCACTGATTATTTTATTTATAAAATGTACCGCATTTTGGACTTTCTTCATAATTATGTTATTTCGCGTCAATAGGTCGGTTTTACAAAAATTTAGACTATAAAGATTGATTTCACTATAAATTACATTTGTAGAAATATTTTAAATGCTGCGAATTTAAAGAAATAATAAAAATGATTGTTTTCATTTTTTAAATTCTAAAATTATTGTTCACTTAATAAAGAATATTGAGCACTTGACTAATTCAAATAACAGTCGAGGCAATTTAGCAAATGCCGGTTTCAAACGATTTTTAAGCAATAAGACGGATCGAGATGGGGTTTTTTGCATTCGATTTATTACGGCATTTATAAAATATGTTACAACTTTTTATCTAATACAAATGGAAATTGCATTCTGTGCAGACAAAAATACATTTTTAAAAGTGCGTTTTGTGAGTTTATTAAAAAAATATTATTTTGGAAAATAATGAATAAAATAAGCCAAACTCTGTTACTGGGGGGTTTTTAAAATTATTATGTATCTAAATTTTATACTTATTAATTACTTAATTAATAATTTATTTGCCACATGTGCCTCTATTCATTTTTTTATTATTATTTCATGAAATAAAAATTATACATTATTAGAGCCCGAGGATACGCTGGAGTTAAAAACATGTGGTCATATGTGTAATGCCCAATTATTTACTAACGCCAAACAAAATTTGAGACGTTTCGTTCATGTGTACACACTAAATCACATTTTATTTATTTTTTACTCCCTTTTATAATAGTGTGGGGGTGGTATTGGGGGTGGCTGATGCCAAAAAAAAATTTTTTGAGACCTTGACTTTTCGTGCATGCCCTAAATTACAATTTCATTTGCTCTTACCTGCTTGCTTTGCCTATTTACCCATTTACCCCCGAACCCTTCAACGGAATTAGGTCAGAATATAATCTAATTCTAGATCTCGTTATAATACATAAATGTGCTAAATTTCAAGTCAATATCATAAACGGTCCCAGAGTAAACGTGCGCACAAAAAAAATTACAGACCGACCGACAGACAGAAAATTTTTTCGCTAAAATTTAACATTATTTTTTATACGTTACTGTACTTCCACTGGACGTGGAAGTAAAAAAAATAAAACACTTGTGTAATATAAATTATTAACATAAAGACTATTCATTATTTTCCAAAATAAGGTTTTTTTTAACGAACTAAAAAAATGCACTTTTAAAAATGCATTTTACTCTGCACAGAATGCATTTCCCATTTGTATAAGATAAAAAGTTGTAACATTTTTTATAAATGCCGTTCTAAATCGAATGCAAAAAACCCCATCTCGATCCGTCTTACTGCTTAAAAATCGTTTGTGAAATGTTAAATTGCCTCGGCTATAATTATAATCGAATAAATTACTTTAGACTTTCTTTTCAATTTGGTAGTAAAAACTTATAAATTCGTATATTATCGCATATACACACCTATAATGCATATAATACGCCCCTGAAAAATAATTCTTAGTTATGGATTTACATGTGTAAATATGACTATTTCAATAAATTATTATTTTGACAGAACTCTATATGTTTGAGATTTTATAAGCGATTAGGTAGTTTTAAAATAAGCAAAAATATTATTAAAGTTGTTTGTTTCTTCATCTTTTCCTCGCCATTGCCCCAAGTTTATATGAAGCTCATGTTAGTGAAATAATGTAATAACAAATAAAGCATGGTCTAAACTAAAAAAAATATCACGTCTTCTATCAGTTCCTTGTTTTTTTAAATATCCATCGGCTAAAAGTTTATCCTGTTAAAAATCGGCTAATAAGCTCCAATTTTTGCCGAGCAATCTCACCAACCATTTTCTCTATCGATTTCACCATATTTACCTAAAAGAAGAAGTTGCTGATATGACACGATAGTGATTAGTTAGTCACAAAATGAAAAGCATATGCCAAATCAAAGAATACACAAAACATACTTATTTATCAAGGTAAATTATCTTCATGACATATGTTTTTTAGTTCCACAATAACAGGTATTAAGAATGAATAAAATTTAAAAAAAGATCTAGGTAAACGTGTCAATTTATGTTTATATTCTTTATGGTAATGCCTGTGTATTCATTGATTATATGAATAATATATTAGTTAAAACATGAGGAAATAATCAAGTTAGAGCGGTCTTGCAATATTTTTTAGTACCACTCCGGCAATTTCGGCTCCTGTTTCCACCACCCTAGTGCCCAAAGCTCCTAAACCTCTTACAAAATCCCCAACAATCCTCGGCCCCAAACTCACCGTTGCTTGAATGCTAGCTCCAATATTTGGTCTAGGTCTTTTTGTAGTTTTAGTAGTAGCTGCAAATGTGTTAATGGCAGGTTTATTAGTGGTGATTTTAGTACTAATTGCACTAGTGGTACTAACAGTGCTAATTGTGGAGGGAGCCTTAGTGCTAAAACTAATTGTAGTGGATGTTATTTTTGTAGTTGGAGTAGTACTGCTGGGAGCTGTACTAGAGGTAAAGGTCTGGCTTATGGCATTATCTATTCCATTCCCGTTAGGTACGTCGTTGCCAAATCTGTTCAATATCTGTACAGATGCCTGTGGAGTTGCCTCGGATGGGCTTGAATTAAATGATTCTTCAAATTTTTTTACGTAGATGCCGTCCGGATCCCATTGCTTTTCCAGTTGGGCCCATACTTTCGGGTATTCTTTTTTCAGCCGTCTTATGGCTCTCAGTGTTACAGTCCTCTGTTTTTCTGTACATCTTAAGCAAGTAGTCCTCAGAGCTTCTGGTAAAATGCCTGAAAAAATTAATAAAACAGAATTAGAATGTGATTATAGCAAATTAAAACTTTCTTTCTTGTCTACTACTATATAGATGTCCCTGGAAGTTTTCTCACGCCCTGTATAAATATGTTTCTTGGCTGCTTGTTTTACAACTTTTATTAACTTAAAATTTTGTAATGTTAATTGTGCCATTTTACTATCACCAATCTACCTTTCAGCCGCCTCTGGATTATGTTATCCCTTAATGATATCAAGAAACACTTAAGAAAAGTCAGGCAGGCAATTGGCTATCGTTGATTCTTAACATCGTCACAAATATTTTAAAAAGTTACATAAAATTGATATATGTGGCAGTTATCAAACTGATTGATCTAGGTTAGGTTGAAATGTAAGTGGGCCCATATGAACCTTCCACCGCGACTATTCGGTAGATGAAATTGTTGGATGTAATGAAAGATAGAATCGCAAAAGAATGCTAAAACTTGAGTTCACCAGTCAATTTCGTTTAATTTCGATATAAAAAATTGATTTAAGATCCATTGATAATAGGAACAAAACGAATAAATGCATAATTTAACTATAAACTAGATAAATAGAAATCAAAATTGAAAATCACAAACATGCGTAAACTCTAGAAGGAAGTAAGCATTAATATTTCAAATATTTTTCCGTAGTTTTGAAACATTTGCTTTATGAATATACCATATTCTACAAACGCTTCTTCTAACTTCACTTTCATTTCTATGCAAAATAGTCGATCATTGTCGCAACATTAAATGGAAAATTAATTTTTATATAATGGATGTTTATGTAGACAGGTTCTCACTAAGTTCCTTCATAAAATACTAGTGTTAATGCAATCAGGATATTTATGATTTATTTAACATTATCAATTTTACAGATATCGTATATTTTGAGTGGGCTGGATGGAAAATGTATAAATCTATAAATATTGTTCTAGTTTTTACAAAAATGTTATTACATCTAGCAAAACAATTTTGATTAACTGTCCCATGTAGAAGTAGGACTGTAGTTTATTGTTCAACTGTACGCCCCCCTACAGTCTCAATGGCTGCATTTTCTGGAAGGAGCTTGTAAACGTATAAATTCAGCAAAATCTCATTTCGTAGTAGATGAAAATAAAAATGTATCGCTGATTTGTTTCAATCATAAAGAATGAAAGAAGAAAGACATATCAGCAATTTTAAAAAGACTACCCAATTATATATAAGAAGGTATACGTGTCCACTTTACTTAGGTCTAACGAATCGAACCAACAACGGGTGCTGGCTGTTGATTAGCTGCTAACGTTACATACAACGTGTCACCGTCGCAAATTGTAATTGAGTTTATCAGCTATTAAATATCTTGAAATTGTTAAATTATGTCTCAAAATCTTAAACTTACAAAATACGAGGAAAATTTGTCAGTTCTTTAATAGTTATTTAAGATACAAGTGTAAAAAACCATTCTTTACTGCACGAATGGTTAGATTAAAGATACGAGCGAAGCGAGTGTTTTTAAGAGCCATGAGTGCAATAAGGAGGCTTTTTACAAGTGTGTCTTAACAACGTTTTATCTTCGATCGTTCCAGTTCTTGTAAGAAATGAGCAATTTTTCATGGATATTTGTAAAACTGTATCAACTTTGTGAATGTCAGTTTGACGGTTAGTATTATTCGAGTTCTAGTTGAAGTGTCCATTCTAATTATGTTACTTCATGGTCGTAACTGAAAATCTGTGATGATAGTAACTAAGGAAACTATATTATAAATAAACTGGCGTAGTTGAAGTCGCCATTGTTGTTCTTGAATGTTTGAATTAATAGTGTCTAATGGTGATTATAGTAATGTAGAAGACTTTCAAAATACTCTCCCAGAAGCTATGGAGTTGACACAAGCGGCAACGTGAACTTTAATACCTGAGAAGTCACGAAAACAGTATGAGTTGGTGTATAAACGATTCAACGATTGGTGTGTTACTGATAAATTTTTTAGAAATCGTGCAATAAAAGCGTGCAATAAAAATTTTTATTGCACAGTTTCTTATAAAAAGCACTTCTTATACTGGAAATAATGTAAAAAAAAATCGGCAGCTACTGGAAGCGGCTGGAACCTCCCCACTCGGTGGATCTTTGAAGCCGAAAAGAGCATTAAATTGTGTAACAAAACGGCACTAAACGTAATCCGATCTCATCCAAAACCTTTTCAGATCTCCTGGGGCACTAAAAAAACCCTCAACTTAATGAATTTACAATCATCTATGCGAGTTATTACCTACATTATCGCTCGTTGAATAATATACTATTAGGATATTAACAACTTTAACATCACTTGAACGACTAAGAAAGTCTAGTTATCCTAAACACTACACTACTACATGACATGACACCAACGTTATCGGATGACAAACGATGACAATGACAATCATCAAAATTTGCTCATTGCAATCCGATCGCTCGCGGCTGTCTTTGTTAAATCAAACATTAGCATTTCAGTAATTTTACTAGATTTTAGAGGAATATTTGTAGTTTAATTCTTCGATTTGTCTGTATATATATTTAAAAACGGCACTAAACGTAATCCGCTCTACTTCTAGAGCAGTGAAGAAACCCTCACACGTGAATTGACACGTGATGTGACGAGTTTCACGATGTAACCGCTACGCGCATCGATCATGTCATGCGAAATGCGATCTATGCCATATTTGCTTTGTCTTTAATTTTTTTCACGGAAACCAAATCGAAAGGGTGGAAGTGTGATATATCGTTGAAATCAGAATTTTAACTGCTTTTCAATGGTTCCATTGCAAATTGAAAGTAAATATAAAATAAACAACCTGTTGCGTCAAAATGGCACTAAACGTAATCTGATCTCAACCAAAACCTTTTCAGATCTTCTGGGACACTAAAGAAACGCACACGCAAAGTTTCATTCAAATCCGTTCAGTAATTTCGGCGCTATCGTGCTAACACACATACACACATACACACACACAGACATTTTTCAAAAACCACTTTTTTGGGTTCCTAGGACCTCAAAACGTAAAGATTTGATGTTATCTCAATTTTCGTTTTTGAACCAATTTTAGTAACCTCTCACAATTTTATTGTGGAGAGGTTAAAACTGTTACTTTTTATACGATCGTAGGTAAAAGTATTTTTTTGCAGGCTTATAGTTTACTAGTACTAAAAATTTGATTTGTAGGTAAAATTGCAATTTTTAGCTAAATACTTAAATTACTATTGACTATTATGAAAAATTGTATAAAGTTTATTTTGTTAAAATTTGATATTCCTTCGATTCCAATGCTTATTATTTTTTTGTGTCACCTCACAAAAAGTTATGGAACTTACCCTCTAAAATAAAAACCCCCCTCATAAGATCTCATTAATTCCTCATTACTATCAACTGAAAAAAAATATTCTATCAGTAGTTCTTTTCCGATATGTATTTCTTTTTCCATTAGATGTAGAAATAACGTAAATTTAAAATATGAATGTTTCAAGCAAATCTAAAACTAATTAACTTTAAAATACAACCTTAACCTATTCAAAGTGATTGAGTATTCACGCCATAATAAAAAATAATCAATACTCATTTAAATTTTATTACGTAAATTGGTAGGTATATATTTATGATTGGAGTATCGCTATTATTTTGCAGTCTACCTATATAATGTGCAACAGACACATTGTACATCCCATTTTTTGATCAAGTAGGAATAAATAATGGAAAAGAGCAACTTAAGAAAAAATTACATATAATTTCTGCTCAATATGATCACATTACTTCCAGAACAGAACAGTAAGGAACAGAAACCAATTTTTTTTCGAGATAAGATAATGAAAATAAATCAAAGATGACTGTTAAGTAAATATATGACTGCATCAGCCCAAATAAAATAAAACCAGTAGGAGAAGAAAATAAAGTTAGAGTTTTGTTACTGGCTTCAAGAAGAATTCTTAAATAATGCTTTATTTTTTAATAAGATTGTATGGATTGATAAAACAGCCTTACCCGCTTATGACATTGTGAAATAGTGAATATTAGACACCTCATGATTTTTTTACCACATTTTTAGATTTCTATTTCTGGGAGGCACTAAAATAAAAAGTTTACAAAACAAGACCAAGAAACAGGTAATTTGAGATGACTTGTGGAGGTTATGTGAAGGCCTCAAAAACTGAGAGCGTGAAATGTGAAGAAGAGGTATTGAAAACTTGATTTAAAAAAAAAAGTACCGAGAAAGAGAAAATGTAATTATCAAATATTTAAAAGTTACGGTATTAAACTGATCTTTCAATTCTTCATCAAAATCGAAGGATATTTATTCTCCGATTTTGATGAACTTGGGATTTGAGAGTACAAAGTTATGAATAACTTTTTCTTAAAAAAAGTTTTCCATAAAGAATGCCTAGCATGTCTATTAATTCCAGAAATAAACATCAATTTATAGTAGACTGTATAAATTCAACAGAAAATTGATACTGTCCCAAATACCAACCTGAAATCTCTTGCCAAACACTTGTCTAAATTTGCTGTAGACATACCCTACATAATATATAGATTAGATAGAGTATATAGGAGTAGAGTAGAGTAGAGCAGAGCAGAGTAGAAAAGAGAAGAGAAAAGTAGTGTAGCGTAACGCAGGGTAGGGTAGGGTAAAGTAGCTTAGCAAAGCATAGCATAGCATGGAATGGAATAGAAGAAAACAGAACATAACAGAATATAATAGAATGCAACGTAACGTAACGTAAAATAATTATAATATATGATATGATATGATACTTGAAACGATACTTGTAGACAATGTGCAGATGCCCCAGAAACAATCCAACATATAATCTCGGGATGTTGTGTGATGGCAGCGACTGACTATACGCACAGGCATAATCAGGTGGCAAAAATAATACACTCGCAACTGGCCCTAAACCACCAATTAACGAATATAAATGTGTGTGTTATGTTCATAAGGATTTATTATATATAGTTTTTTCCTATGATAGTTAGTATAGTAAAAAAGCTGTGTTATATCAAATATTTTTGCATCAATATAGACTAGTTTTGTTGGGTAATTTTTTTGTTCTTTGAGCATTAATTTGATAAAATTTTTTATAGGATTTCAAGCGGTCTGATATGATTATTTGTAGCAGCTACCCAAGCTAAGATAGATTATAATTTAAGTGATTTTCTACTAAAGTATGGTAGATTGTTTTTAAATTATTTTTGTCTAGTATATTACTTAAGTGTCTAAATTTATATAATATAGTTTGAAGTTTTTTTTATGACATATGCTATGCGAATCCAATAATGTCTCCTCTATCCGTTAATTTAAACAAATCGTTAATATAAATGGAGAATAGTATAGGCCCTAGAACCATACCTTGCGGTATACCGTATTCAACTGTTAATTTATCACTGTAGACACCTCCCACTCTTACACTCTGTTGTCTATTTGAGATGTAATTTTGAAACAATTTTAAACGTCTTACTCCAATATCTTGGAGTGACTGTAAGAATAGGGGGTAACTAACAGTGTCAAATGCTTTAGCAAGATCTATGAATACGCAAAGACACGGTATACCTTTATCTAGTGCAGAATAGATCTTGGATGTGAGAGCTAACATCTCGCCCTGAGTCGAAACATTTTCTTTAAAAAACCAAATTGATTCTTAGATAGTAAATTATATTTGTTGAGATTCGACACTAACCTAATTTTTATTATTCGTTATTAAAGATATAGGTCTGTAGTTACTGTCACCTTTTTTATATATAGGTATTATTAAAGAATCTTTAGAACATTCAGGCCAATAGCCCGATTCCATACATTTATTAATGATATAGACTAGATGATCTAATAGATATTCTGATATTGATTTTATTGTCTCGGCCTTTAAATGATCTAATCCCGGCGTTTTGTTATTTCTTAACTCATTTATTATAAGTTCAACCTCATGGATATTCGTAGGTGACAAAACTAATGAATTTACGGTAGAAAATCTTTTAATCTTAAAATTTTTATTTATTTTAATTTGTTCGGCAAGTTTTTTTACCCATGTTTGAAAAAGTTTGGTTATATTCATCTGCAATGTCTTTTAGATCCACTAGCAGTTCATCACATTCACTATTTAACGATATTACCTCCGTCTTTTTATTTTTCGCCTTTGTTAAATCTTGTACTACTTACCATAAATTATTTGTGTTATTATTGTTAATATATTGTATTAATTTTTTATAAAAATTTTGCTTTGTTATCCTAATAAGTGTTGTTAATGTGTTCTTATAATTTTTATACTCCAATTTTATTTTCACATTATTTGGGTTTTTTGTAGTTTTTTAGTGTGTTTATTGATTTTAATATTCCATTCGTAAACATTTGTGCTTTTTTAGTGTTTTTTCTGGTGATTTTTTAAATTGTAGTACAATCATTGACCACATTCGTAATAATATCTACAAATTTTTTTGTTGCAGATAATATACTGCAGCCCAGGAGATGTTATCTAATTTACTGGTCAATTTTTTATTATCAAGTATTTTAATATAGGTGTCACATACATTATTATTTTTTGGACTTACAATTTGTAATAGTGTTGTATAATGGTCTGTAATATCAGATATGTGGTCAATACAAGATTGATGGTTTTCTTGAATCCTTGTACGACTTTTAATTGCGGAAACCAGATCAAATTAATTTAATGCATTTATATACTCAATTACATAATCATTCATTTGCAAATATGTAATATTCTCCTTTTTTCATGTTTATTGATTGAAGGTAGTTTTGTAGGTGATTATTAAATTCATGTGGATCTGTTGATGGGGATCGATATACAGCTGTTATGTTAATGTTATCATTTTCTTTTGTATTTATTGTTATTTGTAATATTTTTAGGTCGCCTAATGGACTTACTTCATAGGTATAATCTAAGTCTCACTTTATATAAGCTACAACCCTATCATTCTGGTTAAGATTACCGAAGTTAAATATCATATCGTAACCGCTGATATAAAATAAATCCGAGATATGATGTATGATATGATATGGTATGGTACGGTATGGTGTGGTATGATATATGATGTGTGACATGTGACAAGTGACATGTAACATGTGACATGTGACATTGTGATTTGTGATTTGTGATTTGTGATATGCGATATGTGATATTTGATGTGATGTGATGTGATGTGATATAGTATATTATAGTAGAGTGTAGTATAGTACAGTATAGTACAATACAATACAGTACCTTGTGATGTTTACCTATGGTTTTTCCGACTGTTCTATCCGTGAGGGCTATTTAGAATCATAATGAATATTTTTCCTTTGCATGTTTATTCTCTTTATATAGCAAGGGCATGCTAAATCAAAAGGAGAGTGATTAGCATTAAAACTTTCACCTTTATTATTTGCTACTTTACAATTTGGGCAAATTTTATCTTTTTTATCACATCCATCCAGCTCGTGACCTCCTAGACTACACTAATATGTATTATTTATATAACAAATCTTAAATATACTTTTTTATTTAATGTTTTCAATTCCTTTTATATACTTTATTAATACTGTAGTAGTTGAATGTATAGTGTGATTACGAAGTGGGATACGAAATCGAAAGTATTTTATATTGTTTAAATAGTTTGTTTTGATTAAGAAATCTTGTACAAAAACAAAATATTCCGTGTTTAGTACTATAAGATTAATATTTGTGATATGGTATGGGCCAAAATATAAAAAAAATGTGTAATAAAAATTGTCCTTGTTTCTTGGACAATCGAAATTTGATTACAATAGTAAATAATTAATCTTTGTTTTGTCTATTTATTTCGAAATTAATATTCATAATGGTTAGCATTCTGTATATATGGCATAATTATTGTAATTATGATCAGTTAAGAAAATACCTTATTACATAAAATGCAACTAGTATTCACATTCAGTGTTGCAATGAATAAATCATATTAAACAGTTCTTTAGAAGTGGTTACTCCGCCATTCTGAAAAGCATAGAAATACGTTTGATGGGAGGTTTACATTCTTAATTATTTCTGCTAATTTGTTGTTAACAAATCAGAGTTGTTTAGGTAAAATAAAATTTAGTATGTTTTATTTTATATGATTTTAAGAAAAATAAACTTCGAAAAATGCTAAATACGTTTGTCTAATTTCATTTGGATATTGTTTTAATTTTCAAAGCTGCAACAATAAGTAATGTAGTTTTCGATTTTAAATGTTCTAATTTTACAAAGAAAAGCAATTAACGACTCGGGAACCGCAAATAAAAACTAAATATCTTTGATATTTTGTATCGTAACATTTTTTAAGACGCGTTTTTTAAAATGATAACGAATGTTTTTAACCGCACTGTCGCGAGGTCAAATGCTGTCGAAAAAATTTAATTCGTTTACAACAAAGAAATTTTAAATCAAAATATAACCTACTTATAATGTGGGAAGATTTAAATTCTGGATATATTGTATCCCTTATAGAAATATCGAATTTACAAGGAAATTTTTCAAAATGAATAGCTTATTACTTTGTCATTTACAGACAGAGAAAGTATTGACGTTGTGATGAAACATTCGAAACTCCAGATATCAAGAAAATTAACGTTTTAGGTTTCATTTTTGTCATTGCCATTTTGACTTAGGTTTGCCGCTTTTGACCATTTTAATATTACACTTCATCTTTAAAATGATCAAACGCCATTTTAAAGCAACCATTTGTACCAATTTACTAACCCTACAGAAATTAAAGAAAACCATATTCGTTGCCACTTTGTATATTTTACTATACTTATTTGACACAAAGAGAGTTTGGTTTGGAGGTACCTATTTTTTATAGATAAAATTACAATTTCCAGGCCGTCATATTTTAGTAACCATTTACTTTTATGAGAAATCGTATTAGATCTTTTTTTAGAATTGTACTTTCTAGCGAATCCAATTGTTAGATTTTCTTTGATGCACCACACCTAAAGCAAGGTGAAACTCACCCACTAAAAAGAAGTAAACCGCACATAAGGCAAAGGTAGTAAAATTTCTAAAACCCAATTACTATCAATATATGCAGTGACCGTCAAAAAGGTTCGGTTAACGGGTTTCAGCATTAGTTTCAGCATGATTAATTAATGACCACAAAATTGACAAAATGTTTGTCACATCGCAACTATAACACCTCCATAATGTTATTAGAAATTTTAAAATGGCCTGAAATGCCATTATTTATTAAAATTACATTTAGAATCTTTTGAAATTTGGTTTGAAACTGTTAATGTTTTAGTTTTTAATTTTTTTCCAAAAATATGTAACATTTCATTTTTTTGTGTATTTTGTGTTAACAGTTGAGTTAATTTGAAATATTTTAATACACAAAATACATAAATGTTGCATTTATTTTATAAATGTAATTAATAATGGTAAAGAAAACATTTTTTACAAAAAACAACAGAACAACCGTAGATCATTTTCAGTAATTCTGAAGCTGTGCCGTAGAATTTTGCACGATAATGGGCTTAAATTAAAAAAACGATTGTTCATTTAAATCAAATTTAGACCAAATAAATAAAACTCAAAATTCCTATTAAAATGTACTTCAATAACCTTAAAAATAAATAATACGGATTTAAATTTTAAATAATAATTTAAATTATTTTAATTCACGGCGAAAATAGGACAAATAGGGACATAACTGATATTTTTAATCAAAGATATCCCCAAAAGTCTGTTTCCTGTTTAACAGTTGGACGTATTTTACAAACATTCAAAACAACCGACTCAGTTGGAAATTGGAGAATTGATGAACGTGAGGAAAACGTTTTGCTTGATGCAATAAAACATAAACAAACTTCGATTGCCGCAATTTCCGACAGAACTGGTGCAGGAGGAACTACTGCAAGGATAATTTTGAGGAAACGCAAATTTCGTATGTACAAGCGAATGTTTATTAACATGCTCAAAGAAAACGATTTTGATGTTAGATTCTTTTTTGTGCTTGTACACAAGGAGGAATGAAGAAAATCGATTTCTTTGTACACAAATCCTATTCATAGACGAACAAACTTTTTCTTCCATTGGGATAGTAAGTTCCCAAAATTGCAGATGGTGGGTTGACGAAAACCCCGGAATGTAAAGACCAGTACTCTTTTAAAGCCAATGACGACATGGCGTCTTATGGTTTCAACAAGAAGGCGCTTCAATTTACAGTACTACTAGTGTAAGAAATTATCTGATTTAGAGGCAAATATTTACAATACCCGTGGCCAGCAAGATGCCCAGATATACTAATAAAGTTTACCATACCCTTCCAAAATACCGATCATTTAGGAAACCCTACCAGGGATATCTGTTTTAAAATACCCCAAGAATTTTGAGAAATTAACCAAATAATGTTGGGCAATTGGACAATATGTATGGAAAGAGAAGGAAGATATACAGAAATGTAGTATTTAATTTAAGAGAATATTGTTTGCAAACATGGTTTAAAGTTATTAAATAAATCCATACTTTTAAGGTTATTGAAGTAAGTTTTAATAGGAATTTTAAGTTTTATTTGTGTGATCTAAGTTTGATTTAAATAAACAATCGTTTTTTAAATATTTAAGCCCATTATCGCGCAAAATTCCACAATAAGAGTCCAGGATTTCCGAAAATAGCCACTGTCTTGTTGTTTTTTGTAAATATTGTTTTGATCATTATTAATTACAATTAAAAAAGAAATACAACATTTATGTATTTTTGTACATTTAATTAATTCCCGAAATACCACTACATTATTTTTTATCTTATTAATTTTGTATCGCATAAAAGAAAGATAATAATACATTGACTTTCTTGCGTTTATTTTTGCAGAGACTGGTTAATTGAGAAAATATAAAAATTATTTCAATTATTACTATTTTGTGGATTTTATTACCAAAAAATTAAATTACGAGAATTATTATAAATAGTAAAATGCGTAGAAGTTGTGAAATAGAAGCAATGACATTCAAAAATTGTGGAATTATATTTTTCAAGATAGAGTTATTAGGAAATAACAAATATAAATTCAAGTAAATGGCGATTTAGTTTGATATAAAATATTTCTTAACTATATAATAAGACGGATTAAATTAAAAAATGCAAAACAGAGGAAACTGGCATAATACGACCTAGCAGTAAATAAAATAATTAGCTGCTTTTAGTATAATAAGATATTTCTGTATTAATAATATTTCAATAATAATATTAATTCCAATTTAAATAATTCATGTACCTTACTATTCAATTGTTTTGTAATTTTCCATATAAGCATATTACTGATGAACTACATTTTAAATAAATTACTGCTATTTGTACTAATTGATAGCAACACATACATAATGAAAAATCTTAGATGATTATCAATCAATCGATATGATACGCATCAGAGCTCTTAAATCTCATCCTCGTAAATTAACATACACAATTTGCATAAAATATGAACTCATAATTTCAAAATTAAACGAAAAATGTAACAAGATATTTTCTACATAAGTGCATTAAGAGCGTGCAAATAAAATATAACATAGGAGATATTGCAAAAATCACACTAAAAAAAAATCTCTTTTTCATAATATTCTTTCTTTATCTAATTTTCGACTAGATTGTCAATCTGTAGTTAATTGCTTTCGAGCATGTTGGGAACGTATTTTGTGAAGTTTCTATGGAATTTTAGAACAAATATGAAAACAAAGTGTTATCACAACTTGCTGCCAATAGAACCATTATTATGTTCCAGGATGGCTTACGTAAAAGTCGATATTGTCACAGAATTATAATAGTTATCCAAGGCTTCGTTAGTGCAGCACAGGGTAGAAATTAGAAATATTATTGTTATTGATTATAATGCTCACCCTCATTGCAATCAACAAGTATTCGGCATCTTTGAAACTAAAAGAATTAATACACTTAGTCTGGGGTCTCACGCCCCTTTTTAAAGTGATTACTAACAGGCTGAATTTTCTCATTGAAAACATGTGGAATGTTTTCGATGGAGCACTTCAAAAGCATCAACCAGCCCCAGAGTATATTAAGCGACTGTCAGATATTCTTCCCATTTTAGTTTTCTCCCTTTTGTGGTCGTACCTAGAGCCCAAATTAGTGGATTGATATTGCTCAAAATTTGTAAGCGTATTCAGAACGGCCACACCTCGAAATTAAATCGCAATATCTAATCTAGCTCAAATGTGGGGGCAAGATATCCCCTAAAACCGATTTAAAAAATGCAAAATAATTCTTTCTTTCAAAAACGGCTCTTACACGTGGATATAGATACTCTTTTAGGATAAGAGTGTAGTGTAAGACATAACTCTTAACCCTAAAAAATGCGATGATGGAGGCTGTTGGGGGATGTTAATTTTTTTTCTCTAAAACGCTTATAACTATTGTAATAAAATTTGGCACATAGAGTGTTCCTTAGAAACAGCGAAAGGCTATCCGCAGGGAGGTGTAATATCACCACTAATATGGAACCTCGTTCTTGACAGTCTCTTGTATCGCGTTAACTCAGAAGGCTTCCACACAATTGCCTACGCAGATAATCTAACAATAATGCTTAGCGGAAAATTTGAAGGAGTTCTCTGTGGAAGGATGCAGGGGGGAGCTAACATTAATTGAAAAATGGTACAGAGAACACACCCTGTCAATATCAGAAAGACGGAAATGGTTCTGTTCACAAGGAGAAGGAAACTAGGAGCACTGAAGGCATCTGTCGTCCTAGATACAACACTGATTTTCGCATCAGAAGTGAAATTCCTTGGAGTAACCTTCGATGCCAAACTAACATGGAATCTTCACTTAGATAGAAGGCTAAAAAAAGCTTACATTTATTGTGATCATGTTGTAAGGCCGTGAGGAAAACTTGGGGAATGAAACCCAAAGTGGTCATATGGATATACACTGCTTTCATAAGACCAATTATGGAGCTATGGCCTGGTGGCCTAAGAGCAAACACACTACAGCTAAAGTCACGCGAACAACGCCAACGAGAGCTATGGAGGTAACGCTGTGTCTGCCGCCATTAGGTATATATCTAGGAGAAGTGGCTTTGACAACAACGGCACGCCTCAAATCCGTTGGCATAAAATCGAATGTAAGCTACGGAATAAGGCTGTCATGAAGACATCTCTTCTACAGGCATATACAGATAATATTTCTCCCCAGTTCATTTTCGACGGACCCTACATAACACAGACGAATAATGAAAACGAGGCTGTTTGGGAAGGCGTAATCAACATCTTTACAAACGGATCAAAAAAAGAATGATGGGGCTGGATGTAGAATATATCCCAGAAGCCTGCAAATCCAGTATAAATGGACTATGGGTGGGTGAGTCGGCGTAATACAGACAGAACTGGCAGGCATAACCATAGCAACAAAAGAGATTGTCCCCAGACAAACTACGAGCAAATCAATCAGGATCTACACAGATTATAGACAATCACTAGTAGCCCTGAGAAGTTGCAAAATTACCACAGGAGCAGTATAGGAATGTCACCACGCACTTGTGGCCGACAGACTGGCCAAGAAGACAGCAGGCCTCAACATCTTTGGCCTAGGCCGGTCAATATGTTACTAGGAAAATACTAAAATATCCCAACAAGAGCACAGCAATGGACTACCTGGCAATGTCCAGAAGGAATCTACGTTTTATAACGGAAATTCAGACTGGACACCATCCGTTAAGGAAACATCTATACAATATCGGCGAAACGCAGGGAAGTACAAGGGGCCCAAGTGCTGTGGTTTAATATTTTTCTTTGACCACCCTCCCCCCCTCCATTCCAAGTTCAGTATCAGTATAAGATAGCGTGATTATTTGCTTATAGAAAATTCAGGGAGGGATATAACATAGAGTGGGGTTTCAAAAATTAAATATGTTTTTCTCTAAAACATCTCTAACGATTTCGATCAAAGTTAGCACATACATACAAACATACATACATAGTAAGATAAGACATGGTCTCTTGCTCCTAAAAATGCAGGACAGAGCCTGTTGGTGTACGGTTTAAAGGGGTCAAATACATTTTTTCTAAAACGGTTTTAACGATTTTGATCTCTGACACATAGATTTAAAATGCAGTTTGTAGCAGCAAGTACATTAATTTAAAATTAATTGGATTGAATCTGCGGTAGATTCTTGATGAAGCATATTCAATAGAATAATTATAAATATTCAAAAGAATAGTTACAAAACGCACCATTATCAAAGATTCTTAAAAACTCTTTGATAATGGTCGCAACGCCGAAACATATGTCAGAGAAATCTGAACAAAACTAATGAAACAATAAACCAAGTGCGTATTGTAACTATTCTTTTGAATATTTATAATTATTCTAAGTACATTAATTATTAATTAAAGAGTTTTTAAGACTCTTTGATAATGGTCGCAAGGCCGAAACATATGCCAGAGAAATCTGAACAAAACTAATGAAACAATGAACCAAGTGCGTATTGTAACTATTCTTTTGAATATTTATAATTATTCTAAGCATTAATTATTTTGAATGCTAATACCAAGATATACATGAATGGGAAGTTTGTCCGAGTTAGGTCTAACCGATTTTTCCTTATGAGAAAAGGTTAATAAATAAGTTGTTATTCCCCCTCAACAAATTTTGATTTTCAGCCCAATTTTTCCACGAAAATATGACATTTTCTTAAGTTTTTTGCACAGTGTACTTTGAGGATAAAGTAACATAAGAATATATAGGAACCAGTTTTTTAATCCATTATTGTCACGGCAATCCACTCAGATCATAAGTTGATTTATATAACAAAATAACAAGCCAATTTAGTGATTTGTTTCTACAAAAAAAAAAGGACTTTGACTACTAGACACATTAATATTAATTATTCAAATCACTTCATAAAATAACAATATAAGGATTTAGATATGATAAATAATAAATAATTTGACTCAAGGCTAGTTTCTTGGCATTCGGATAACAGTATTATTATTCTTCCTCTTGAGGTTTTTCTATCGCATATACCCTTTTCTAATAATAACCACGGAATACAGAGTGAATCAACTAGAACTTCCCTAGTGAGTTTTATACAGTGGGCACGTAAACGTTGAAATAAATTCTTTAAAATCATTACAAAGCAATTGAAAAAAATTTGCTCAGATATGTCGATTTTTAAATGTATTTCCCAATTTGTTTATGTAAATGTCATTTGAAAGTGCATATTTTTGTGCATAAAGTACAATAAATTCTATGGCATATTGCATGAGGAAATTATTGAGAAAAAAATATAATTTAGCATTTATAGCACACACGTGCATTACTTTTGGTCAAATCCTGGAGGAGAAACTTTTTTACGACTTCCAACTATTTTCGTTTCGTTTTTACCATTTTCTTCATTTACTTAGCAACGGAGCTGCAGCACGTTTAGTCCATTTAACGAGGTCCCGAATATCAAAAGTTTGTAGGATCTTTTGAAATACATTTAACCCGTGTTTTCGAGGGTGAGAAAAACGATGGTGATGGTTTCGATTTCTGAAACCCTTGCGTACTACTCCTATCAAGGAAAAACCACCCCAATTTCCGGCTTCTCGGTCATGGGCTTACGAGGGATCGTCGGATCAGGTTTTCTTGGGGGGAATAATAATAAATTTGTTAATTTACATTAGATTGCTCCGGAACGACCCCCGGGGGTTGATCCTACCCGCGCCCCTAATAGCAATATCCCCAAAAAATAAGAAAATACGGACTCAACAAAGTTTTTTAGTTTTCGAGGACACAGATCATGATGCAGGTGCTATTTTCCACCCTACACTCCCGCAACTACCCCCAACACCACCCTCTTTTCCATGCTGTCGGTCCTAAGCATGCTGGGATTCATCGGGTCGCAATTCTTATGTGAACATCAGGGAAACTAACCATTACTCAACCACAGTTGACCTAAGTAACCCCCGGGAGGTTGAAACCACCCTGCTCGGAACACCAAAATCACTCACGTATATTCGAGGGCGAAAATCACGATGCTAGTGTTATTTTTCACTCTAGCCTCCCGCAACTACCCCCAATTTATATGAATACCCCTTTCTCTATAAACTATATACGTAGTTACATATAAGGGGTATTTTTATACATTGAGGGTAGTCGCTTAGATTAACTGTAGTTTAGCAATGGTTAGTTTCTCTGATATTCACATAAAAACACCGACCAGACGAATTCCCGCATGCCTGGAACCGACAGCATGGAAGAGGGTGTAGTTTTTTCTACTTAGGGGGTAGTTTCGAGAGGGTCGAGTGAAAAAATACCACCATCTTGATTACCGCCCTCGAGAACCCATGTGAAGCCCGTTTTCCCGTTTCTGGAAGGATTTTGATATTGCAAGCAGGGTAGTTTCAACCCCCGGGGGTTGCTTAGGTCAACTGTAGCTTAACAATGGTTAGTTCCCTGACATTCACATAACAACCCCGACCCAGCGAATTCCCGCATGCCTAGAACCGACAGCATGGAAGAGGGGGTGGTTTTTCTACTTAAGGGGTAGTTTCGAGAGGGTAGAGTGAAAAAATACCACCATCGTGATTACCGCCCTCGAAAACCCGTGTGAAGCCCGTTTTCCCGTTTTTTGAGGGATTTCAGTAGTTTTAACCCCCGGGGGTTGCTTAGGTCAACTGTAGTTTAGCAATGGTTAGTTTCCCTGACATTCACATAACAACATCGATTCGACGAATCCCCGCATGCCTAGGACCGGTTTCATGGAAGAGGGGGTGGTTTTTATATGTTGGGGTAGTTGCGGGTGAGGAATAACACTACCAACGCGACCTCTGCCCTCGAAAACCCATCAAAAACTTTGTCGAGTTCGTATTTTCTTATTTTTTTGGGGATATTGCTATTAGGGGCGGGGGTAGGTTCAACCCCCGGGAGTCGCTCCGGAGCAATCTAATGTAATTAACTGAATTTATTATTATTCCCCAAAAAAATCCGATCCGACGACCCCTCGCAAGCCCAAGATCAAGAAGCCGGAAATTGGGGTGGTTCTTCCTTGATAGGGGTAGTACGCAAAGGTTTCAGAACTCGAAACCATCACCATCGTTTTTCACACCCTCGAAAAGAGAGGGGGAAATGTATTTCAAAAGATCCTAAAAAGTTTGATGTTTTGGCCTTTTTTGTACCTCGTTAAATTGACTAAATAGTTAGTCTGTATTAAATTGTATTTAAAGTGCTGATAATGGAACGTTTAAGTCAGACACAACGAATTGAAATTTTGATGATGATTGGCTATGAAGACAGGCTCCTAACACATTTACTGAATTGTTTAATGCTAAAAAGTAATTATTTAAGGGTAAAAATCCTAATCGACCTATTACACAATCAATTGTTGGCAAAATAGAAAAGAAGTTCTGAGATTGTGCTAATGTAAGAAATAATTTCACGAAAGGTCATCCTGCAATTTCAGAAAATAATTTACTGACGATGTTTTACTGACAATGGAGGACAATCCTCATAAATCAAGGAGCAAAGTCGCATCAGAGCAGTCAATTAGTCAGTCGACTGTTTTGAATTATTTGTAAGAGAATAAATGGCATCCGTATAATGTGAATTTACTCCACGAGCTTAACGAAGATGATTTCGCCCGCAGAGTAGAATTTTGCGAAACTATGATGGAACGATATGATACCAATCCACATTCTTAAGTCGAGTACTTCTTCTCTGATGAGGTCACCTTCTGTTTAAATGGGGCCGTAAATAGCTAAAATTATCGATATTGGTCACATGAAAATCCACACTGGATTATGGAGACATGTACCCAGTTTCCACAGAAAGTTAACGTGTGGGCTGGAATTGTTGGGACTACAATTTTGGGTCTATTTTTTATTGAAGGTTCATTAAATGGTGAAAAATATTTGCAGCTGCTACAACAAAACATAATTCCAGAACTTGCCGCATTGTATCTAAATCGCGAAAACCCTAATGTACCAGAAAACTCCATATAGTTTCAACAGGATGGCGCACCACAGCATTATTTGGTAATAATGCGTAATTATTTAAACGAAATTTTTCCACGCAGATGGATTGATAGATGCGGATTAGTAGAAAGGCCAGCTAGATCTCTAGAACTAACCCCTTTGGATTATTTTTTATGGGGTTACCTTAAATCCAAAATTTATTTTAATACACATAACAATGTTGAGAACTTAAAAGACAGAATTAATTACGAAATTGGAAATTGGACACGAAACAATTACTAACGTTTTGCAAGAATTTCAGTTTCGGGTAAGATATCGACAAGAATAGACCGGGAGATGGTGATAGTTGATTGTCTCCGATATATTACATCATGCCTTTTGGATGAGTGAAAGTGTACCTTGTGACAACAAAGAAAAGCGGGTACTAGTCTGCTGCACGCTTTCCTGTCGTATAGAAAATTGCATTGCATTAAAAGAAAGTTAAAACATTTTTAATGTCTTAGTAATTATTGGCATGCGATTCGCAGGGTCCCAAACGACTCGAACGGACACGTAATTCAAAATATCTGACTTGTTAGGCGTGGTACAGTATAACGTTTTAGGGTAAGCTGAGTAAGGCTGAGTAAAAGGTGACTCTACTACGCATACGTATAGCCACCATGAGCTAGCTATACTATCTAGTCGGAGCTATTACATAGATTCAAGTAATTTTGTCGACAGTTTGCAATATTATTAGTTATTGTAAACATTGTGGAAAATAATATTAGCCCAATCGTACATTTTTGTTCAATTTCTGCAGTTCCAGAAGATAATCCTAATGAGGATGAAGAACAAATAGACACAAACTCTTCCGATAAAGAAGACGCTAATGACGAGGATGAATCTGACGATGATGATAGCGATTCTAATTCTGTTACTACGAAAATGAGGGATCTGATGGGTCGGATTATAACAATAATGATGATGGCGAAACATGATCCTTAATTGATTTATTATTTATTGCACAAACTGTCATTTTTTTACTTTAAAATAATAAAATAAATATTATTTAACTACGCTATTTTGCTAACAGTAACACCACATGCAATTTTCCTACTTTATTTTTGGGCACTTTTGCCCTAGGGCAAAAAATGGGTTCGCTTGCACCAAAATGTCGATGATTGGCAATCTATATGGGGTTAATAAGAGTCGCTTCCTGTTCACAAAAACCCATCGTTTGGTGAAGTGTATGAAAATTCACTCAGACCTATAAAATCCACACTTTCACCATCTCAGTGTCTTTCGTAACCAAATATCCACGCTTTTGAAAATAACCACGCTGGGAGCAGTCCACCTGCTACAACAATGTGATACACAAGAATAAAATAGAAAGATTAAACAAAGAACATATCGAAAATCAATCTACAAAGAACAAACCAAAATTATTAAGATCCGATAACAAAACCAAACAGCTCTCCAAAGAGGAGTTGCAGTTGCTTTGTTTTTACTGCGATAAACCCGAAACAAAAAAATTCGTTTGCATAAAGTAGAAACCGATGAAATTGGTAGAAAAATACGGGACGCGATATATCTGAAGAATGGCTTAAAACTAAAAATTAAATTTTCTGGATTTGTATCGGAAACTGACGCGCATGCGAACGATAACATTTATCACAATAACTGTTTTGCTAATAATGTCAGAAGTGTGTTGCGTAAAGTTGATTCTGAACTTGAAATAGCCTTAGACAGATTTTTTACAAGGTTACTGTTTGAGTTACCAAAAAATGTTATCACTGATCTCAAAGAGGTCCATGACTGGGTACCTAGAAATTTGCACAAATGAGAATATACCTGAGAGCCGTATTGTTTCTCGAAGAATTTTAAAGAAATATATTTTAGAATCGTTTGATGAAGAAGTAAGTTTCTTCAATTCTCAGCTAAACCGAGAGAAGCTCAAAAAATATGTTTTTCAAGAGTTAGGGATGCTACATGTGCTACTAGTATTTGTGATAAATCTGCTGAAAAAGATAAAGACATAACAGTTCTGAGCGAGACAGCTAAAATTTGGAGGAAAATGGTCTTTCAAGCAGATATTTGGAACTTTACTGGCTCCTTACAATCAGAAAACAGTAATATTGTTCCATAAAAGTTATCCACTTTTTTTTCATGGTGTATACAAGGAAAAAATTCTCGACCTGAACAATCTAGTGCCTCACTAAGAATATCTCAAATTCTTATGTACGAAATGAGGTCTTCGAAATAGATATACCAAGACAAAGACCGCAAGAGAAAGAAGCGATATTATCCTCTTCAAATTGCAGCTGATTTAAGCGCTTGTCATAGGGCTAGAAGCAGACAAGAAATAAAAACATTACATTCTCTGGGTTGCTCCGTGTCGTATGCCAAAATCATAAGACTCGAAACTCAAATCGCACAATCAACCATCAAACAAATGTCTGAGAAAGACTATATCTATGTTCTACCAGACCTGGTCGGAAAGAGCAACATGTGGTGCGCGTCTGATAACGTCGATTTCATGGAGGACACTTTTGATGGAAAAAATCCACTTCATGCGATCAGTATGGTTGTTGTAACGCTTCTCGTGATAATAGATTTTAGGAAACCCCACCAGAATTGAATTGCCTGATGCCATGTACAATTGGCCGAAATAAGAAACCAGAATATAACCGTTTTCCATTGACAGAAAACAATAATACCTTAACTTGTATTTTTGAACAAAATGTCACGATATTAAAAGAAAACCTAATATTATCTTCGGGTACAGATATTTCGTTTAGTTTTTGAAATATTACAAAAACTGTTATAAGATGTTTAATTTTCTGTGATACTCTCTATGTAACGGTAAAATAATCAAAATTTTAACTATTTAAGGAGGGGTGGGGGGAGAACGACGCGGGGGTGGGGGTGGCAAGATGGATTTCTGTGAACAGGAAATCACCCTTATTAACACCATATAGGTTGCCAACCATCGGCATTTTGGTGCAAGCGAAATGCCCTAGGGCCCCCTACTATAAGCATTGCAGATTTAATTTAATTTTTCCAAAATATGCACTTCTTTAAAATTTTTCTTAATGTTAGGATATAGCCATCGATATTTTTCACATTTTTTCGATGTTGGGTTCCAGCAATATGCATGCCATTTTTCATTTGAGCTCAAAACAACATTATTTTGCGAAGTGCAAAATAAAATCACAATTTTACTTTTGTTTTCAACATTTTCGATGCATGTTTTTCGGACCTCCTAATCTGTATGCCACTTTTTTACAGCAATGCATTATAACAATGACTCACAGTTAAGAGCCATGCATTATGAAATCACGTCCAAATCATTTGAAATACTCGCAAGCCTTTTCATAACTTTTCCACTCTTGGGCCAACGAGGGCTGCATGGCAATTTTTTTTTTATAAGGATTTTACGTTACAAACGAGAACGCGGAAAATTAAATTTTTTTATTACAAGTTCACGTGTTCGAGCCTTTTGGGACCCTGCGAATCGCATGCCAATAATTACTAAGACATTAAAAATGTTTTAACTTTCTTTTAATAAAAGGGCAACGTTTTGATATAAGAGAAAAATACTAAAATTTCCTTATTGTTGGAGACGATCAACTTTCACCATCTCCCGGTCTAGAAGCAAACGGCACGTAATTTGAAGAATTCTAGTATTTTTGTATTATTACATTGTTATAATTAGATAAGATTTCTTTTCTCGATAATTTCATCAAGCAATATGCCATAAAATTTAACGTATGTAAGCAGAAAATTGTGCTCTTTCAAATGACTTTATAACGACAGGCGCAGTTAGTACTTGGATGGGAGACCATTCCAATGGAAACCGCGTTCTCGCCTCACACATCTTCCAGCGGCTTGTATATCAGTGTATGCGCGGAAGCTATACAACCTTAGGCGAAGGTTGTATAGGAGATATACCATCCTTCGGAGGGGATGTAAAGCCGTCGGTCCCTTGTCTATTAAATGTTAGGCAAGTCAAAGATCCCTACTCTTCTTAAGGGAAGAGGTTCGGCAAAATTCCTGGTTGGGGGTGGTTCGTCTACAGGCGTCGGTGATAGGCCTCAGTAGCGAAAATAGGCCGACGTTAAATAAATGTATAAAAAAAAAATGACTTTATATATAAAATTGTGAACAAGCTACAACCCAGTTATTTTAACGAATTTATTGTATTTAATAATGAACATATTTTTTTCCCATTTGTATTTTTATGTCTCTTTTTATATTAATATTTTTATGAATATTTTATTTTTAATTTGATATTTGTATCTTTTTGATTTTATATTTGTGTTTTTAGTGCATGTTATTTATTTTAGATTTTTAGATGTTATACTTATACAGGGTGGGGCAATAGTGTGTCGAACCTCGATATCACGAGTTCTACGATAGCTAGAATTTTTTTAAAAAATTGTAAGTAAACTAGATAAAAAAGTCTGGAAATTATTTTCGAACATACAGGGCAAGCCAAGACGAAATTACAGAACCATGTGCCTTTTTTTTAATGGAATGCTATGTATATCAGTACATTTCTTGAAGCCTCTTTCTAGGCTCTATTTATTCCTATATTAGTATTGAATATCTCCCAATCACTTGGATGTAATGAATTTTTTTGTTGAAATAATGCAATCTGCAGATGGATATTAAAAAAATCACCACAGTCACAATTATGGGTTTTAAGAAAAACTTATCTGCATACCAGTTACGAGATACCTAATTAATGTTTCTGAATCATTTTCATTTCCTAAAAATGTACAGGGTGGCCAAAAATTATTTTTCAATTAAGAACATTTAAATTGAATTTTCTCAGTTTTTTCAAATGGAACAACCTGTATATTTTTCTGTGTGATGTGGAAATGGAAAACGAACATTTTTTGTAAGTACTTCCCTAGGGCTAATGGCAACCAATTCCGTTTTATTAAGCAATAATTACAAAATTCAAAAATAAACTTAAAAAAAGAGATTTCTTCAAATAACTCGGCAGAAAAAATTATAATAAATGTTCCACATATTGCCCGTTTTGATTGACACACATCTCTATGCGCTTTTGAAATGAGGTTCCCACTGTTCCTAAAATTGCCGGTGTTATAGATGTAAAGGCAGTTATTATTCTTTCCTTCATATTTTGTACTGTTGTTGGTGTGTCTGTATAAAGAATTTGCTTCACATATCCCCATAAAAAGAAACATTTTTGTAAGATCTGGGGATCTAGCAGGCCATTTATTGGGTCGATTTCTTCCAATTCATTGATTAGGGTAGGTATTAGTTAAGTGGTCTCGAACTGCATTTAAATAATGTCGTGGAGCTCCATCTTGCTGAAACCACATCCTATTTCGAATTATTTCAAGGAAATTTACCAATAATTGTGGCAGTTAGTTTTCAAAAAAATCAAGATAAATAACTCCAGTCACTGTACCATCAAAGAAAAGTGGCCCTATTACATGTTTTCCAATAATTCCTCCCCAAACGTTTATAGACCATCTGTGTTGGTTATCAACTTGCATAAAAAAGTGAGGATTTTCCGAAGCATAATAATGGAAATCGTGCCTATTAACAAATCCTTTTTTATGAAAGTTGCCTTATCAGTGAATAAAACAGTATTGAAGAAGTTGCATTGTCATCAGATAATTCCTGGTGCATTTGAATATGATATGCATGCAACTTATTTGTTTTTAAGATTTGACCCACAGACCGTCTACTTATTCCTACTAATGAGCTTACTTCTCTTTGACTAACATGGGGATTCTCAACCGTTGCTAGCACCATAGAAAACTCATTTTCTTCGTTCACAACACGTTTTATTCTTTCCCCTTTTTTATATTCGACATTTCCAGTTTCCAGAAACCTATCGAGAAGGTTTTGGAAGCTGCTAACATCAGGAATGCTTCTTTCAGGATAACGTTGGTGATAAATTCTACTGGCAAGTAAATAATTTCTGTGTGACTCACCCAAAACAAAATTAAATTCATGTCTACAAGTCCCGCTTTATGAAAATTCATATTGTAAAATTCCAAATATTTTAAATTCAATACAAATTGTAATGACCGATAAGTGTGCATAATGCTCCTTTGTACACGACAATCTATATCAAACTGAGGTTTTATTGCTTGTCGAATAACCAAAACAGCAAAAAAATGTACAAAAAAACACATTACAGTAAAGGACCGGTTAAATACTATTCACTCATTTCAATGGATTGGAAGAAATGGTCCCACTGAATGGCCTCATTTCAAAATTGCATAAAGACGTGTGTCAATCAAAATGGGCAACACGTGTGGGAACAATGGGAACATCTATTATAAATTTTTCTAATGAATTAATTGAGGGAACCTCTTTTTTTAAGTCTATTCTTGAAATTGATATGTATTTATTTATAAAATGAAAATGGTTGCTATTTGTATATTAGGTTCTTTCTTATTTAATAGAGATTACTTACTTACTTTTTGGAATTTTTAAAAATGGGGCTTCCCATTTAAAAAATTGCCGATGGCGCCATAGCTTTTTAAAAGAAGTAATTCATTTAAAAATCGACCTGTCTGAGCGAATTTTTGTCACTGGCTTTGTAACGATTTTAGAGAATTTATTGCATCCAACCTTTACGTGCTCTGTATGTGATGCAAAATATCCTTAGAAGACGTTATATGAGGTAGAAAACTCCAAAGAGAAGAAAAGAATGTTGAGAGAAGGCTCTATTTGATTTTTAAACAATATTTTTCATTACAGAAAAAGGTGACGTAGTTTATTTTTAGCATAAATTCTAGTAAGTGTTATCAAAATTTGGAATTGACGTTAGAAATCTTAAATGAATATTTGTATGCACACAAATCGTTCTGAAAATTTGTAATCCTTCCTAACAGAAAAATGAAAAGCTTATTAATGGATCTTTTCCTTTTGGTAATTTGAACTTCAATAGTTTCTCTGTTTACCCTGTACAGCTCCAATTAACTACAAATGAAATGAATAATTGTAAAATAATTCTGTTGTATTTAGATGGTAGAAAGTTGATCAACCTGACCTCGATAAGTTTATAGAATACTTAATCCTGCAGTCATATACATTAGTAGTAGTGCTTATTATTAAATCACAATAACAAGGTTTAAATGCATTAAAATAATAAAGTTATAATGATGGAGAACAGTTGAGGTGGATAACCTTTTAATTGAATGACTGACAGTGTACCTATACAAAATCTTCCATATAAAATTATAATCCACACTAGTTGTCTTAGATATTAATTTTTTGAATTATTAATATATTTACTCCATTATATAAATTAATATATTGTGTAATATCGAATACGTCCCTTAGATATCTTTGCTTTAGATTTTTTTAAAAAATTTGCCATGGGCTTTCACACTATATTATTTTCTTTAGCTTTCCGACTTACATCCATAATATCACATGCCTACGACATGTAATTATTCTTATATCACACTCTCTATATAGTTATCTTGGTTGTCCAACACATGGATCATTTTAATTTTCCAGGATATATCCTGTCTTAGTAGTAAAAGTTTTGAATGTAATAATCTGCAGCATGTATATCTTTTTTTTTTAATCATTTCTCTCAGCAGTCTCAATGTTTAACTCAAGAGTACTTTAAATGTTTTTCAAAGATATTTGTGAATGTAAAGTGAAGACAGTGCAAACTTGGTAAACAAAAGGTTTAGTTAGTTAGCTAGTTGTTCATAATTTATGTACCTTTAATAACATTTTTATGTATCTACGTTAATTATGTCGTAATGAACAAATAGTTTTATATCTTTATTTACATTACAGTAAATAAAAACATATTTGTATGATGTACCTATCGTAAGGAAATTCATTGAGACATGAGTCGAATTACTTATAAGCATAGGTACTGTTTTTCTACGGAATGAAAATGGATAATTAAATTCTGAATTAAAATCAAGGGTTTTGAAAGCTTTAGTTTTACATGTATTTTGGGAAAGAAACAATAAATACTAATAAAATATTAAAACACTTAAAAGTTTTTGTTTTAGAAAATGAGACTTTTAGTTTTATTAATTACATATCCTTCTCTAGGATTCGGTAAATGTTTTTTTATGAGCTATTTTAATATTTCAATTCACCTTGCTCGCAAGCTCGTGACTACCATAATAAACTATATTGCAATATTCATGTGTTTGCTTGTGGAATCTCTGCATTTCTATTTCATGTTATGCCATGATTAGACATTCCAGTTAAAGTGCGTTTAAAACTATAAAAAATGAATTGAGAATCAAAAGAATAATAACAGAAGAATTTCAAAACTTCTGTCAAACTTTTTAAAATTTAAAACTGTGATATTGAAAAACCACTGAAATTTGTAAAAATTCAATTTTTCAAATGAAAATAAATTATATTTTATCAAGTGTCAGAAGATGATAATTTTTTAAATAACATTTTAGATATCTTAATATATGGTTAATGATTCAAAGAAAATCAGATGTTAAGGATGCCCTCCAAAATGTTGAGCTGATTCTGATGATAAGGAATTTTGCTGCGGCTGTCAAGCAGACAACCGCTACCGATGGCACGATGCTGAGAGACACATCATACAGCAAGCGGAAACTAATTAGAATATAGCGTAGGTGAGAGTAGCGTTACCGTGAGAGACAGAAATGATGTTATAATCTCAAACCTCATGCAAATTGCCTATAATATCCAAATGGTGCTCGTCAACCCAAGCAAAACAGTTATTGTTCCGTTCACCAAAAAGAGAAAACTTAATCTTAGAACCCCTATGCTGAATGGAACGATGCAAAACTATTTTCCAGTGATGTCAAGTATCTAGGAGTAATCCTATATCAAAAACTTACCTAGAACTCGCATCTGGAAAGATCAAATACTAAAGCAACAGCGACTATTTGGTCGTCCCGTAGGCTGTTTGGTAAGACTTGAGGTCTGAAACCGAAAATTACACATTGGTCTTACCTTTCGGTTGGCCAAAAACAAAACAAAAAATAGCACAAGGAAAGTTGCGGAAATTGCAACGCCTTGCCTGTTTAGGGACTACTCGTGTCCCACAAGAGCTATGGAGGGAATGCTTGACCTACTTCCTTTGCACTTGCATGTGAGGAAGGAGGCAGCACTTAGTGCCTTAAGACTGCACCAGATGATCTGGTTGGTCACTTAAGTATTCTAGATTAGTCCGCTTTGAGCCCATGATCAAACCCACTAACTCAATGCCAATCAAACAGGACTTTGACTGTCCGTTTGACGTCCTGATTGAATGCTGTCAGACGAGCAAGATGGAGGCACTGCGATTGGAGCAAGGGTCACTCATCTTGTATACAGTTGAATCTAAGATGGTTGAAGTGGAAGGAGTGGGTGTAGCAGGACCTAAATGTAGGCTATCCAGAGTAAGGCATGGCTGTAGACGACAAATGCTGATATTAGGACACTGCAACTGAAATTGCAGAATATATATTTTGTGAATGCAAGGTATTAATTCGTACTAACCTAAAGTACCTGGAGCAGCTGGAATTAACGCATGAAGATATAGGGAAATTATCCCTCTGGAAAATCACAAGCTTTGTAAAAAGTCTTGAAATCCTGAGCAACAACTAGTTGTAGGATTGTTCAAAAAAGATCTTTTAGGCTAAAGTCAATAAGGCTACTCAAAGCCAAGTGACTCTTGAAACAATCTACAATCTACTATTTAGCGTAGCTCATCAAGACGTTGCGAAGAATATGAGAAAACATATTAAATTCTACACATGATAATTTATTTGGTTCTGGCTAAATACTTCTCTAATATTGCAATTAGAATTGACTAATCACTCAGGCAATCATCAGGCGATCATAATATGACTTGGAGAAAAAGTTGAAAATATAACGGGATATTCACAAAGACACCACACTCTTCTTGGTTTGGATCATATCAGGAACTATACCTCCTGATATGCGAAGCAATTTGGCATTAGAAACGGTACAGAATAAGCTCTTTCCGTCGCATACATTCGCTGCAGTCATTTACAAAATGTTGGGGAGGATATACTCATTTCTGATCATAGGCAACAGAAAAATGTTTAAATAACTCACTTTACTGTTACAATAAATTGTATCTCAGGTGTGCAGAGATAAACTTAAAGGTAAAAACAAAATCAGCCAACTATTTGCCGCGTTGCTAGAGTCTCTCCACGACGATGTTTCTTTCCTTGGTGTGTTTGTGACCGACGTGGTATATCTTTAGTTTGTAGTATACAAAGTGTACACACTACTAAAACCCTGTACACCACGTAAGTGGGATATTGTTTTCTGTTTGATGTATAAATAAAGTTCTATATATAAATAAATAATAGAAAATAGAATCGATTTAAATATAATAAGCTTATCAGGCATATCATATTCTTTATCATTTGTATTTTTCTATGGAACATTAATAAATTACAGAAACTTTAGAACAGTAACTAAAAGATAGTAAATCGATAAACGAACATATTTAAAAGTTGTTTAATAAATCTACAATTTTGTCATAATTATTAAGCAATTAAATCACAAAATTAATAATAAATTATGGAAAGTACCACTACTTAACATGTAATTAAGTTTAAAAAATTTAACAGTGTATTAATTCTGTTTGCAAATGCAATTTCAATGTTTATCTTTGGAAGAAATGGGTTTTCCGTCTCTTATATGCATGCACGAACCGGATGAGCCAAAATAAAAATGTTTATTTTTAGACTAGTTAATGGTAAACAAATGACAAACTTTAATAAATTCATAACAATTTTGCCCAAAATATCGATAAATTTAGGCAAAACATCACTAATTATAAGCTTTAGCCTGATCTATGTTTTTTTATTTATGTTATTGTTTACATAGGAATTTTTGTCTTCATATATGACTTTATCAGAAGATGAGTGTAAGTTGAAATTAATTAACATAGGACAATGCAATTCAAAGTATACTACTACAACAACTCAAAAACGATATATTGGGAACATTCTGAAGCAATACGTCAGTGGATTTTATCAGAAATTTAGTAATTGTTAGACATTGTTAATGTCAATCCTTCAGTTTCTATGGAAAAAATTACAAAGTTGCGATCAAAACATACGTATTGAAGTAATATTAATTTTTTGAGTTTTTTTATGTTGTGTAATCCTTTTTCTAGACATTTTTTGTGTCTGTCCAATACGCACTATAAAACCATATCAATTGTTTGCTCCCATCTTAAAAAATTAGTTTGAGGTATTGAGCTGGGTTATGATAAAGCACAATCCTACCAGATAATCAACTATAACTTTATGCCAAGTCGAGTCAAAGTCCCGAGACGGTTAATTACTTTTATTATTTATAAATTGTTTTTTTTTAATTTGTCATGAATATATGGTCAGGGCTGGAGAATTTATTGATGTCATTTTAAATTTTTTAGACGTTCGATTTAGCAACAAATGCTTAGACCATTCAATGTGCCGCTTACGCCATAATGGGCTGCTCTTCCATTAACGAAAACTATTCTTCTGTTATAAGAGATTGAAGACGATTGACATTCATATCTAAATGAAATTTGGATAAATACTCTGCAACTTCAGCGGCACTTTTTTACAGATTTATAGATTGAAAATGAAAAAGAATTGAAATAATAGAGTTTCGACAATCATTTTAATAGTACCCAAATGACATGTTTTAAGATGTCCCTAAAAGAAACGAAATGTTATGGCTCTTGGCATCAAATTATTGTACCCTCAATATGATATTTTTCAACATGTTGGTGTACTTCCTTATCTATTATGATTTATAAAGTTTTATGACTCTATTTGTATGCCTGTTATAAGACCCCATGGAAATAAAGGTATTATTATTTTATCATCGATCAAGTATCCCTCCAAATTTCAGGCGCAACTCAATATGTATTTCCGTGAGAACAAGTAACAACCGATATCGTGTACTTAGTATAATTTTATAATATTTTCAGCACATTGAAAATTATACGAATGAGCAAGAACAAATGACCGAAACTTAATTCATTTAAATAAAACATTTACATTTTCGAATGCAGAATAAAAAACTACATTCACAATCATCGACATAAAGTTTTTATTTCGTACGATATGCGATCAAAAAAGTTAAACAGCCATTAATACAAAATCAGAATACCTGAAAAGAAGGTATGTAGTTTTAATCCGGTCAGTTTATTGTCAAATTTCGTCCTGTTAGTTAAAAGCTAAACATAGTGATTTTTTGGAAAAATTCGAATCGACTTCAGAATTTCTTTAAATTGTAACAGTTAAAATATAACTATTAACCATTTTTATAAATGTATGTCATACTAAATGTATAATTTTATTATAATAATCCGAAAAATTTCACAATAATCGCAGTTTCGCAGATTTCGCAAACTAAATGGGAATGTGAGAACATTACGTTTATGATGTTTATGCATATTCTATTATTACTGGAAATGGAACTTTATAATACATAATTATAACTATTAAAAGCCGCAATTGTTTCACCTAATTACATATCTTTTGGTTTTTAATATCCGAATAATATAGTATCACCCAAAATTAACTGAATTAGACATTAATCTGGTCTGACATATGTGTTGTTTTATATGCCTTGATCGCTCATTTATTTTTTCTATTCTGATTAATAATTAATTATTTTAATTATTCATATTTTTATGTTCATTAACAATAGAAGCATACCCGGTATGTTTCGAAAGTTGAGATAGGTAATTAAACAAATTAAAGGGAAAAATTTGTTTT